>JAQISU010000061.1:1725000-2255000 GCA_029339505.1 Unio delphinus | reverse complement strand
AAATATATGTAGAGAACATATAGTAAAATTAAGTGTGGCCTATGTCCATGTAAATGCACATTTGAGGAGAGAACTCGACCATGGTCGACCACGTTATAGTATTTCCTTCGATCAAATTGAAATTACGTAAAACTGGCATGCCATGGGACAGAATTGCCACATGTCTGTCAATTAGTATCTCAACTTTATATCGGAAAAAGACAGAACTGAATATACAGGTCACATTTTCGGGCATAAATGACCGTGACCTTGACCGTCAAGTATATGGTATATTGCATATTACACCCAACGTTGGCGAATTCTATATCATAGGGAACCTTCTGACGCACGGCATACATATACAGAGATAACATTTGTGACAAAGCATTCAAAGAATGTATCCATTGGAAAGAGCCCTGAGAAGGTGGAACAGTATCAAAAGGAGAATATATAATGTAATCATCTATGCCATGCCAATACCAACCGCCAAGTTGATACACTGGTGCATCATTTTTTCACGAAATAGTGGACGGCTACATCCGACTGATTACAGATATTCATGTAAGTACAGATAGTAAGGTACACATTGAATTAAAAAAATTGAGAAGCAATCAATAGGTATGGTCTACCCAGAGGCGTAGCGAGGGGGGGGGGAAGGCGGGGGTACATATGTCCCCGGGCGCCAAGGTACAGGGGCGCCAAAATGAGGCTTGCAACGTTACATTATAATAAGAAAACAAGGGTAATAAATCTGTCACAAGATCGCTGGGGCGCCAATTTTATAGTTTGTCCCCGGGCGCAAAATATCATCGCTACGCCTCTGGGTCTACCGCATCGCGCATTGCGTGAAAAGCGACAGGGGTAGAGGAAAACAGAAATTGCTATAAATATCATAATGAGATGTAGAGGCAACAAAGGAAGCTATTTTGCTGGTCGCAGTGTTCACATGCAGCGTGTAGAAAGAATGTGGAGAGAACCTAACAAAGTCGTCACTAGATTTTACAATGATCTGTTCAAATTCTTGGAGGAGCAAAACGTGTTAGACTCAGAAAACGAAAAACATATTTTTAGCGTTACATGTTTTTTTACCCAGAATTCGCACATCCATTTGCGAGTTTAATGGACATGAAATTGTTCGCCACCATTCGAGTTGTGGCACAATGGATATTTGCAAGACCCAGGCGATATTTTCGACCTTGGCAACTACGGCATAAACTTCGAGCGAATACAAGAGACTTTATCAGATGGTTCTAATAAATTTGGTCTAATAACTGTTCCAGAAAACAGCTGTTTTCTGACTGAACATCAACTTCTGATACTTCAGACTCAGGTTGATACCGTATCTGACGACAATAATCTTGGCATCAACAGTTTTTGCAGGACACTGGACTATGTCCTATCAAATTATTCTTCCTAGAACTATCTTCTCTAGAATATTGTGTATGTGTATGTGTGTGTGTTTGGTTTTTTAACTCAGCGTAGCAGTTTTAGTCATATCGTTACGATATATGCAGTTTGGCAGTTAGTTTTAGTCATATCGTTACGATATATGCAGTGTGGCAGTTAGTTTTAGTCATATCATTACGATATATGCAGTGTGGCAGTTAGTTTTAGTCATATCGTTACGATATATGCAGTGTGGCAGTTAGTTTCAATAACCTCTTAATGCTGAGCACCTAGCAAGGCAGCTGCTAGTGGCATTTTGAAATATAAGTCTTTGGTACGTATCGGCCGAGGTTCGAACCTGCGATCTCTTGCATCCAAGGCGGACATTCTAACAACTTATTGCACGAAACGGTATATTGTAAAAGTCTTCAATTGTAGTATAAAAGTTAACTTATTGACGAACAAAATATTGTTTACAATTTTTGGCCCCACCCACATGTATGTATGTATGTATGTATGTATGTATGTATGTATGTATGTATGTATGTATGTATGCATGTATGTATGTATGTATGTATGTATGTATGTATGTATGTATGTATGTATGTATGTATGTATGTATGTGTGTATGTGTGTGTGTGTGTGTGTGTGTGTATGTATGTATGTATGTATGTATGTATGTACGTACCTACGTAGGTAGGTAGGTAGGTAGGTAGGTACTTTTCTTAGGCTATTATGGGGATTTACATTTATGGTTGGTCTGCTTAAATCAGTGTTACACGCACAGGGGTATTGCTTGACCGAGCGGTGTCACACCCTAGCGCGAATCCCGCTGAAAGTCAAATGTTTTCCCAAATTTCCAAAGACTTCCATACAATTTGAGTTGTAAATTAGAAAGCAAGACATGTAAGATTTTATATATTAAATTTTACTTTAATCAATACAAGACCACAGATAAAACAACTTTCCAAAAGTCCATCTACCGGATATTTGCATGGTTTTTCTTCATCATCATATTTCCGTACCGCCAGCCGGTTACACCATAGAAAATACACTAGTATCCACTTTTTAACTGGGAACTATACTATTTTTACTCCGCCACTTTAGGTCAGTCAGTGTACGATTTTACCGGATCGTTACGCCAATATAATTGCACCCATTTTCCACTATGGACACATAAACTGTATCTACTAAGTCCCTACTCATAGAAAAAATTGTGTAATTTACCGGTTTCCTACCGTAAATACTGCCACCGCAGCCACATCACTATAGTACACCACTAAATTTTAATATGGACTATCTTACTCCAGGGACAGTCATTCGGTTTGGACCTGAATTCACTTCTAGCGAACCATGGCATCATTCAAACTCACTAACACTCGACTCCGTGACGTTTGCTCCTAGTGACTGGCTAATTATTTCGGGCTAAGAATATTTCCTTTGCGCCGAATCCAAATAATAACACAAATCTAAGAATTGCTTAAAACGGGGGCGCTTATCAAATGCGCATACTCCAAATTTATTACAATAGTACAATGTACATGTATGGTTATCTACAGAACATTAACGTTATAACATAATACCCTTAATCAAAATTAAGTTTAGGTTCACTTTTTAAAAAAAAAGGCAAGGTATGCAGTAAAACTGCATTGATTTTGAGTAACAAATATGACGGTGTGAGGTAATAACTCAACTATAACGAATCATCCTTAAAATTAAACTCATCCTAGTCCTGTTATTTTTTTTAAATGAACAACAATATGTCCAATATCAAACTGTCTTTTGTGTCGAGAAATTGGGAACGTTGATCAGATTCCATAATTTCATCTAACAATGACAGAACGCTGTAAGTCAAGCTCACTTTCTAGGTCACCAATATTCATCTGCATGCCAAACTATTGCGTCGTAACATTAGCAGGTGAATCAGGCAATCATCAGCTAAATAATGCCTTAAAATGATGATGTGAATTGTTCAAATGTAATCATATGTCCGATCTCATTCGAGAAAAAGTGCGATAGAAAAATTGGTGATAATAATATTTATCGTTATCATGCAGAACTTAAATTGGGACTATCACAGGATGTAATCCCACCACAAAATGCAAAATAAATCCACTGCTTCCAAATTCTTATTAATTGAAACCTGCGTACCGCTTCTTGAAAATCCATTTATAATTAATGAGAGTTTTCTGCAGAAGCGAAAGTGAGGTAGACACACGGGCAGAATGATGGATGGTCACACAGAGCCTGGAAAAGGTAAGGATGGAATAAAGTCTCAAATTATTACATTCCGTCCCCCACCCACTCACCATAGAAAGCAGGAAATAAAACTCACCCTACGATCTCTCCAAATTCACCCTACGATCTCTTCAAACTCACCCTACGATCTCTCCAAGCTCACCCTACGGTCTCTCCAAGCTCACCCTACAATCTCTCCAAACACACTCCGCGATCTCTCCAAGCACACCCTGCGATCTCTCCAAACTCACCCTACGATCTCTCCAAGATCATCCTACGATCTCTCCAAACTCACCCCACGATCTCTCCAAACTCACCCTACGCTCGCTCCAATTAAGATTACTTCAGCTCATCCATTTTGAGCTATTTGGCGTGCCACACATGCGGGTTTAAGGGCCGTCCATTTAGTACGTACCATGGAGGGGAAGGAGTTTTTAACCCAAGTGCATACCTGTGCGTATGGTGGAGTTTACAGATAACATGCGTACGCATAGGAGACGTGAGTGGGTTTGGGTGGAGCTGAAACCTCGAAAATAATGTGTCTATTAAGTAACCTGTTCGATTGGGTTCAGTCGTTATTTGAATTTTAGTGGACACTTGACAAACTTTTAAAGTTAGGCAGCGTTTTTATGCAACCAGACAATCAACGTCGGTCGACTATCTGTTTCATTCAACACGTTAATTTTATTAATATTCGTTGATTAAATATAGGCCGTTCTATAAAAGTGGGTAGTGGGTGCGTCAAGGGTAGGTACGCACGTAGGAGGGGTGTAAAAAGTACACATGTGTACAGGGAGGGGTAAGTGGTCATGCTTTGCCAGATTTTTGCGTACGCACAAAATGGATGGTCCCGTAGCTATACTTTGGTCATATGTGACGGAGCGACTGAGTAACCAATATGGTTGTCATTAAATAAATTCAGGTTACAGAGAAATTAATGCAGCAACAGCTTTTCTCATCTGCCATGTAACTGACGATTACAGAGGTGCCTCACACAGCGCACGCAAGCTACGCTGTGAAGTTACCGAACCACATCAAGTATTCCAGTTTTGCTTCATAACTTGCACGGGTAATATGGTCACTTGAATATGCAATCAATCGAAGTGGCAACAAACGCGGTAACGTGTCATTTCCCACAATATGGAAAATACCCGACATTTCGTTTTGGTCAGTTACAGTTTTTTTTTTTTAATATCTCTGCAGTTATTCAATTCTAGCCTGAATAATCTCGTAAATAACCTTGCGGTAGGAAACAATACTTCACACGATCGTTTTACTTACAATCACTCTTCGATACGACGGCGGAGCTGATCCTGAAACGCTTACGTTACTTATTTAGATATAGCGATGATTACGTGAGATGTGGTGTTTTTTAAGCAAACAGACGACTATGCAGATTACATACAGTATGCACAGTAGTTACTGATCTCAGAATGTTGCTGTTAACACCGACGCTCATGTAGAGCCAGTGGTTATCAACACCACAAATAATTGCAACTGTAGATTTGCGCAGCGTCGATTACAACATCATGGAGCGTCATTGATTCCCCTCAGTCAAAGTCACATATTGGAGATTTCCAGAGAAAACCATGAGACGAAGCAGTGTAGCTGATGGCTAAGTTGTATTGTAGAAATCGATTTAGTGAATGCCTATCATAGCCCCATCGCTGACCACAAAGCATTTGTTGCCGTTTATGTGCTCAAGAGGCATGTTAGCATGTTCTTTTCTCACGTTCACCACAGATTTGATAGAAAGCAACGTTCTGTAGCATTCGTGGCAAGTGTTCCTGGTGTTTCAAACTAGCAATCGGATGGACAGCTCACTATTACAATGACAATTGACAAGTTAACTGTATCTGAAGTTTCTCTGTAATCACAATGGACGTGCATATCATAAATAATGGTCTCCATGGGCTGGATTCATAATATCGACACGAGTATGCAGATTTGAGTGCATGGCTTCACTACGATATATCCGATTCATTACTTTTTTCTCAAGTACTTAGACCTGTACAAAGACATGTACTTCAAAGCACGTGTAACTCAGCACTCCATCACCAGTTATATATGCATTGCTGTGATTCTCTCAGGCAAGATTCGTTCATTGAAATGCACAGGTGCTGAATAAGGGTCATCGAAACTCTTCCTGTTTTCTCAAATTCGTATTTGAACAGTATAATTCAAAATAATGTCATATAATGAAGTTAAAATAGATTTTAACAAAACTAATTTGAAAAAATAAAAAAACGCAAAACAAATGAGCGTGGGTTCACACTTAAACCTTCTGCAACAAAATTGACAGAAAAAGCTTCCGTGCTATTAATCCAAACGCAACTTGATCAACATATTTGCTGTTTGAGATTCCGATATGTTAACCTTATCTACACCTTGGCGGATTGATCAGATATTTCAGTACTTTGTCCAGGCGACATCTATTGGATTTCATAGGTGCTTCCCCTACTATGTAATGTCCACCAACCAAAAGCGTGTAACAGCGGTGCCTTGTACATCGACTGAAAATGGTAGAGACAATTGACTTCAGAAGGATACTTTGCAAGTTTAACATCGAAAGTATAACTACGTACCTGTGAGCAATTAGTACAGGTGTATTTGAAGGAAAGTTTGTATTTGTACAAACACGGACCGTCAGTGGAAAACTGCTTATTCATGAGTCCTTTTCCCTTCTCTCGATCACGTTGGAACAGTATTCAAATTTGAACAACTTAATTTTGATTGGATGCGGATGTTTGCCGTCAATTGATTACATTACGACTGCTCCCCTGACCCTAGCAACAAGAGGTTATACCACTTCACGGCATGTTTGGGCGTCTAATTTAAAATGTCATCACAGTCAGCTGATTTATCACAGTATTAACATTTGGAAGAGAGGCGGCTTGGAAAAAGCACAAACAAATCAAATGTATTAAATGATATACAATGATATGCATTTACACAATGTTATATTTCCGCCGACCCTTCCCACCCCATTTTTTCCGGATAATTTGGAAGTGTAATTTACCGGTGCCGCACATTAGCGGAACAGGTTAGCCGCTTACAAGCATGGTTTAAGGTCCCAATTTGTTTATACATGTATATTCCCATTCACAGTGTTATCAATTTAGAGCATTTTATTATTTTAGAGTGCAGTGTACATTTTGTTTTTTGTTTCAAATTCAGTTTCTTGTTTATTTACGAGATTCACGAGATTCACGAGAGAGAGAGAGAGAGAGAGAGAGAGAGAGAGAGAGAGAGAGAGAGAGAGAGAGAGAGAGAGAGGGTACATCACAAAGATGAAAATTCTGTTTATATTCTCATCACAATGAAATTACTTTTTACTGTTAATCTGTTGTTTACTATGGAAGTTTAATATATATATATATATATATATATATATATATATATATATATATATATATATATATATATATATATATATATATATATAAGGTAAATATTCAAATTATACAAAATTCTTAAAAATGTATAGCATGGATGATTATGCAATAGCCAGCAAATATTGTCACTAGTTGTCTGTGACAAGTATCTCCTGTCTCCAATTTAATGTTAAAGGTCCATATTTATAGTACAGATAAGAATTTAATGTTAAATGTCCATATTTATAGTACAGATAAGAATTTAATGTTAAATTTCCATATTTATAGTACAGATAAGAATTTAATGTTAAATCTCCATATTTATAGTACAGATAAGAATTTAATGTTAAATCTCCATATTTATAGTACAGATAAGAATTTAATGTTAAATCTCAATATTTATAGTACAGATAAGAATTTAATGTTAAATTTCCATATTTATAGTACAGATAAGAATTTAATGTTAAATGTCCATATTTATAGTACAGATAAGAATTTAATGTTAAATTTCCATATTTATAGTACAGATAAGATGACCAATTGTATGGTACCTCATTGACAAAGCATCAGATTCCTTTAGTAGCAGTTATAAAAATATAATATATTTAATATATATTACGTTACTACCGCTATCAGTAGCCAGCTTAATTTGTTTTTAATTTATCATTACTGCTACAACACACTTACTTGATATATTTGGATATAAAATTATTGTAGTAGTTAAAAAGATTAATTTTTACATGTATCTTTAACAGATGTGATTGTTTTCTGCTAGAAGAGTAACAACACCACCCCTACAATTTTTTAAAAACACTATAAAAAAAATTAAGGATACTCATAGCTCAGGCTGTTGTAGCATCCATCGCCCCCACCCCCCCTCCCCCCATAAACATCTTCATTTGTCTGTGACTGTATCATGATTTTATCCGGTTTAAATATAAGTTAATATTGACATAACACAAATGGTACCAGCACAGTTTATTCAACTATGCAATAAAGCAAATAAATTAAAAACCTATATACAGTCTTTGTTTTAACTTGTCATAGGAAATATTAGAGAAAAATGAATATTTAATGTAAACCGGTATTCATAAAAACAAAATTGCTAGATAAATTAGTCTTAAAAAAAAGGCGGTTATATGGAAAAAAATATCAGGATTGTTTTGTCTTGAAGCCAACAAGTACCAGTTTGCTAATACATGTTTGTGGAGACGATTTGATGTACCTGCTGTACTTATCACATGATCTCGATTCATTTTTATTTGCCGAAAATTAAAATGATGTTTATAAGTACCATAGACCTTGTCACACTTGTCATACAGTAGGAAATACAAATCAGAAGATATATCAGACACATCTGCAACCTATTCCTGTATTAGACCATTTCACAAGCCATTTAGCAGCAAAATGATAGAATGTCGGTTTTTTACCTGATACCAAGTCAAGCAACCAATATATGTTGACCATAACGGGTGCCTCTTCAAGATTTATATAGTCTGTTCCTTTGAAGAATATTAAAGCAAAGACTTCTAAGAGTTTAGGGAATGTTTTTAACAGTTGTTCTTTGCCTCTTCAAATCTGCCCAGCAATAGTTTATGTTTGATTATTTCCAACAAATTATGCATAGATTAGACACCAAACAGTTTCTGACCTTTTATCACCCTTATAATCATGGGGCTAGCAAAAGACTGTCCGAAAATACTCTTTCCTACCCAGGATACATGTATACAATCGAACCTTAAAAAAGACAGAGTAAAATCCTGTGTTGTATAATTACAGGGAAAGATTAGGAGAGTTTTCCCTCATTTTGGTAATAATCAGCAGATGAATGACCCCATGACTACCCCAAAACAGCAAAAGACTGTCCTAAAACACCCTTAAGAACCCATGATGTATTTAGGTAATTCAATAAAATCAAACCAAATAAAATGACCATGATTAGTACAATTTTACCTTTTATAATTAGCGAGTAATATTAGAAGAAATTTTTTCTCTTGTCGATACTTGCTGAAGGAAAGACATAAGACTGTCCCAAAACACGCTCATCGACCCAGGACAAATGTATATAATTACAACAACTGAATGAAATATGCAGTTTTAGTGCTCTCTCTCTCTCTCTCTCTCTCTCTCTCTCTCTCTCTCTCTCTCTCTCTCTCTCTCTCTCTCTCTATCTCTCTCTCTCTCTCTCTCTCTGATCATAGATAATTCACTAAACCACTAAACTACTTTTGTACTGCAAAGAGCAGCACACTTAAAAAGTCAAAATCTTAATTTGTATTAATTGGATTGCTTTTACATCACTTTAACCACATTATTGGCTAAATCTAGAAGCTAAGTGCCTTTCCCAAAGACACATTGAGGCAGTTAGCACAGGGTAGCCTGGGCTAGTGTTGAACCCACATCCCTTGGATTTCGTGTCTGACACTCTACTGACCACCGTGGCTCCACCTCTGTTGAAATGTTTTAATTTTTTAATTATCTTTACAAAATAACATAATATTTTTGTTTGATTTTAATTGTCTGTACAAAATACCATTAGATTTATAGATTTTTAAAATTATCTTTTAAAAATACCATTGGAATGTTTAGTTTAATTTTAAATCTCTGTACAAAATACCATTAGATTTTTTTGTCTCTGATACACACCAGTAATTATTATGTTATTAACCATGCAGTTATCGAAAATTGTCAATCGTGTCTGCAAAAAGTGCTAAATACGACTTGGACATCCGCAGCGTTGTCTATAACAAGATATGTCTAATAACGTCAATAACAGAGGTCATCCACTGTGCCAAAACTATTTTGAAAGGTCTGTATAAAGGATAATAATGAAAGTAATTTCCTGCAGATTTAATGAAACTACACGTGGCCTTAGAGAGGAGAAACTAGCATCATTTTGACATCGATTTAACCTACGACGTAATAAGAGTGCCTTTAAAATTCAGAATTCTATCTGGAATCGAACTGCACGACACTTATTGCTTTGAATTTAATCCACACAGTATAACCCGCTTATCGTGGTATTGGCCTATATAGTCAAAGCAATATGAAAATGCGGCATAACCGATA
Organism: Unio delphinus; assembly: GCA_029339505.1. Taxonomy (NCBI): domain Eukaryota; kingdom Metazoa; phylum Mollusca; class Bivalvia; order Unionida; family Unionidae; genus Unio; species Unio delphinus. Next base: position 2,244,954 of record JAQISU010000061.1, on the reverse strand, counting down.
ATTTGGCTGCTCTAAATATGGGCGGTTGTTAAAATGGGTTTATGCGCTACACTTTAGCATCATAATAATCTGTACAAGGTATAAAAAAAATGATAATATCACTATTTAATTAATTAGGAGTTGACAAGGGCTGTAATGAAGACGGACTACAGCACATACATACACACACACACACACACACACACACATATACATACATACATACATACATACATACATACATACATACATACATACATACATACATACATACATGCATGTATATACATATATACCTGTGCAAATCAAGTCGTTTCCCATCCAAATATTAGACAGATTGCACACCTTGACAGCCGATCCACCCACCGTCGTATACCCTGGCTGGCAGCTGTATGTTGCTTGTTCTTCAAAAGTCGTGTTCAGGTAAGTCACTGTTGTATAATTGACATTTGGCGGTGTCGAACAATTGACCACTAAAAAAAAAAACAGACAATTTGATTGAAGATCTTCTACAGCTAGAATTAGGCTTGATTGCGAATGCTCTACATTGTAAATTACTTTTGATTGTAGATGCTTTATCGCCGAAATTACGTTTGATTGGGGATGCTTTACAGCCAAAATTACGTTTGACTGGGAATGCTTTACAGCCAAAGTTACCTTTCATTGGGGATGCTCTACCATCAAAATTACGTTTAATTGAGGATGCTTTACAGCCAAAATTACGTTTGACTGGGGATGCTTTACAGCCAAAGTTTCGTTTGACTGGAGATACTTTACAACCAAAATTACGTTTGATTGGCGATGCTTTACAGCCAAAATTACCTTTCATTGGGGATGCTTTACAGTCAAAGTTACCTTTGATTGGGGATGCTTTTACAACCAAAATTACGTTTGTCTGGGGATGCTTTACAGCCAAAATTACGTTTGATTGGGGATGCTTTACAGCCAAAATTATGTTTGATTGGGAATGCTTTACAGCCAAAGTTACGTTTGACTGGGAATGCTTTACAGCCAAAGTTACCTTTCATTGGGGATGCTCTACCATCAAAATTACGTTTAATTGGAGATGCTTAACAGCCAAAGTTACGTTTGACTGGGGATGCTTTACAACCAAAATTACGTTTGACTGGAAATGCTTTACAGCCAAAGTTACCTTTGATTGGGGATGCTTTACAGCCAAAGTTACGTTTCATTGGGGATGCTTTTACAGCCAAAATTACGTTTGATTGGGGATGCTTTACAGCCAAAGTTACTTTAAATTGTAGATGCTCTACAGCCAAGTTAGGTTTGATTGTGGATGCTGTAAGCAGGGGTCTCAAACTCAAACCACCCTGAGGGCCGCGTGTGGGCATTTTCAAAGGCCCAAGGGCCACACCACCTTTGTTATCAATCATGACACCTTATGATGCTAATCATTTCGCCGGCCACAGGATACAGCTTGGCGTCCCGCGAGCCGTGTGTTTGAGACCGCTGCTCAACAGCCAAGTTACTTTTGATTTGCGAATGCTCTACAGTCAAGTGAATAACATAGGTTGAAGAGCAGTAAAGACGACATTAGAAAATCAGAAAAATATAGAACGATATTAATCTAATAATTCGTCACATGGTAACGACCTGTAAGTACAATGTTGCTAGGATTGGTTTGTTCAAAATTTCCTGATGTATAACGTTTATTCTATATATAGAAGTTGTCCTGAATGGAATTAGTTAAATACATTGATTCTAAAGAACAACATCTTACAGTTCTACAGAAATGAAATCACTTAAAATGAAATAGTATGTTTTCTAGTGAATAACGTACACCAAACCACGAGCATTGTATGCTCAGGAACGCTGTTACATGATAAAAAAAAATGATTTCTTAAGCAAAGCATTATTACTGATATAACAGACAACCGGTGAATCCAGCATGGTGTCTCTCAAATCAACAAATGGTCCTTTCTTATTGATCTTTAAAAACAACTTGGAAATCTTCATTGCACAGGAATAACTCGTTAAGAAACATAGATTCATATCAATAGGTTTCAAACATAAAAAGTAACAAATATTCAATCTGTAATAAGATTTCCAATTCACACTTAAAAATTGAAACTTTGGAAAACAGACGTTCTTCTAATAACTCAAGCGAACCCCAAAGAACCTAGTCTATCGACGCATTATGCGCGGCATGTGTCACGAAACGATATTCGAAGCTGGCTGAGTACTAATGGGTCATTTAACAGATTATATCAAAGATCAGTTAGATTAAATCACAAACATTCAATAAATTTCATACTTACGCTTACAGCTAGAATCGTCATTAAAATAGCCCCAGTACCAAACACCCGTTTCGCCACACATATACGAAGGTCGAAGATAATCACCATGATGATAGCCGTAATCACAGTTATATTTAATCTGGAATACATTTGAGATGATATTAAAATCTTTCCTGGGTTCTTAGCATATGTTTCTTTCTACCCACCCCACCCCAGCCTCATATATCCCTAGCATCAACCGCCACTACTCGCTTATAAGTTGAAACCAACTGCAAACTGCATTGACCAAGATCTGCCTTCTCATAATGCGCCGGCAGGTCTGGACATGTGTGGATTCTTTTTAGGAGAAATCAGTAAAACCAGCAGCATAATCACTGATTTGTGGAATATTTCGATTTCTCCCATTCCATCGTTGTTAGCGGAAGCGGTTGATGCTGTTGCGAAAGCAACCGAGTTAGGGGCCGTTGGAAACCCATCAGGGATACCTCTGAAAAAGGTAATATATATATACGAAAATGTCTGTCATAGATCTGCAAGAATGGAAAGGTCTACGACTATATCGAAAGGGAAAGGCGTCATGAACTTGGAATTCGTCTACAGGACCTGGAAAGCATTGGGTCCCATATTCGTGATTATTTACACAGACGCTTGATACTGAGAAGCAATGTTTCGACACCGCTGTTTTATTCAATTCGGTCTTAACACACTCTGATGGATGGCCAGATATGCAGACATTTCACCGGTGGAACGCTGTAAGCCCTCTAGCATTCACCGATCCCACACACGCTTGTGAATCTCGCATTTTCAAAGACAAAACTGCTTAGAAACTACACTTAATATGTACAAAACGCCTGTTCATATTTACGGACCCTCGACACGACGCGGTGCAAGTGTGGGTCTGAAGCGAATTTAACCGCGTTGAGCAACTGGGTTGTTGCCACAAACGAGTTTGTGATTTTTCAAGACTGAACTGGAAAACTAAAACGTCCTGCGTGAAAATCAGTGACGTTATTCAGACTGAAATCCCCGAAAACCAGGACATCGAAGACTCTTTATCAAAACTTACGTTGATTTTGCTGATGCTGCGATGAAACAATATGTAGTGCGGGGACCGCCCAGGTAGTAACAATCATACCCTCACCAATACGTGTAGTAAATTCATGGGTAATTTTTAAAGGCATGTTGGTCAATGAATCCGAGAAAAGAGGTGACAACATAGCAAATTGTTTACATTTTAAAGGTACACGGGTCTGGATCGCATTTATTCATCTTAAGTGGAATTTGTGGGAGCGATGTGCAATGGCAATTTCGTTCAATAATCACGTGCGTCATGATTCACTTATAACGCGTCTCATTAAATACGGCAATGTTCGAGAAAGCTTCACATATGCAGTATCATCATCGTTGGTCGCCGAAGATGGTTTGAAGCGCTCAATATATATCCTAATCTTTTAAACCGAAGACCAATACCCTGACTGGAAACATAATTATTTCACAGAAAAGTATTTTTACGTTTGCATGACACTCGCACCACTGAAAAAGGTAATTAATTGGAAGTGCGACAGTTCGTTCCATCCAAACAAACTCGTGTCTAGCATTTGTACACCACGATGACAATATCAATAGAGAACTTGATCGACCCTCAAAGCTACCGAAGCGAAAAAATAGTCGTAGCAGAAGAAAAGCTGCGAGACGAAATCACCAAGAGAATCGTTATAATCGGAAAATACAAGTGCATATATAACGTTGTAGATGCTACATGTGACTGTTAGCATGGGTGTAACTGGAATTACAAAAACATATACTGTTGTATGCATGCCAGATGGAACTGATGTTTGGGCCATATATGTAGTAACCGGTGTTGCTGGCGGCGCGGGTAAAATAATTTGTATTACGGCCACATACGAGCATACTGCTCTTTTCGGATATGAGTCTCAGCACAACTAACATACTCTACCTACAGATCTCGAAGATAAAACAACTTTCATAACCGTGTTTGCGACGGTGTTAGAGAACATAGAATCAGAGAACTAACTAAAACAGGAATGTGACGAACAAGCAGTTCAAAATAAACAGTTGTCAAGTGTAGCTTCTTGCGAAAGACGCCGATGGATCGACTTTGGACCTGTACGGAATTAACTCTGGCTACCCTCAAGAGTGAGAAAGGATAAAATATAATGTATCTCCACCAGCCTCCCAACAGAGGCATGGGGAATAGAAGTCGATGACCCAGATCGGGTAGCCAGATCTAAAACCCTTCATTACATTATAAAAAATAAAATTGTAATTCAATCGTTTTGTACAGTTCTAAATTAATGCCTGCTTACGGCTTTTTAAATTACAACTGCTGAATGTTCGATGACAAAAGGAAGTTTAAAATTAGCACACAACAACAGATTGTATTACTCTCATAAGACAATCTGCTATTCCCTGTATGAATTATTGTACATGATTTTAAGTTTACCAGAAGATGACAAGTGGTGAAGTTATAAAATTCACAAGTTAAAAAATACTTAATATGTGTGTGTGTGGGCGTGCGTGTGTGCGTGTGTTAAATAAAACAAGACTGTATTTGAACATTGCTCACTTTCACTGGAGAAGATAAGTGTTTATCTATAAAAGCACAAAACGCTATGTACTTACCCTGTGAAGGAAACGATATATCCCGTCTGAATTCAAGGAACTATTTTCCACTTTACCATGTGGTATAACCATAGGTATATCGTTTGGACAGGTAATAGCTGTAATAAAGTAAGTACATGCATACTTCATATTATGGGTGGAAGATAAAAAAATCTTGTTTTGCATCCATAGCCTGAAGTAAATAACATTGACGAAAAATAACATTAGTAATGACAAGAAAAAGCTCAAAGAAGGACGCGGTTGAAAACGCATGAGTTGTTACTTTATTTGCAATCCATACAATAAATTAAAATTAAATATATTTGTTTGTTTCTTTGCTTAAAATATTTATAAAACTGTTAAGGTCTTTGTAGTTGCATACTTTAACCCACACCCCTCTTCTACAACACTGCTCGCCAACACAGCAATTGCAGGGATTGTATTAGCGGTGATTGAGTCACTAAAACCAAATTCGATATTATGCAAAATTTTGCCTGCATTGCCCTTACATATTCCAATATCTTAGCTTAACGACTTTAGTAAGGAAAGTAGGTCAATATAAGTGTTATATATATATATATATATATATATATATATATATATATATATATATATATATATATATATATATATATATATATATATATATATATATATATATATATATATATATGTGTGTGTGTGTGTGTGTGTGTGTGTGTGTGCGTGCGTGCGTGCGTGCGTGCGTGCGTGCGTGCATGTCACCATCAACACCTCCTGTCACCAATATATTGAAATGGAGCACATATTATGCATACATGTAATTTCTATATGTACCTTTACCCTCTGTCTGAGGTGAATGTGAATACACCCATCAAATTTAATAAATACACCAATCAAATTTAATGAATACACCCATCAAATGACTACTAATGCAAAAGTGTCTAAAATCACAATAATCTATTTTTTCCTACAATAACGTTTCTCTCGTATCTCATTTTCAAACTCAGCAGGTATTGTTATATACTATGGCTGGCAACGGTTGGAGTATAAAGTGGTTTTGCAGACACACCTACAGCTTGTCGGACACCCAGGACTAAGGTCCATCATCTATCTCATTGCTAATGGATAACCTGTGCATATTTCCCTCGTCATATGTTAAAGCTTTTCAATAAATTTTCAGTATGCGCTAAAACAGTAACAGTAATTCACTATCGATCAGTTAGTTGTACCCTCCAATGACTATGTACCATTTCATAACAACTCGATTTGACTGATCACTGATCACTAGGGAGTTTGCATGTGATAGAAAGCAGTCCAATGCATCTTCCCATCTGAGATTTTCTGGCGTTTATCAAAATTTAAATTCAATAATTATTTTTGCTGGATTAATCTAAGTATAATATTTTTGAAAACTAGTTTGCTAACGCATTTCCATAATTTAAATTCCAATATTCCAAGCAACAATTTCAAAACAATATCCACAAACTGCATCTGAGCGTGTTTCCCACGCGACAGATTAAACCTATGAAGTGTCCAGTGTGTCTGCACAGACAATAAATACCATCCACGTTTAATTTGAGAAGGATCTCCAAGGAGCAGAACATATCAATTGGATGCATAACAGCAGTGTCATTTCGTTTCTTGCAGATATTTATTTCACATCTTTGGTTTTGGCGCGATTTTGGTCCATCGCCCTATCTTTCATATTTGTATGCAGAGAAAGCAGATTTAAAACATAATCATCGAAACTTAGAGGCCAATCCTTCATTTTATACATCGAATGCATGTCGATAGCTACCATTAAGGATACTTCTACCATTTACAAACGAGGAAGACCGAGAATTTACGAATAATGGAGCAGTCTGAGAGAGCGAGCAAATAAAATGGTGGATAGAGGAGGGTGAATGATCAATGACGCTAAAACAATGACCAACGAACAAAAACATAAGCTATATGTGGCATGATGTTTTTATGTGTTATAAAATATGAATACTTTTATTTTATGTAAACAACATAGCAAGGGGTAAAATAATGCAAAGGCTTTATTTCAGTAACCAATCATAGTATATAGTTAATTATTAATTTATTTTAAGCAAAGACACCAAAATAGGATGAGCTTGTGTATGTGCCAATTCATTTTCAGCTATTTGTGTTTATGCCAGTTTATATCCACTCATGGGGTCCTTTCATGGTACCCTTCTGTTTTTGCTTTTGGATTTTCCATATTTCTGGACCCCATGCATATATTTATGGCTATATTTCTCATGCAGATCCGGCTATATCTTTCATATATGTATGGTTACTTTCTCATGAATGTCTAGCTTTATTTAGCTCTGGCTATTTTGGGTTCTTAACCCCTTCCATCTATTTTTACCATAAAGGGGTGGGGGAATGATGCTTCCCCATTATGGTTAAATGGATATACTCCCTGGTGAATTCCTGGATTTGAAAGGGAATTTAGAAAGATGTCCATAAATTTCGCGTGGGCTAGGTTCTACGAGCAACAGGATACGCACTGATTTTGGACAAGTGTTTGCATACCCAACCCCAGACGAACCCGAGGTGGTGCAAAACGGCACTACCTCAAGTTTCGACTAGTGATGGGTATGCGAAAATTGTCAGTTATCAATACATTTTCCAGTTGACTTTCGAAGCTTCATCTACGGCCCCACCCACCATAATAACTTTCGTTAAACCAGTAACTCGAACCCACGAAGTATGATTTTGGAATTCCAACGACATTACTACGACACCATCGCAGCTCGAAAGATATGTTAAAACCTAATATTAATATTACTGTTGACGAAAAATCAAAAATATAATTTAGAATTATCCCGTGTTGAAGAACATTCAGCTGAAAGAAAATACATAACTAGCGTTATTTACAAAGAGGTAAAAATAATATATGCAAACTCGTACTACGTACATTGCCGACTGGGGTTAAATAGTCCGTATATGTAGTCCACATGCAGAGTTAGTCAAGCGAAACATGCATGGCTTGTTATACACAATAATAGATAGAATATATCCGTATAAATAGTGTTATTCACTAAAAATAAAAAATATATCTAAATTCGCACTCGTATATGTAGTCCACTAGTAGAAGTAGTCAAGACAAACAGGTCTGCCATCAATATACTAGATAATAATGTTCCTAAATAGCCTGCCGTAAATAGCCTAAATAGCCTGCCGTAAATATTCGTGAACAGAAAGATATACATATGTTTAACCACTTGATCATGTTGTGGGAATCTCATGAGTTATTAATAGCTCAGTAACGTGATCGAGGCAATGTTTCAAGTAAGAGGTCTCGGTAAATTTCTGTATTTGGAAAAATACGTTACGCTACTGGATAGACAAAGAACCTTTGTATATCTTCTGACTTAGTGATCTGTAATGAAAATCGTTAATTAAATCGTTACTGTATATTAACAATGAGTGATTCTGCGCTTACCGTGGAATCTCATGCAGCTAAATTAGTTCGAGAACGACTAGATGCGATTAGCAAGTAAATTCCAGTCAGCGATTCTGTCAAGCAACAGCTGCAACAACGCCAGGATGCTCATGTAGCAATTTACAGAGGGCACAGGACAATTATTTAAACCAGGCACAAAAGCCACTGAAGATCTTCTTCCGACCGTTAAGAAAACACAGCTTAATCAACCGAAAAATAGCAAAGGAAGTTTTAAAAAAAAAACACCAAAAGATACTCCCAGAGCTTCCTGCGGAGATAGCTACTTCTCAGTAACCATTACAGGAAGAAACAGAGGAAGCGATTGATAGAATCGACGTAGCTCGTGCTGATTGACGATGTAAGTGATCTTCTTGTTGAACCAGAATCTGTTTTTAAAGAATACGTTCGAAATTTATCGAAGAAGGTCGTAAACTAATTCAAACAAACCTTATAGCGATTACTGAAACAGATTATTAGAATTGTTGTGAACTATTAGATCCAAGTACCTCTAATGTTCTAGAATCAAAGTGGGTTCCTTGCGTGTTTCGAGAATATTATGGTGTAAAAAAAAAATAAAGCCTTTAATTAAAGAATTTAATATACGAGCGAATGCAGTTGCTGAAAGTTCATTACTTGGAGATATATTATCGCCCAAAACTACCAAAACTAGGACCGCCTCGTACAGAGAAAGAAGAATCACCTGAAGGAGCAGCTGGAAGTGACCTGCAACCCACAATAGACGTCGTAGGAAACGTGGCAGAAACATGATAGATGAATCGCTCGTGATGCAAAATAAACTTTTTTTCCAATTACATCCTCGCGCTGATGTTGATCGACTAGGAATTTTGATTGGAGGAAGACGAGCCGGCAACACTTTCCACGAAATTATCAATGAATCAGCTGATATTCGTGAGCGTTTATTTACAGGTGGCGTTATGGACAGCTGTGTCTATCGGGAGCTGATTGATGAAATTACCAAAGATTACTACAGTGAGTACTCAATTATATCGACGATAACAATCTAAGATGAGTATACACAATGCCCACCGTAGACGTGAAAACGTCAGAGTGATACATTCACGATTACCGGTTAAAAAATGATCTTCGGAGATGGACTCAGCGGTGTTGGTTCAAGGTTGTTTTTTTTTAGAAAGATATCCCCAAAACCAATTCCGATTGCAAAACAATTATGTATGAAAGCCCTCAAAGTTGTTTATGAAAAGGCTATTGGCACTGTTGTTAATCTTGCTGGTAAAGAAATTTTTGCGGTCAAAAACATATTTGCACAGTTAGTACGACGTAAACCACAGGATAATGTGAATTATTCCAGAGCAAGCATTCCAGTAAAACTTCTCAACACCGAAGTATGTATTCCATTAAAACTGCGCAGTACTGATATGGTGTCAGCAAGTATCAGCAAAACAATAAATCAAACTGCAAAAAAAAAACGGTTGAAAGAATTAGCTGGAGTCCCATCACCGACAAAACATCCTTCAGCTGATATAGAATAAAACATAACTGCAAAGATAATAGCGGGTAGTAGTCTAGCCTGTCGTCGTTGGAGATATCGATCGGTGTCAGAACATCGTTTTAAACAACAGCAAATTATAATAAAATGTTCAAACGTGTATCTGATCCAGCATTTGACATGGACGTACTAGTCCTTAAAGATGAATCAATGCATAATCGTCAGTATTATTCTTATAATGCATATTTACCTGACGCACGTGGTCGAATTGAGCTAAAAATGCAAGATACAAGCATATATTTTCTGCCAGCTGAGGCATTTATTGAGATTATCTTCTAAGAGAATTTAATATTGCATATGCAGCTGAAGTTCGAGCTGGTTTTGCTATTAACGATGTTATGGCATTATTTAACAGTGCCACATATAACATTGACGGAAACTGTTTGTAATCATGTTTGTAAAATGTTGAAGTTGCCACGACAATACTAGATCTGGCAAGATATTCCAATGATTATTCATGGTCCGCCCGTCCATCATTGATGTTCACCAAGGATACTGCTGACGATAGGCAGCATCTCATGGTACAAAGAACTCATGCTAGCGTAGTTGATCCTCAACCAGCTGGAATGATACCTCGACCAGTCGCTGTTTTTGTGACACTTTCTTGTATAAATTGAGAATTCAACCTGGAATTTTCAGCACGGCAATCAATGTTAAAGGGTAATAACATAATTGTCTTGTGTAATTACAGTATCACACATCTTTGGATTCTGCAGAAATTTCAGGAAAGATAGTTTCGATGCTAAACACATAATTGTGCTTGTCAGAACAGCCAACAACGACGATGCAATCTGACGCCCTTTGGTGATGCCGTTAAAGAAATACTTACAAATATTTCGTTGTCTATGCCAACAATGACACCGTCGCTCGTTGAGGAATAACGGTTGCTTTCTTTCATGGATGGCGCCGATGGTTGACGATGACCACAGACAGTCTATAGAGATATATAGCACAATTACGACTACCCGGGCCTGATTCTGATAAGGAGAAGTATGCTATCAATGATTGCTGACGAATATCTTCCTAAGATTGTTGAACTTACAACCGCTTAAGTTTCATATTGTCGAGACAAATCTAATCGTATTTTCTCAATGGCACTTGCCAATAGAATACATTTAGCGATATCATGTTGTTCGCGTAAATCCACCAATGACAATTCCATTTCGCGTTGAAGTAATTTGATAAATCTATAATCTGTCGCTTGTGTATATCAACTCTGTTAACGTCGCTGCTGTATCATCTCAGAATAATTATCGTTGAGTTGAATTGCGAAATCATCTTGCTGAAATTATTCAATCATGGAGATAATATAGTTAATGTTTTACTGGTTCATTGTTCAACACATGTATTTCTTTAATAAAAGATTGTGTCTGGACCAATTCGATACCGCTTTGCTCGAACGTGTAAACATATCGTGATGAATCCATGCGGGATTTTCTGAGCATGTGCAAAGAAATCTTTAAACTTACCTATGTCCATGTGGCCGGGACATCATGTCGCATGAATATTTCTCAGCGCATGTGTATCAACCCCGTTAGAAATAACCAAACAATTACAGTTATCTCTAATCACTTTGGGAATCTGAGTATACCGCTCGGTGACGTAAATATCTGTTTTTATCTGCCCTGTGAAAATAGTCTGGCTGAATTTGCTTGTTTGTCAAGCATGTCATCATTGTAAACCACTAGATTGTAGTTTTCCCCGTTGAGATCCTCGACATACGCTGAGATTTCATTATATTACTACAGTACATTATAGCATCGTTGATCATCCATGGATGGTGCTACTAAATAAAGGTTGTCCCATTCGAGTCACCTCATTATCAGGTTGAACAACAACTGGAGTTTACCCGACGCAGATTAACCAATTATAATAGCTTGGATAGAATTTGGTAACAATGGACGATGATTACTTGGTACTTGCTCAAATGTCAATCACGTTCATATTGTACAGATATAATATTATTTTTTAATCATGAGTTTATATTGTGTCCGATGCAAGACAGCCACTGGTATAAACTTTATGAGAAATAACACGCCTGCACTTACAGGCAAATATAATATGCGGCACACACAAAAATGTTTGTGAGTGTTCCTGTTGCAATTATAGTGGATGAGATATTGCTAAAACGCTCGAGAAAATACATGGAGTGACATGGATTGAGTATCCTGGAGAAAAAACATCTTCCAGGATATAACCATTGTGGTTCTGGAACTTGCCTTTATATTAGACGACGAAATAAAATTATGCCAAACTAGGCAAATTACCGGTAAATGTGATTGATCAAACGTGGCGTGTTCCGTATAAAACTGCAGATCTACAACAACGACATATCGTTGATATCAAGGTAATTCACATGCTAAATTCCATAATTCAATAAGATACTGGAGAGGTATAGCAGCGATTATAAATTCACAGATGCAACAAATATTACAGGCGCTGTAGCTGCAGATTGGTTATCACGACAGGCCATATGGCAAATTTATATTCCATATCCCAAAACAATTCAACACGAACGGTTAGATAAGCACACATAACGAAGTTCATCAGGCATATATGTTGTTTTTTTCACATGACGCGAATAAACGGCTCATATACAAAGACTCGTTGACTGTCATAGATGTTTCAAGTAGATACAAAGAGGCTGATCCGTCGTCGTCCAAAATCAACAATTGATGTAACAGCAGCGTTTGAAAGAGTTTATGTCCGAGGACCATTACGCTGGCCACAATTGCTACAGGTTAATCCTGGCAAAGAATTTATCGTTGCAGTATCAATGCTGATGCAGCATCAACACCTTAAGACCAGACGTGGGCACAGAGCGATGCATCACGATCAGGCAATCATTGAACGATTTAATCAAACACTCGCACAGCAATTTTTTGGATATCAATATGTCGAAGAATTACTGCACGCTCAGGACAAATCTCGTGAATGGGTTGCGAGGATAACTAGAGTGGTGGCCGCGTCAAACAAGGAGGTCACGAGTGGAATTAACATGAAACCCATCGATGCGATTGCGAAGAAACATACCAGAACAAAAATCGTCAGTCAGCTACACAAAACATTGTTGGGCAGTACAAACACAGTATGATATTTATATGAACCTGTTGAACTTGAGGGCGGCTCAGCAAGAGTAACTGATCCCGTGTGGGGTGCAACAACACAACAGATTTCAGCGTGGTAGGATCTACTACGCAGCCATCAATCCATTTGCTAGATTCAACAGCCCGTAAACGTGGATTTGTGCGTGAACAATTATAGGTAAGTCCTGAAAACACCCATTGACCACCATATTAAATACGGTGTTACATACCCCCGCACGCGCCAACAAAAAACGCTAACAGGAGTCACAATCTGACAAACGAAGCTCCTCTATGTCTGTTACATTCAAGACATGTCAAAGAGACATTGTCGCATATGTAGCCGAGACTAATTTCAATTCTGTCCATGATAAAGAGTCTTACGTAATAAAGAAAATATTGCTACAACATTATTGTGTTAGAGCAAGCGCGGTTATTTTTATTTTGTCGTTGTTGAAGCGTCATGACAAACATCGCCGTCAGATCAATCCAGTAATGTTGTTTGTGACGCTGTTGATAGCTCCAATAAGTAGACAACCCTGTGTAACTGAGATATTTTTTATTACTTTAGACACAATCAGATGCAATCATCGACAATCCATATATTGGTATCTGATATTGTTAATCCCCGAGATAAATGAATTGCTATCGCAAATCCCAGAGTCCATCATGACGGGTTTAAGGACAATGTCTGTTATACAGCCTCCACTAGAACCGCATGGATATCATTAAAAACGAGGTTTTGTTTAGTGTCTGTTCCAGGAATGTCAAAGCGTAAATTTTGCCGGCGTGTATCTTTTTGTCGATAACATAGAGGGACTTGATAAGTTGGAAAATTTTCCTTGTGAAGCTCAAATAATTTATGCTGTATGGAATCACGTACATATTTCCTGGATACAACTATTCGATCGTTAGGGCTACATAAGTTCCAGAAATCTGACATTGGAGTTGCTAAAATTGCGTTACGCATGATTTCACACTGAATTTTCTTTGGTTGTAGTCTGATTAACGATTTCGGTTGTCGTGGTTGTTCATCCTGAGATCGACGGTTGCACAAAATTTCTAGGAGTCACGAGTGGCCGAGTGGTCTAAAGCGTTCTCCGTTACGGATGACTGCCATCTCACCTCTGTGTGGGTTCGAGTCTCAGATTCGGCCAATGTGGGTATGTGAGAAAGCTTTCCAGTAGCTTCTCGTGGGTCGTCGGTTCTTTCCGAAGGGTTTCCCGGGTTCCTGCTCCACCATTAATACTGGTCGCCATATATAGCATATTGTGTGCTAAAAAAATGGCGTTAAATCCTACAACAGCAACAACACAATTTCTTCATAGTAGCTAACACATTTTATCAACCATTCGTGTGTTGATTCAATGGTGGAGGCTAACCATGATATAAACACGTGACAATTGCAGACTATTTCGCTCATAAACAATCAAGACACAATTATAAAACATCTTTGGATACTGTACAAATATCATCCTAGATAATCGTTTTGCGATATATTTCTTTTCCATTCCTTCAGGGGTCCATGTATCACCTCGTTATCAAAGGAAACTATGATACGTGCATGCGCTGACACCACGTTGTTTCATCTCTCTGGAAAGCCGTTGCCTTGGTGTCAACACAATCATGTAGAAATATGACATAATTCTATCTCATGTTCTGTTTTACCAGAACCACATAGACCACTCAAATAGACCGTGCTATGTATGTATCGTAATTGGATCATTTACCGACGGCGATGAGGATGGTACTATAAATTATCGTCGAGATAATAAACATCTGGTGTTTTATGGTCAGCCGATTCTGAATATTTACGTATTTGCTCACGTTTTATTCGCCATGAACCCACGTTTACACAGCTGGTGTCTTCTTCAATAAAAGGTTTCACAAGAAACATGCTACAACAACTTATATAAAAATATAATATAGATATAATCTGTGGCGACTCTAACAGCGTCATTGGAAAATTTGTTGATCATCGATAATAGGTTCATTGATGAGTACCCCAACACAGATGATCTCAAATGAATAACTGAGGAGAATTGCCTTCATGATAGATAACTATTGTATCTACGTTTTTCCATCTTGCATGATTGCATTTATCCGTTACACAGGTAAACCTTGCGTTCTCCTGTGTTATTGACAACAAAATCTTATTCGGCTGGATTCATAAATAATCTTGTCCAAAGACAAGCATTATTAGATTATAAACGTTGTGTGGACTTAACGATAATTTTTCTGCAGATATTTACTCGTGCTGTAACCAAACTTTTTGTTGTTGTTTGTATGAAATTATCGCAGAGGTTATCAACATCGACGAGAATGACGATGGTATCCGGTTTATTAAAGTGTGTACCAAACCAACCCGGTATCACAGGATGAATACTTGCTGAAGTGATTCAATCTCGGAAAATCCAATAAGATCGATATTTAGAAGTGGTCAGTTTATTGCAACTTGTGTCATTTCGTGTGTTGCGTGCCCGAATCATTCAAAATAACGTCAGTCACCAAGTCTAAGAAAAGCCAATGGATAAGCAGCGATAGTATCCACATAAATCGTGTCAGAGGAGTTATATGTTTGTGTTCCAAAGACTTCCATATCCAAACTGAACACAAGATTGTGATACATAATCGAGAAATTCTTTTGGAGTTGGACGCCATTTATTTTTTTTTTGTCGGACGATACGAGCTACAATAGACGCCGCCGTAAAACAGTAAATGAGTAAATCATCGTTGCCTATGTTATAGTTTACCAAAGTGTGTTTCATCGCACCTTGGAGTGGTTCCTTCCGATTAAGAACCAGAGACTGCTGAAGAAAGTGATGAAAGTTTGATTCATCTGAGTCATATCCGTGAAATAGCCTGACCGATACAGGGTCACGCTAACGTATATTGTAGACATCGCCGTCATAAAATCAGATTATTCTCTCTCTTGGAAATGTTGTCACTGCTTCTGTCCACGCATGATAATTATGGTATGTAATGGTTATTGGAGACCCCACGTTCTATATTTGTTCGAGTTATATAAAACTTCATTTGTTAATGTTTTTGCGATTATCGGAAACATTAGTAATTTTTCTAAATTAGCTATGTTATCTATGCGAGCTACAGTTTCAGTTGTACTGATATAATTTTCCCAATTATTAATTTTGTTACTCTTGATTCTGTTAATTTATGAAACCGTTTAGTGTTAACAAAATGCTCAATGACACGTTCAATTTAGCGAGCATGTTTTCATCGGAGCAAGAACAGATATGTGCGGTATATTTAAACCATAAAGCACAGAAACAACAGCGGAAACTTGACATGCGTTATTGTAGTATATCATTCTTTTTGGCAATATTTTTAAACATTTCATCCAAGCGAAGCTGCTTGATGAATTTTGATCTTTCCCTGTGAAACTTTTTGTGCATCAAATAAATTCATCAGCTCTTGTCTTGTCACGAAGGTACGTTGTTCTAGCCCTTTGCTACTAAATACACTGAATAAACATTTGTCTTACACAGGAGTTCAGCTTTGCGGTGAGCTGAACGTTTGTCCAGAAAAAGTATAATTTTGCAGTCTTCTGGTTGGCCTATATATGTACAGTGTGCTCTGGGTTCAGACACAACATTTTCAAAACTTTTTAGCATAATCACGTTGTTAATCCAGCCATTTTTTTTTTATCAGCATGGTATATTACTGGGTATCTTTTAACACCATTCACGGACCCAGGGCCCGGTGCAGAACTCCTGATCCGCGGACTGAATCCGTGTTCTGTCTGACCCTCTGGTCAAATTAAAATAGCACAAAAATCTGGCCCGTGAACAGTAATTATATTAAAGAAATTAGTGTTTCCGGTCCTCTAAGTAAAGGCAATCTGGCTGAAAAAGCTTGTGCACCCTTGCCCTATGGCATTTACTTTTTCCTATCACCAGCGGCTTGCATATCTGCTGCGTTGGAGCATCCTCAGATGGTAACTCTATCCTTTGAATGTTTGAATCCGGTGAGTCCTTCTTTGTACTCTGTTGTTATGTGTGCATCGCTAATATAATGCAGTTTCATCTGCATGATACAACTGCTCAGAAATGAGGTGCTCATCACCTACAAGCTTATGAAATTCGTACGCATACTCAGCAGCTCCTGTTTGGTCAGTTTTTCTCCATACACTTTATGTATCCATACACTTCTTGAATCTCTGGATCCATCCTTCTCTACAGTCACACTCATGTTCTAATTTAAGCCTGGTCCATTACCATGCTGTCAAACAAGTTCACACCGTAACTCCGATGTTGTCGAAACTATTCCATAAGCATCTCAATCGGTCATGCTCAGTACTCTTATCATCTTTCACTGTTTCTTGTAATGTACATTCGATTCCTGCAATTACTATCTGAATAGAATTTCAATATTTTGTCCTCGCTGCTTCTTTATTATATCGTAAACAGTTGACGAAACAGTACCATATGTATTACACAGCTTTCGCGTGGAAACACCACGGTCCAGTTTTCTCAAGTTTACTTTATCTTGTATCGATATTGACTGGTGTTTCCGCTTTTGACACCACGACTGACACTTGCGTCTTTCTTAGAAGCCATAGCTTGGGTTAAATGTAATTTTAAAAAAAGTTAAGAATCGTACAAAATACAAGTATCACCACCGCATTTGCATTGTAAATAAGTTGAGTGCGCGCCCAGTAAAATTTGGCGGTGTCGGCAACTGATAGAGGTGTCGCATCATTCAAGTCATACAGTTAACCTTTGTTTTCAAATAAACCCATACATGATGTCCAAAAGCGTCTTGCATACTATTTGGTTTTCACATTGTCTTATGTATCCGCGACGATCAATGTGCTCTCTCTCTCTCTCTCTCTCTCTCTCTCTCTCTCTCTCTCTCTCTCTCTCTCTCTCTCTCTCTGTGCAGATGTATTCGTTCAGTAATTTATTTAAAGACATGTTCACTGAAAGAGAAAATCAAGTAAGATAAAAATGAATAAATCAATACGTCTTACACGCTCGTTTACTACAGGTGCTCGGACAAAGAAGCGATATAGTCATATTGGACTCGCAGTCACCCGAACTCCCGTACAAAAGACATTTGCAGCTCTGGTCTTCGGTTACATCTGAAATATTTAAATGCTATTGTCCAGATATATCTTAGATAAAATTAAAGTTTATCTTATTTTTTTCGTGTTTTCCATTACTTCATCGTCCATCCATCCACCCTTATATGCATGCAAATAAAAATACTTGCATACATATGTACATACATATGCACTTTACGATAGCAAGCATGAATGTGTATATATTGCAGTTACTTTATTGATACTTGCAAACCCTTGTTTGCATGAGCTGGCCCATCTGTTCGCACGTGCATGCTAACATGCACCTCACTCACAATATGAACAGCAAAAAGATGGTAGAAAATATGGGATTTATTATTAATAAGAAATATTCCATAAATTACCTGAATTATCAAACTAGGCACGAACACATACATACAACAAAAAAAGAAATACCTTTTTCTTAAAACATTTTTATAGATCGAATAACTTTTAATTTATACCACAATCTTGGACCAGCTGGCAACAGTCGATCTTTAAATATTTCTAGCAGTAGATACTTACTGACGCAGTTGAAGTATGTTTGTCTAATAAAAAAATTGCATTCTGTTTGAAGCACTGTACTAAGGGAGTGTGCGAATCCATCTCAGATCTTGTGTTTTCCTTACAGATATTGAAAATTGATAGTCAGTTGATTAGTTAGTACTAATGGAAAGAAGAAAACAGACTAGTTGACTTTGTTAACGATACGATATAAATAATGTTCAAGATGGGAGAGAAGCTATACGATCATGTAAAAAAGGTGACCCAAAAAGCATACATACATGCATGCATACATACATACATACATACATACATACATACATACATACATACATACATACATACACACACAGACAGACAGACATACACACAGACATACGTACCTACGTACATACATACATACACACAGACATACACACATACACATACATACATACATACATACATACATACATACATACATACATACATACATACATACATACATACATACATACATACATACATACATACATACATACATACATACATTATCTAATATGGGGAAATAAATTAAAAAATAGAACATTTTATTGCCCAAGAGAGAGAGAGAGAGAGAGAGAGAGAGACTTACTTCCGGCACAGGTCGTATTGACAGCACAGGACACTGGACAAGTACATGGAATATAGCCTGTGTTTGTGAAGCATTCTTTATGGGATGCCCAGAATGAACAACTGGATTTCTGGTCTACGCAGCCATCTGAAGAATATGAGAAAGGTATCGAATTTTTTTACAGCAGCCTGCCACGCACAAATATTTCTTTGAGGAGGTGATTTAATCGGTATTTTTTACAGTCACTAACTTCAGTGAGGAATTGGTTTATGTTTATTTCCTCCGTATACTAAGAAGAGTAATATCAAAAGTAACTGTAACTGTAGATGAGAAATGCTAACCATTTACAAATGATCATACATAAAAAAGGCATATATGATCTACATTGGCAAGGAGAACTAAGAAACATTAACGTGGTATATCTTCAGGTTCATTTCAGCATTTTGGTGTGTGGGAGAACGGTTTAAGCAAACACAAATTACATGGTTGCAAGATAGCTTTAGAGGTTAACAAAATATACTTACATCAAAATTCTTTATCCAATACTTCTTTCATTAAAAAAGACATAAGGGAATGGTTATCCATTTCGATTACATAAAATCTACCAATCATGAAAAACACAGTATGTACGATGTGTTAACTCAATTATAGTATTACTGATAAAGATTTAACGAGAAATGCGTTCATTAACAGCATCGATACGGTCAAGCGTTTTTTGGATATTTTCTCCACACGGAAGCAACAGTTTAAATACAAATGAGATGGAAATACAAATGTTGTTCATTGATTAAAAGAATTAGAAAATCACATGTCATCTTTCCGAAAATAGTATTCACCAAAAATCCGTAATGCACATTGAATGCAGGTAAACCCCAAATTTATAAATAATATGACGCCAAAACAGAACGCGATCGTGTGGAAGAAAACTTCACACAGATAGAGGATCAACCACAGGTGCGACTGCTCGACAGCGTGCATATTCTTCCAGAGATGAAAAACTTTGTGTCACATTATTGGTAATGAGTCAACGTGACTCAAGAGATATTGGATTTTTTCCCCGACTTTCTACATCACAGAAGGAATCAAGCAGATATTTAGTAATAACTTCTGAAATCGACTAAGAGAAGTATGTTCATAAAACATAACATTCAAAGCATTATATGTAATAAATGGAGTTTATATTTTAACAATACTTCTCAATTCACATTTATTAACAGGGACTCTACCTTGAAGAATGTGCGATTCTACGACATATTTTAGATTAGATTTATCCAGGAATAAAGCAAACTCTTTTTTAAAATCGCAGTCTAGTAACCTGGTAGCTAAAACAACGGAGCAAAATAGTTGTTTTGCAAAGTTAGCCGCAGGTAACCTGCAAATTTTCTCAAAGAAAAATATTTTTTTTCTATATCAATATAAGTGTCAAAATACTTCAGGCTTAAGGCAACATCGGTTTGTATATATCGAGAGATATTCTGTATATGCTTAGTGCGTGAGTTGAACCCAGTTTCACGACCAAACAACGCTCGGGGTATTGCAAAATTTCCATACAAGATCTTAGCTGTAAGCGGATTAAATCTATTCTTATTCATATCAATATCATTAAAACTGAATAATGCACTTGCATGTTTATCTATAGCCTCTTTAACTTTGCTCTCAATTCTGTTACACTTTGACATTTTAGTCTCTATTCTGCTCTACTTTGACACTTTGCTCTCTATTCTGTTATACTTCGACACTTTGCTCTCTGTTCTCTTATACTTCGACACTTTACTCTCTTTTCTGTTATACTTTGACACTTCGTTTTCTTTTCTGTAATATTTGACACTTTGCTCTCTTTTCTGTTATACTTTGACATTTTGCTCTCTATTATGTTATACTTTGACACTTTGCTCAATATTATGTTATACTTTGACACTTTGCTCTCTATTTTGTTATACTTTGACACTTTGCTCTCTATTCTGTTATACTTTGACACTTAGCTCTCTATTCTGTTATACTTTAACACTTTGCTCTCTTTTCTGTTAAACTTTGACAATTTGCTTTCTATTCTGTTATACTTTGGCACGTTGGTCTCTATTCTGCTATACTTTGACACTTAGCTCTCTATTCTGTTATACTTTGACACTTTGCTCTCTTTTATGTTATACTTTGACACTCTGCTCTCTATTTTGTTATACTTTGGCACGTTGGTCTCTATTCTGCTATACTTCGACAATGTGATCTCTATTCGGCTATACTTCGACACTTTGGTCTCTATTATTCTATACTTTGACATTGTAGTATATATTTGGCTATACTTTGACACTTTGGTCTATATTCTGTTATACTTTGACAAGTTAGTCTCTATTCGGCTATACTTCGGCACTTTGGTCTATATTCTACTCTACTTGGACACTTTAAAACCCAAACGACTACATGATTGCTACTTGAGCACTCTCTAAACTCAGTAACCAGTGTATGTTGTTTCTTTCGAAGTCAGACGAGTTTTAGCTGAATACTACAAAGTTAGGTTTCTTGTAATTATATCCAGATTCCCACTCTTTGGAGTACTCGTTATATTTAAAACGTAGTTGACTCAATCTTGACTTCGAAAGACTTAAAATAAGCATATCTGCCACGGTTGAACACAGTCAAGGATTAACCAGAAGTATAAAGCTATGTTTACACGTTGATAATACAACAAGAAATTCAGATTAAAATAAAATGTAAAACTATGGGGATAATATACCACCTTGCCATGTTCCTTTTAAACAGGAAATCTTCAAGAAAGTATTTTAGACAAAATAGTTCTGCAAGACATATTCGAGTAACGCTGACAATCACATTCCGTATTCTGGAATTAATAACTATTTGATATAATTTATAAGATGGACCATCATACCACACGTTATCAAAACTTTTTTTCTGTGTCAACAAAATTGCATGCAACTTGATTTTATCATCATTGACTAAAGTTATTGAGGTCAACAGTTTTACGCATCACTGAATAGAATGTCTGAGTAAACCAAATAGTTTCACCTACGATAAACAGAGCTTTAATTGTTAAAGTAAAACAATGGATACTGGACTATTCTTGCTGATATTAAACATAAACAATTACTATATTATAAGCATTACATTTCTGAGATAATGACAGTATGCTATTTTACATGTTTCCTCCAAAAATGTTATATTTTCTTTAGTATATCAAATATTTGTCTGCAAGCGCTTTGGTGACTTTGAAAAGTGTATGATACCCTAATGAAATAAAAGTTGTCTGCCTTATATAGTGTCATAGATCATCACCCAGTGTCGCACCAATTGTATGCTGATGACACCCAAATATACAAGTCTAGCCACCAACTGAAGTTGATGCTACCATTCATTCAAGAAGAAGAAGAAGAAGAAGAAGAAGAAAAAGAAGAAGAAGAAGAAGATGAAAATGTTTCTGTCCAATTGAATCATGTCATCACAAGAATGAAACAAGTCGTAGCGTCAATTTACTGACCACGAGGTACTGTCTCGAGCCAGTTAACCAGTAAATCCTTAATTTTGACGCCAACCATAAAAGACAGTCAGATTTTTAATGGACTAAGAAACTTCTAGATAGGACAAAGACAAAGAACTCACCCCCAAAAGACTCCCCCCTTCACAATTCGATCCCATTATCAAGCTGAAAGCCATTCAAAACCTGAAATTTGACAACCAGGTACTATTCCAAAATATTACAGACGCATGATTTGATTATAAAACCTGGAAAACGTAGTATGTACTGTTGGTTGCCTATGTACATTAGTACTAAGGATAATGAAAGAGCGCACAGCCATAGCTACCCTGCAGTTACGAGTTTCTGAATAGAAGATTTCATATTCTGACTTCAAATATTGTACTGCGTATGCATATTTCATATACTTGCTAAAATATGTGGAATAAAAGGTTTGAACATGGAACTCATCAATAGAGAGTGGTATCGCTAATAAAGTAAATCACAGAGTTTGAAATGGTCTTGTACCGATAATATACAGGACACATAACTGGCCAATGTACCAGACTGCATATCTTGCTGTTGTCAAATAATAGTAAGACCCATTCTTGTCAAGTGTATTGACTTCCACCCTGAGACAATGTTTTTATTATATGACAACAAGATGATGTTCTTTCAAAGATAACGTTTGCCTTTCTAAAGGATTCGATTGCTACAATAAATTGTGACCTACATGGTAAAGAATTTGAATTTTTAACATAAAAAGAATGTTAACATGTTGATCTTGTCTCTTTCAACTGTTTTTATTTTTTACGCTTTTTTCCAGATAATGGTTTCAATTTGTTACAAAACCAAGCATTTTCACTCAGCACAGAATAGCCAGCAATGTGTTTTTGTGCCATTAATATATAGGAAATATGAATATATAACAAGATACGTTTATGTTAGCTGACCATATATATTATTAAATAGATTTCGATATGACACTGAGTGCATGCCATGTATTGCCCGTACAATGATAAAAAGCATATCTACATTCAGATCTGAATTAAACACAGACCTGTTTATAATATAGCGATTCAAATTGAACAATAAAATATTAATTATCGTTGCACAAATGGTGGTATCAACATCGTTCCAACTTATGCTACTTTAATTAACTGTAAATGTATCATTACCAGAGTGGGGAAATCAATTCCAATCAAATTCAATCCTATTTATGTGTTGCAATCCCCGAAAGACCCAGTAACTCTGATCATGACAGTTGTTTGGATTAACACTTAATGCAATATGTAAATCTTTTTTAAAAAAAAATAACACAGTTCACCGTGATTTAGAAAAACAGTATTAACTATATTATTGATTTGTTTTCAATAAGTGTCAAAATAGATATTTAGTGCAGATATGGATAAACTTTTTGGTCCAAGGAAAAATATTGTAAACTTCATTTCCTTTGGTGTACTAGTGTGGCATACGGCTGTACTACAGTTAGTCCAATACAAGACACTGTAAACTTCATATCCTAAGGCGTACTCGTGTGTAATACGATTGTCCTACATGATGTTTGGTCCAAGGCAGGACAATGTCATCTTCATTGTATAAGGTCTACTCGTGTGTAATACGATTGTCCTACACAATGTTTGGTCCAAGGCAAGAAAATGTCAACTTTATAACCTAAGGCGTACTCTTGTGGAATATTCATACATGATTTTCTTATATTGGCATCATTAGCAATCATTTAGCTTTACTTTCCTCAGGCAGCACAACATTTAATATATGAGGCAACTTAAACAGAAAAATCACACTTATCATAGTGAATCACAAGTGCAGGAACTCTGCTCCAATACAATACGCTAACATCTCAAGGTTCCATTTGTAACCAGTAGTATAACTTAGCGGTCTTTTGGCTATGAAGAAATTGCTCGATTTTGGATGATATAGTAATAATATGTTACTGATATACAATTGTGATAACTCTATTAACAGTAACGTCCTTACTTTCAAAACAGAGTATTCCAATATTGAATGAACATATCATGAAGCCTTTCTCAATATGGACGCCATAAGACTATTA
The DNA here is from genome assembly GCA_029339505.1 of Unio delphinus. NCBI lineage: Eukaryota > Metazoa > Mollusca > Bivalvia > Unionida > Unionidae > Unio > Unio delphinus. The sequence goes on along the minus strand of JAQISU010000061.1, from coordinate 2,220,332 downwards.
AACGAGTGTGTATCATATATTCCTGAAAAAGCAGCATTTACTACTTAGTAAAATACACTACTTGATTTGACACCTATACTAATAATAATAATAATAATAATAATAATAATAATAATAATAATAATAATAATGAGGACTTTGTATATCACCTAATCTTTAGAAGCTCTAACCGCTTTACAACATCTATAATGATATGACTACCAAAAACACCATGCATTATTAGGTGATTAAGTTTGTTCTAGCAGTCGAAAAAGGTGAGTTTTATGAGCACTCTGGAAAGGGATCACTGTGTCTTTATGTCTAATGTCAATGGGCAATTCGTTCGACGTCCCTGGGCCCTGGTATGCAAAAGAAAGTTAAACATATGACTTCGTTTTCATAGTGGGAATAATGACAATACGATTGTCAGAAGAGCAGCGTAATTAACTTGCTGGTGTATACACATGGGTGAGGCCAGATAGGTGTGTTGGACTGGAGTTCGTCAGTGATACGTTGCACAGAGAACAAATTGTGTGTTTGATTCTGGATCAGTTGGATAGCCAGTGTATGGTACAGATCAGCGGGAAGGTGTGCTCTGATCGTGGTACTCTAAGGATGATCCGAGCAGCTGTGTTTTTAACTTTTTGAAGTTTATGATGTAGATAATGAGATGAACCAGACAGAATTGAATTACAATAGTCCAGTCTTGAAAGTACTAATTAATACACAAGTGTTTAGTGGCATCAACTGAAAGATATTTGCGAATGGAACTGATACGTCTCCGCTCAAGATATGCAGCCTTGCATATGTTCATGACATGTTGGTGCAATGTGTGAGTACTGTGGAGAGTAACACTTAGGTTTCGTACTGACTGTGTGAAAGTAATGTAGGTGTTCCTGACATTTATTGTTTGAGGTAAAGGATGTGAATCAGAAAGTATTTGTGTTGTGATCAGAATGGCCTCAATTTTATCATCATTCATCCGCAGCTTGATACATCTCATCCGTGATTGTACATCAGATATACACCTCTTTACTAGAGGTGGCTAGACTTGTATATTTGGGTGTCATCGGCGTTCCATTGGTGAGACACTGGGTGATGATCTATGACCCTTGAGAGTGGCTGAGTGTGTATAATGAAAATAACAGGTCCATGAACAGACCCCTTTGGAACACTACAACATAGATCAACTGGGCTGGAGTGTATTCCATTTGCAGATATAATTTGCGTCCTGTTGACTAAATAGTACTTGGATCGAAGTATGGCTGTATTGTGAATGCCAAATACATGTGGAGTAATATGTCATGGTCTATTGTGTCAAATGCTGCAGATATATCAAGAAGGGCGAGGAATGTAATCTTTCCGCTATCCAAAGCATAGAGAATGGCATTCACTACTTCCGGGAGAGTAGTTCCAGTACTGTGGCAAGGGCGATATGCAGACATTACATTGCTAAAAAGACTTTTAGAATTCAGATGAGATACCAGTTGGGTTAAAACAACTTTTTCTAAGATTTGATATGAATGACATATCAGAAACGGGGCGGTAGTTCTTTAAATTATTATGGTCGAGTTATGGTTTGTTCAGCAGAGGCTTTACAATGGTAGTTTTGAATAAATGAAGGGAATTCCCCGGATGAAAGAAATGTATTATTAACATCAGTTAGTGAAAGGAATATTGGATCTAAGCACTCAAGCAGCAGTGACATTGGAATTGGATCAAGTTCACATGACTTTCGTGAACTCTTCATCACGATTGTCCGTACTAAATACATAGACATAGACACAGAATCAAATGCAGCTAACGGTTGAAGCTGAAATTCTCTATCGTAACTGTATGTTGACGACGAGTCAATTGAAATTGTGTTCTAATGGTTTTACCTTGTCATGGAATACTTTTGCAAACAGGCTCAGAAGGTCTACTGGAGAGAAAGTAGTTTGAAGTGGTGTACATTTGTTCCTTGACATTAGTTTGCTAGTAATCTCAAAACGTTCTTTGCAGCTGGAAATTTCCGTGATCTTAGTACCGTAGTGGGATAATTTGCTTAAATTGACTATGTTTGTGACGTTCTTCTTAGAGGTTTCGTATATTTATTATGAATTGTGAGTCTGGTGGAAAGCCAAGGCCTCTCCGCTTTACGGCGGTCTCTTTTAGCAGTGCGAAGCTGGTCCCTAACACTGCTATACCACGGAGAACACTTTTGAATTGATACTCTGCACTTGGTGGCTGGGGCATGTTTTTCAAGCAATGAAAGCAGGCAGTTATCGAGTAGTTGTTCTGCTGTAGGAGGTAAGAAAGTTGTTAGGTTTGCTTGGATATCATACATTAGTTTGGTTCTATTTATCATACAGAGGTTTCTCTTAGTAGCAAATAAAGGTGAAAGGTAAGGGACTGATCCGTCCAGATGGCATATAATGCAGAGGTGATCTGATGCAAGTTCGTGGGATACAACGATGGACCGTAGAATATGATCATCCGGTCTATGAAGAATCCAGTCTAAAGTGTGATGATGTTTAGGGTGGGTTGGTTAACTGACTGTTTAAGATTAAGAACATGAATGGAATCTAGGCGTTTTGATGTGTATGCATTTCCAGGACAGTCAAAGTGAAAGTTCAAATCCCCAAGAATAACCAGGTTGCCAGCTATCGAATGTCCATACTCCAGGAGATTCGGAAACTTCTCCAAAAAGAGAGATTCAGTCAGCTTGTGTTTTCTACTAGGAGGAGGGCGGTAGAGCTAGAAAAAATGGACTGACCTTTGTTCCAGTGTGAGTGTTGTTTGGACTAGTTCAAACAATGTGTGGCAGAAATTGACGATTGTGTTGGTGTTTAATGCATTTTATCATGGAATTCTTTGTGATGACAGCAGTTCTACCTCTGTGAGAGTGACGGGCAAACGACTTGATGAAGTAACCGGTGTGTGTTAGATCCGCGCACTTGGGCTTATCGTCTGATGTTTTAACCATGCTTCTGTCAGGAAAAAGACTTCGATATTCTAATCATTGATAAAAATTAACTATTTATGTGCGCCTTTCCGGTTGACCTACTGATTGGGCGTTGAATAATGCGATACGCAGTGGTATCTCTGGGAAAGTTGACACAAAGGTTGACAATTAAATGGGGATTTACACCAGGTTATCTAAATTAACGGCCGAGTTTTTAAATTGTTTAGCCGGAAAGGTCGAAAGGGAGAAAACTTTTTCTTCGTGTTCTACGCCGGCTTGCTTTGAAACAACATTTAAGAAATAATGAATATAGTCCGAGTTCGTTTAGTCTTGATCACAATATAGCATGGTTAGCCAAGGAGATGTCATTTAAAGCAATTCATGAGGGTTCATTAAAACATAAACGGGTTGACTGGCGATCACGTAATGGCGGTTTATTCAAGAACAAAGGACGTTGTAGCAGTGGAGCAAGACAGCTGAGAAACATTATAATTGTTCTCGTTTCCAAAACAAAAAGATGAAGAAACACATACGAATTGAACAGCCAATGCGTGACGAAACACAATAATGTAGACCAAGATAGATAATAAGCACATATATAAAGTCGGTTAAACGATAGCGGCCATCTTTCCAGAAGTCAAGTAGATACACTACTTGATTTGACACCTATACTAGTAAAATACACTGCATGATTTGACACCTATACTAGTAAAATACACTACTTGTCTTGACACCTATACTAGTAAAATACACTACTTGATTTGACACCTATACTTGTAAAATACACTACTTGATTTGACACCTATACTAGTAAAATACACTACTTGATTTGACACCTATACTAGTAAAATACACTACTTGTTTTGACACCTATACTAGTAAAATATACTACTTGTCTTGACACCTATACTAGTAAAATACACTACTTGATTTGACACCTATACTAGTAAAATACACTACTTGATTTGACACCTATACTTGTCTTGACACCTATACTTGTAAAATACACTACTTGATTTGACACCTATACTAGTAAAATACACTACTTGATTTGACACCTATACTAGTAAAATACACTACTTGTTTTGACACCTATACTAGTAAAATATACTACTTGTCTTGACACCTATACTAGTAAAATACACTACTTGATTTGACACCTATACTAGTAAAATACACTACTTGATTTGACACCTATACTTGTCTTGACACCTATACTTGTAAGAAAAACTACTTTTTGACACATATATCAGTAAGATGCACTTTGACACCTATATCAATGAGATACACTACATTTTTTGACACCTATACTAGTAAGATACACTATATGATTTGACACCTATACTAGTACGATACACTCTTTGATTTGACACCTATGCTATTAAGATAAACTTTGACACCTATAATAGTAAGAGACACTACTTGATTGGACATATATACTAGTAAGATACACTATTTCATTTGACACCAATACTAACAAGATACACTTTACTTTTTACCCATCGGTAACCATTCTCCACAAAGCCGGTTGGTTAATTGGTTTTATTATACTTGAACCTAGAACTTTTAATTTTTCTAAATTGATTTGAATATTTAATCGGGAGTTGACTTAAAAAATTCTAAAAGTATAACGCATGCATTTGATATTACGAATGCATAGATATGAGACAAAATAGTAAATCAATTTTCTAGTAGTCATCCGTTGAAAATTATATCTTAAAATCTTAAAATGTCACATAGATGAATCCTGTGTATTAAAAATGAGAGAGAGAGAGAGAGAGAGAGAGAGAGAGAGAGAGAGAGAGAGAGAGAGAGAGAGAGAGAGAGAGAGAGAGAGAGAGAGAGAGTATTAAGACTATGTTATATGCGTGTATTATCAAGACCATTAAAACGTAGGAAACCTTGGGACACGTTGATGTTTCCTACTCTACTCATATCATCACTGAAAAAAGAGAATCCCAAAATAGTGATAGGACAGTCGATTGGTTTGATTGAAAATAGTCTTTGTGTATGGTGCACAAAAAAACTATTTTTGTTGTTGCCATACCAAGGTATTTTCATGTAGTTTTATAACTTCGTCTCTATCACAAACAACGTTTTATAGTGATCAGATTTAGGAATCTTTAATCTAAATTTTAATTTTGCGTTCTAAGTGTTTCACTAAAGTGGATCAGATGGTAAGTCATATATTATCATTAATGAACAATATCCATTTAAAATGTATATTCCAACTAAAGAATGGAACGGGAGGTGGAAGAAAGACATCTAATTCTGCCGATTTATAATTTTCCAACAGATTTACAAGAATTTAATTATCAGTGGAACTTATCAATTTATTCATATGATATTTATTTTGTTATATTTTTGTTATATTTTTGAATTAAACCTAAGACGTCACTGTCCGATATATAAAAAATGTATTGATTGACAAAATCCTCAAACATTTTCCCGAGAGGATCCATAATATTTTTTTTACCCATCGGTAACCATCCTCCACAAAGCCGGTTGGTTAATTGGTTTTATTATACTTGAACCATGAATTTTTAACTTTTCTAAATTGATTTGAATATTTAATCGGGAGTTGACTTAAAAGATTCTAAAAGTATAACGCATACATTTGATATTACGAATGCATAGATATGAGACAAAATAGTAAATCAATTTTCTAGTAGTCATCCGTTGAAAATTATGTCTTAAAATATCACATAGATGAATCCCTGTGTATTAGAAATGTATTGTGTATGAATGATTAACCCGTCACATGGTCTCTTAAAGTGGGCATTAAATATTCCTCCATATACAAGTAGATTTTAAAATATATCAAAACATTAATATAGATCAAATAATGGAAGGCAGAAGTTTATATTGATTTTTAATATAAATCAAAACATTAACATAGACCAAATAATGGAAGGCAGAAATTTATATTGTGAAAAAGTGAAAAATACCAATTATTCCATATATATATATATATATATATATATATATATATATATATATATATATATATATATATAGAGAGAGAGAGAGAGAGAGAGAGAGAGAGAGAGAGATCTGGATCTGTGCAGTTTGATAGGAGTAACATGTAGAACAAAAAACAGACCCTAATCTGTAGGTACATTATGTTAGCAGATCAGGTTCAGTGCTGTCTGTAGTTTGATTCGACATGTAAGCGAATTGAATTTGCTGATTAAATATTCTCATGTAGGTCATCCTATTGCTACATAGAACATTAGTTTAAATGGATGGAGAGCGATTGCTAAAAGATTAATAGATTGTGATAATACGCTATTCATAGAACATAGCCTAGACTTCACAATACACCTATCTATGTGATGGATGTATTGCAGTGCTCATCGCATTGTGATATTTATTACGATATACATATAGTAATAACCTAGAACAACAAATTGTTCTCCACCTTTTCTTTTTTTACTCCGCCGACGGTCAAAAGCAGGTGGAGAACAATTTGTTGTTCTAGCAAAGACCGAGATTTACAAATGGAGGTTAGAATTGACAATGAAAGTAAAAAAGAACATAAGCTTAAATGACGGAAAGACAGATAGAGAGGAGATCGGTTATTTAGTGACCTAAAGGAGGTAGCAATTAGCGCCTTGAAAGTTGGTGAAACAACTAAACAGATAGTTGTTGGATGCACAGAACAATAGGAAACTGGCATGGAACTCGGAAAAAGACAAAGCAAGATGGCTTCTCAGAAGAAGGTGTGAGAGAGACAGAAAATGATAGATAAGGAGCAGGTACAATCATATGAAAGCAGAAAAATGGGAACATAATTCTTTCATGAAGATTAAATAAAGATACCGATAAAATAATATTCAGACTGAGAAATAAGCGCCCAAAACGGAATACAGTGACAACACGGAACTGAGAGAGAGAGAGAGAGAGAGAGAGAGAGAGAGAGAGAGAGAGAGAGAGAGAGAGAGAGGGAGCGCGAGCGAGAGAGTATTAGGACTGTATGTTATATGCGTGTATTATCAAGACCATTACAAAGAAATGGAAATGGAAACTCACGCTTGTCAATCACTATCTACATTTCATCCGTTATTTTCCACTTATCTCAGTTTAATTATTTTTCTAAATGATAACAGCCCAAAACTTAACATTATACAAATATACCAATACAATATTATATTGAAGTTTATGTACAAACATGACAATAAATACCAAATACAACCGAAAGTGTTGTATGCAATATGGTTGAAAAAAAAATATAGGCAACAACATCAATAATAACAACAACAAAAGCTTTTACGCTACGATAATATAATAATAATAATAATAATAATAATAATAATAATAATAATAATAATAATAATAATAATAATATATATAGCAATAATTCGTAATTAATGTGGCATTATTGTCAAACAATGTCAATAGCATTTTCCCCCAATGTCATCAAACAATTTGTTTTATTTGATTTTGGCAACTCGTAATGAATAAACATTCTTTCCCAAGCAAACCAAAATATAAGAAATCTAGCACCGTAAGATTTATCCTCTGACAGAAAAACTATAAGAAATCCACCACCGTAAATATTTATCCCCTGACAGTAAAACTACAAGAAAGATAGCACCGTAAATATTTATCCCATGACAGTATAACTATAAGAAAGCTAGCACCGTAAAGATTTATCCCATGACAGTATAAATATAAGAAAGCCAGCACCGTAAAGATTTATCCCATGACAGTATAAATATAAGAAAGCCAGCACCGTAAGATTTATCCCATGACAGTATAACTATAAGAAAGCTAGCACCGTAAAGATTTATCCCATGACAGTAAAACTATAAGAAATCTAGCACCGTAAAGATTTATCCCATGACAGTATAACTATAAGAAATCTAGCACCGTAAGATTTATCCCATGACAGTATAACTATAAGAAAGATAGCACCGTAAGATTTATCCCATGACAGTATAAATGTAAGAAAGCTAGCACCGTAAAGATTTATCCCATGACAGTATAACTATAAGAAATCTAGCACCGTAAAGATTTATCCCACGATAGTATAACTATAAGAAAGCTAGCACCATAAGATTTATCCCATGACAGTATAACTATAAGAAAGCTAGCACCGTAAGATTTATCCCATGACAGTATAAATGTAAGAAAGCTAGCACCGTAAAGATTTATCCCATGACAGTATAACTATAAGAAATCTAGCACCGTAAGATTTATCCCATGACAGTATAAATGTAAGAAATCTAGCACCGTAAAGATGTATTCCATGACAGTATATCTATATGAAAGCTAGCACCGTAAGATTTATCCCATAACAATATAAATGTAAGAAATCTAGCACCGTAAAGATGTATTCCATGACAGTATATCTAATCTCATATACGTTTGACACAAATATGGGACATAGTTTATTGATTATGAATTTTGCCAAACTGCATACTATTTCTCTTCTCCCAGAAAATTTTTATTCTAATTAAAATATCGTCTTATACTTGCTTTTTTTTATACATATTTGTCATTCTGTGAGTAGTAATAAGTAGCCAATCAAAAACTCTCTTTTTTATTGAAACGTTATTGTTTCAATGTTTTAGTCGGCAAAGTATATGTATTCATAAAAGGAGGAGTCGAGTTAAAATGATAGTGCAAAGAACAGGGATGACTTCCATTATATTTTGTTATATTTACCTGCACCAATTCATTTTATTCAGTTTTAAAATTTTAAATTAAAATTGAAGGATTGCGAGCTTTATCTGTATCCTATATGTATTATGAAAAGCTAAGATGTCAAACATAGAAGTATACCTCTTAACTATCTCCCAGAAGCCGATGTGATTGTAGTTTGTGTTGGCTGTATATTTGGGGAAGGCACTTTACACAAAAGGTCAGTACGAAACGTGTCTGTACGAATGTACTAACACTGCTACTAAATGTGCACTTTCCGAATGTACTAACACTGCTACTAAATGTGCACTTTCCGAATGTACTAACACTGCTACTAAATGTGCACTTTCCGATGAGATTATATATGGGACCCTAGAATAATTAATATCCAAATTAAACAACAAAACAACGATAACTACAAACAAACAAACACATGTCAGGTTTCGCAGGATGAGTTGAACATTTCAAGAGAATTATGGTTTGATAATGATGATGATGATGATGATGATGATGATAATAATAATAATAATAATAATAATAATAATAATAATAATAATAACCATCATGGGATAATAGTTTTGTTGAGAGATTCTAAAAATGAATTCTACAAACCTTTCATAATATTGTTTTCAGATATTATAAACAATATTATTATTATTATTATTATTATTATTATTATTATTATTGTTATTATTATTATTATTATCATTATTATTATTATTATTATTATTATTATTATTATTATTATTATTATTATTATTATTATTTTTATTATTATATTAAAAAAATACTTACCAACTCCAAGGACATAGCCAAACATAAGAATGAGTGAATATCTGACGTATTCCATCGTAAGAGATGTTGTAATCAAACTTTCTCCACCGATGTACTGAGTTGAAATGAAAACGAAATATGATATTTTCACAGCTATAACACGCTTATTGATTGCATTCGACATGACCTCATTCAATACAGTGACAGTCATCAATTTCATAACAATGCCTATAGCTCTAAAAGATTATTACAAAATCCAATAACTGCAGGAAAACTATAATTTCTATTCAATTGTTACAGTATGTCCCCACTGATATGGCATTTTGATATTTGTTTTTTCTTCTCCACATACAATAAGATTTTTTTGTCTTTCACATACACATCGGATGATATTTCAGTTTTACTAGTTCTTTGAAACAGCATTGAGTTCCAGACATTTGTGAGTCACATAAACTTACGAACTATCCAGGGATATGCCAAAAAAACAAAAACTGATTCCAGTGGATATTAAGTACGTGTGTTTTTTGGATGAAAACGTTATATAAGCGGAAATCGACTAGAAGATAATTGACGTGCTATTTTAGCAAGTCGGCATTTCAATATGAGTTGAATTTTGTTATACAAGCGTTTAAGCATTTGATGCACAAGAGAAACACATTTCAATTCCTTACTACATGCAGGATTCCACCAAACTAATTTGAAATTTTAACTGTAGCAAGATTCTACCATACTGATATGAATTTCACCTTAACATGATTCCACTAGACTTAAATTAATTTTTTTTTTGTAGTTTCAGTCCAAAATAACACTATCCGGTTTGTGGTCAAATGTCGTCTACTGTTGAGATGAGAGAAATGTTGAAAAGTTTCATATTTTTGTGGGAAATGTCATAAAATATATTTTGCTTTGAGTATCAAAGTTTCTTGTCTAAATCATGCATTAGTAGAACAAAGCAAACGATGTGAACAATGTTGTTGTTGTGGTTGATGTAGGGTTTCATCACAAGATTGGCTATACATGGCGGCCAGTAATAATGGTGGAGGAAGAACCAGAGAAACCCCTGAAAGAACCACCGACCCACGAGAAGCTACTGGCAAGCTTTCTCACATACCCACATTGACCGAATCTGAGACTCGAACCCACGCAATGGTGAGATGGCAGTGATCCGGAACGGAGAGCGCTTTAGACCACTCTTCCTCTCGGGGCTTCTCAAAGTGAACAATAAATAAACAACTATTAAATGAAAATAAAGAAGGAAGTACTAAAAACCAACACAAGGCTATATAAATCAAACTAGGTTAATATCCAGTATGTTGTTAATCATTCAGAAGTAAATAAACTCAAACATCAGCGGAGCAATATGCAGATGTGCACAGCAAACGCCTGTCAAATGTTGGGTTCTTGCTCTCACTCTCCTTGTATCACGACCAAACGATTAATGTCTAACATACAACCTTTTCAAGCTCAGTAAGAAAGTTTAGTAGACCCAGCAGACAATGAAACAATCCTTTGAATAGTGTGCATATTTACAACCCGTAAAAGTGAGTCTTGCTTTCATAAACGCCACGTCCAGGTTGTAGTCATTTTTCTTTAAATTACACGGCACGGAGTTTCTCCAGAACAAAACAAGCCGAACTGGATTATCTGGTTAGAACTGTATGGATTTTTTTCCTAGGATAAGAAGCTATATACTCATATTGGTTTGAATTCGGTTGGGTGGGGGAGATTTTGTGACTTTTGCAACCTTTTTGTCCTACGGAAACTACGTACTATGTTTCTTGTGTTAGCGCGATATAATAGCTTGCAAGGACGCTTGATAATATGAAAGATCGTTGCATACATGCACGTATATTTCGTGCATTCCTCTTACTAGTATTATATCAGTTATGGGGCCTAATCATTAAAGTAGTTGTGGCTGAAAGGGGAACACAATCGATGAGTAAACAAGCGACCTGATGTTTTAATTTGTTGTATAGTTTTAATTTATTTTGGTTTGGTTCTACAATAAAGTCTTTCATATCCAAGAGTATTCTGAAATTAGCATAATGTTCATATGTTAGTAATAAGACAGACATAACATTATAAAGTTTAAATATTTTGACAATTTTAACTTCCTTGAAAGCAAGTCCATTCATTTCATTTATATATGGTTCAATCGATCAAAGATATATCTATTCATCTTTATATATCTATTCATATATCAGTAGTTGTATCAGCCTATATGGGACATTACGTCGTACGTTAGCACGCGACAGCCACTTTGGGGGTCATATAAGAAGTCTTATGTCACAAGTATTCTAGGTTTAACAGGAAGATGGCATTATGGTGTCAAGTGTGTTTATGGGGTCATAAGTGTTTATTTGGTTTATCGTTTTAACAGGACAAAGGATCGAATGTTACGGGGTTGTGACCAGTGTCAGCTAATATCGAATATTCCACACTATACCATCAACAAGCCGTGTGTAGGGACCTAATAATTAATTATCCATCACCCGACATATAAGATTTAACTAATACCTAGTCATATACTATCCAACACCCCACATATATTATCGAACACACCATGAGTAGTGACCGGTATGTAGTGAGAAGAACCCATTATCTATTACGCAACAACACACGTTATACCATGAACGCGCCGTGTGTAATGGCCAGTACCTAGATACTATACTATCTAACACAACATATTATTCTATCAAAACGCAATGTCTAGTAACATGCCGCCTAATGGCTATTTATAAATAAAGCATTACCTCACACCTCAGATCAGGTTGGAAGTGTTAGTAAAATTGCATATAATAATAATAATAATAATAATAATAATAATAATAATAATAATAATAATAATAATAATAATAATGAGAACTTTGTATAGCGCCTAATCTTACGAAGCTCTAAGCGCTTTACACCATCAACAATGATATGACTACACTACAGAACAACAAATGACAAAAACAATGAATTGGAAAACATAAGAAACATGCTGAAAACATATAAGATACAAAACATGATTAGGTCGCTAAGTTTGTCTCTGCAGTCGAAACAGGTGGGTTTTCAGAGTACTCTTAAAAGGGACCACTGTGTCTTTGTGTTTAATTTCAATGGGCAATTCGTTCCACGTCGCCGGGCCCTGGTATGCAAACGAACGTTGTCCATATGACTTTGTTTTCACCTTGGGAACAATGAGTATACGATTATCAGAAGAAGAGCGTAAGTATCTAGCTGGTGTATACACATGGGTGAGGCTGGATAGGTATGGTGGACTGGAGTCTGTCATTGAAACATAGCACAGAGAACAAATTTTGTGTTTGACTCTAAAGATGATCCGTGCAGCTGTGTTTTGAACTTTTTGAAGTTTCTGGAGTAAATATTGTGACAAACCAGACAGAATTGAGTTACAATATTTCAGTCTTGAAAGTACTAATGAACACACAAGTGTTTTAGTGGCATCAACTGAAAGATATTTACGAATAGAACTGATGCGTCTCAATTCAAGATATGCAGCCTTGCATATGTTCATGACATATTGGTGCAATGTGAGAGTACTGTCTAGAGTAACGCCTAGGTTCCGTACTGACTGTGAGAATTTAATGTTGGTGTTGCTGATATTTATTGTCTGAGGTAAAGGATGTGAATAAGAGAGTCTTTGTGTTGTGATCAGAATAGTCTCAGTTCTATCATCATTCATCTGCAGCTTGTTACATGTTATCCATGATTTTACATCAGAAATGCACTTCTCTACTCCATGGATGGTAGCATCAACTTCAGTTGGGTGGCTAGACTTGTACATTTGGGTGTCATCAGCATACAATTGGTGCGACACTGGGTGATGATCTATGACACTTGAGAACGGCTGAGTATACAAAATGAAGAGAATAGGTCCAAGAACAGATCCCTGTGGAACACCACAACATACGTCAACTGGGCTGGATGTATTCCATTTATTTGTGTCCTGTTAACCAAGTAGGACTTGAACCACTGTAAGGCTATATTCTGAATGCCAAATACATGCTGGAGACGTTGAAGTAATATAACATGGTCTAATGTGTCAAATGCTGCAGATAAATCCATGAGAGTGAGGACTGTAATCTTTCCACTATCCAAAGCAGAAAGAATGTCACTTAATACTTTCATAAGAGTAGTTTCCGTACTGTGGCAAAGGCGATATGCAGACTGTACATTGCTAAAAAGACTGTTTAAATTCAAATGAGATACAATTTGAGTTAGATCAACCTTTTCTAAGATTTTTTTATATGAATGCGAGATTAGAAACTGGGCGGTAGTTCTTTAAATCGTTATGGTCCAGTGCTGGTTTCTTCAGCAGTGGCTTTACGATGGAAGTTTTGAAAAATGATGGGAATTCCCCTTATGAGAGAGAGGGATATTAATAACGGCGTTCAATTGGTGAGACACTGGATGATGATCTATGACCCTTGAGAGCGGCTGAGTGTGTATAATGAAAATAACAGGTACAAGAACAGACCCCTTTGGAACACTACCACATAGATCAACTGGGCTGGAGTGTATTCCATTTGCAGATATAATTTGCGTCCTGTTGACTAAATAGTACTTGAACCGAAACATGGCTGTATTGTGAATGTCAAATACATGTGGAGTAATATGTCATGGTCTATTGTGTCAAATGCTGCAGATAAATCAAGAAGGCCGAGGAATGTAATCTTTCCGCTATCCAAAGCAGAGAGAATGGCATTCACTACTTCCGGAAGAGTAGTTCCAGTACTGTGGCAAGGGCGATATGCAGAAATTACATTACTAAAAAGACTGTTTGAATTCAGATGAGATACCAGTTGGGTTAAAACAACTTTTTCTAAGATTTGATATGAATGAGATATCAGAAACGGGGCGGTAGTTCTTTAAATTATTATGGTCGAGTTATGGTTTGTTCAGCAGAGGCTTTACAATGGCAGTTTTGAAAAATGATGGGAATTCCCCGCATGAGAGAAAGGTATTATTAACATCAGTTAGTGAAGGCAATATTGGGTCTAAGCACTCAAGCAGCAATGATTTCGGAATTGGATCAAGTTCACAAGACTTTGGTGCACTTTTCATGGTTTGTACTTTGTTATCGAAGAAATTTGCAAATTGGTCTGGTAGGTCTAGTGGAGAGAAGGTTGTTGGAGGTGGTGTACATTTGTTCCTCGACATTAATTTGTTAGTTATCTCGAAGAGCTCTTTATTATTATTATTATTATTATTATTATTATTATTATTATTATTATTATTATTAACATGTTATTATTATTATTATTATTATTATTATTATTATTATTAATATATTGTAATAATATTATAAATGGCTTTAATCAAGCGAATCAACTCATGCTACAACTAAAATGGACGTGACTAAAAGTAGTAATTACTAATATAATTTATATTACCTCTCTGCATACATGTCTCTTTTTCTGTATGTTTATCTGCCATTCTGTCTCATTTTCAGACAATAGTGTGAAGACGTAATTCTCTGTGAAGAGCTTGACCAGACACGAAAATCGTTCAAAGATTTAACATCCTTGACGCTTTGTGACATATATTCTTATGGAGAAACAGTTTAAATGATGCATACATCATTTATGACCAAGATAAAATTAAGCCTTAATTAACTTTGTAATGAAACGGAAACATTTCCAATTCGAAGATAATTATTAGCGATAAAAGTTGGAGCGAAATTTCATAATTGGTGATACTGAAGCCGTTTATTGATCTTTGCAATCCTGTAAATTACAGTTATCTCTTGCACTAACACTCCATAAGCAAGAACAAGCAGGCAGAAATGACAATGCCCCCATGCAGTGCTTATGAAATAATTTTCATTGTAACTATGTATTGATATTCCTGCAGTAGTGACCACGCTTGTTTGACAATACTAATTTTAAGCGAGAGACTTTTGCCTAGGATATACAGAAATAACACAGACACACTAAATATATATCACTTGGTTGCAAGATACTTGTGAAGTACATAAGTTATTGTATACTCAGCAATCTACATGTTCAGCAGGTGTTGGGCCTGACTTTAATTAATAAATGTATCTGTACATAAGAAAAGTAGTGAAGTGAATACCTTGTGTGTGTTCCTACAAACTCAAACAACAGTATAGTATACGTGATTTTATACACCCCCACCCCCACGCGCACGCACGCACGCACACAAATATACATACATACATCTTAATATATATATATATATATATATATATATATATATATATATATATATATATATATATATATATATATATATATATATATATATATATATATATATATATATCTTAGTATCACACCTATACCAAAAAGCAAGATCATTAAGACCTATATTTCATTTTATAGGAATAGGTTAATTGTTGTTTTTAGGTCATGACCATTGAAGAGTTTAGGCATGATCAGTCCATGTTATTATTATTATTATTATTATTATTATTATTATTATTATTATTATTATTATTATTATTCCCGAAAACTTGTTTATGCGTCTATATTAGTACTTATTTTCTCGTTTCAATGCTTGGTTAAAATCGACTATTGGATGCTTCAGTTACGTGGGCTAAATAGTATGTTCATTGTTTATTTGTCAGAATGGTTCATGCCATAATGGTATGTTTGATGTTTATTTCTTAGAATGATTCATGCCGTAATGGTATGTTTATTGTTTATTTCTCTGAATGGTTCATGCCGTAATGGTATGTTTATTGTTTATTTCTCTGAATGGTTCATGCCGTAATGGTATGTTTGATGTTTATTTCTCTGAATGGTTCATGCCGTAATGATATGTTTGATGTTTATTTCTCTGAATGGTTCATGCCGTAATTGTATGTTTGATGTTTATTTCTCTGAATGGTTCATGCCGTAATGGTATGTTTGATGTTTATTTCTCTGAATGGTTCATACCGTAATATGTTTTATGTTTATTTCTCTGAATGGTTCCTACCATAATCGTGAAACTGACGATCAAAATTCATATATGTTACTACCAGCTGAACATTGTCCTCGTATTTCACCTTGACCTTATCATAACGGAGGCAATTCTTCATACAATTTTATTTACGAAGGAGGAGGACACCCTCCTCCTCCTTCGTAAATAAAATAGATAATAGTCTTAAATTGTATACTCACCCGTTCACAACTGATTTAAGACTATTATCTGTAGCAAAATGGGGACGCCACTAACTAGCATTGCTATAAAAATAAAAAAAAAATCCGGGCACCCTGGAACACTCGTGCAGCCAATAGTTTTATTTGTATTATCATCGCGCGGATTCATCCATGTTAGACCTATACACGTCCTACCCATCATCGTCGTTTATTGTGATCAGGAGGCTAAGTGTGCAGGGAGGTAATTTCAGGTTTTTTTTTTCAGGGGCGGATGTACTTGACGGGTTTGTTAAATTTCGTATATAGGCTACAGTAAGTTTAAGCAGATGCAAATTTAGGGAATTTGGGGAAATGCCTCCTCCAATGACGTTTCTGTAAGTGTGTACTGCGCAAGGAAGATCTTGGCTAGCCAAGATTCCGATATGTTGACCCTATCTACACATTGTCGTATCGAGCAGATGTTTCTGCACTTCAGGTCTATAAATACCAAAAAAAATTACGTTAATCAAATTTGAACATTGTTTCTACATGGTCGAGACAAGGGGAGCACACAACTTGAATTAACTGACAACGAAGCGATTTTCCACTGCCTGTCCGTGTTTGCACAAAGACCTTTCTCTCAAGTACACCTGTAATGGATTCCCTCTGGTACATATTAATGGCTAGTAAAGGAGACCGACGACTAACTTTTACTTTGACATTATAACTTCTGATTGGCAGTATATCTAGTTTATATCGTCGAACTCCTAAACGATTCTGTCTCAGACATGTTTTCATGTAGGACCTCTTGTGTATGTATTTTCGTGGAAAACTAAAGATCTCATTGCATACAGCCATTGGTGAAAAGAGAGCTTAGCGGAATTTCGCCTGTGGCTTGGGTGCGATTCATATCACATGTACATGTATCTACCAAATCACGAAACAGTACTAAATGTAAGACTCCGCGGATATTTCAAAACAAGCAAACTACATTTCAACTTTCAATATGGATTTAGATGCATAAAACCAGAATGTACCTTTTAACCACACTTCAAACATTTATTATAGAAGATTTAATAAAGAATTCATATAGTAGCTAAATTTTCGTACTTGAAGAAGGTTAATGACACCAACTTGAAGTACTATGTAATAAATAACATATTCACCCTATGCCTAAGGGTCCGCCTACATACCTTTAAATTTGTTGTTATAAAGACATATTTTTTAGGGTTAAAGTAGATAAAAAACCTATCATAATGAAACTGATGTACCTCAGAACAGCATTGTCAATCACCGTTTTCAATATCAACATTTACAACATAGCAAAAGTTGTTAATACAGGAGCTGACTGCTTATCGAACGTCGACGACTTTATGATACTACTGAACTTTGGCTTCAGACAGGCTTAAATAGAGTCCAAAAGTGGTCAAACGAAAACAGGTTTAAAAAAAATTTAAAACGTAAACTGCAAACAATTCATTATGACCCAAAACAAATCGTGATGGTTGTATTATCCTTGTTGTTGAATAAACTAATTGATTAGGACCATTGTATAGCTTTGAACTAACTTGGCAGCACCATCTGGGTCCGGTTACGGGATTAAGCACAGAAAGTACAACCATTCTACCACTGGTAAACTACATCAAAACCTAAACAAATTGGAAAAAAAGTATAATCTTTTCTAATACCATTCCACAATAAAAGTCTTGCAAATATTTGAGAATCTTTTAATATACATAAACTTACAGAAGCATGATTCGCGATTAAACAAGTATGTCCGTTGTTTAAGTAAGTCATACGGTAACTGCGATGCCAATAGAGATGCGTGCTTTTCAGTGTCATTGATGCATTTAACTTAAATTTATTTGCGGAAAAGAGCCACCCTCCTCCCCTCCATCCACCATGTCATTTGTTTAGGGCATTTTCTTGTATAGCATAATGTTCCAGTTTGTTCTCGGGTGCATTGCCCAGGTTCCTGCATTCACAGCTTTGCTTTTGAACATAACTGTGTCTGTACTTTAAAATGCTCAACTATTGAGCTCCTCACACCGGTGTAGGACATTCTTCACAACCCTACAAACTTCCTAGAGTCTCTCTTCCTGAGGTATTCTTATGGAACAATGGGTCATTGACAAGTTTCATGCATTCACAACTTGACTTTGGAGCCCCAATTTGTTCAGTACTTAAAGGTATTCAACTATTATGCCCATATATACTTCTTATGTATGGTTATAGTACTATGGAGTATGGAGTATAAGCTGATGTTTGTTGTCATGGCATCCTCAGGATCAGACTCGTCGAGTTTTGGTTAGCAGTGTCCCTATTATCTTGTATCAGCCCCTTGCGGCTCCACTTACAGGTGTCGGACACACTTCAAAATCCTACAAACTCCGAGTCTCTTCCTGAGGCACTCGTATGCAACACAACAATTTCAGAGCTGGGCTGGTGCAATGTGCTGTGACAGGACTTTCCTCCATTATGCCAAAGATTATTTTATATGTACAATAAAATGTATATTGAACCTATGTAGTGTGTGTTATTTAAAATGGGAAGAAAAAGCAGCCACAGCTACCCTATAGTAACCCGTTTCTGAACTGAAGCTTTATATAATGACTTAATATATAAATCGACATGTTGTTTATACTTGTCATAAAATGAGGAATTAAAACTCCATAAACAATCCATGGAACACCAAACCCATCGCTGAAAAGTAGCATCCCTCATACAAACAAATCCCGTAGATGTGGTATTGTGCCGCTTATGTGTAGTTCGCGCATGACAGGTTCGTGCATGCATGCTCAAGAGCGGACTTTGTCCAGAGTGTATTCCTTGCCAGCACTCCCGAACAGCAGAACACATTCTTGTCTGGTAAATCTATTTCCAACTTGTGATGCAAACCTTTTTAATGACAACTTTAACTCAATTAGGAAGCTTTGGATTATATATATATATATATATATATATATATATATATATATAATTAAAGCTTTAACTTTCATACCTTTCAAGAATTGTATGATATTATCTTTCTTATCTTGTAAGACTTCATGTCTATGTTTGAATGGGTTTTTCTTCTAATGTTTGTCATAGTTGATAATTCTACATTTGCGGAACGTATATAGCCTGATTTGTACTGACGTGCCGTTAAACCATATTCCTGCTAACTTTGAAAGTACAAGATAAATCAAATCTTTTAACCGATTATGAGCCGTATAACGTGAATATTAATGTGAATAATAAGGTATATGGGCTAGTAGTGTTTGACGAGTTGACAGCAAGGAAATTTTAAACTATATTTTCAAACGAGTGTGAAGAATGTCTACGTGCTTCAAAGACAATTTTGTGGTCAGTAACTGTTTAAGTTTTCTACAGGTAAGACAATTTTGTGGTCAGTAACTGTTTAAGTTTTCTACGGGTAAGGCAATTTTGTGGTCAATAATTGTTGAAGCTTTCTACAGGTAAAACAACGTTGAGGTCAGTAACTGTTGAAACCTTCTACAGGTAAGGAAATTTTGTGGTCAGTAAGTTTTGAAACCTTATACAGGTAAGACATTTTTGTAGTCAGTAACTGTTGAAACCTTTTACAGGTAGGACAGTTTTGGAAAAATGAGAAAAAGTGCATAATGGTTTATTGTCTTTAGTTGTTAATATTAAGAATTTTGCTTTAACATTTGATAATGTCATGTAAAATATATTTCGCGATCTCACTTCAATGTTGGTAATAAGATTTTAATATCAGGTAGAACTATTGGTAGAACTGATTTGCGTGTCTTAATTCCATCCTATCATAAACTTCGTACCAAGTCAGCAGGAATGTTGACTAGATACAACTTGTAATTTCTATCTGAATCCAAAAGTTTGTTATTATTAAAAAACGAAGACAATTTACAAACAATTAATTTTAAAGAATATTGGATATTTCCTCAAAAGCTTTGAATATAAATTAATTCATCTGTTGTTGCTGTTATTTTACTTTTTTATTTATAAAAAGAAAGATTTCTTGTTAAAAGCGTTTAAAAACAACCTGTAAACAGTATACCGGCTACCATGCTGTCAGTTATTTTCTTTCTTTCTATTTTCTTTTTAGAATCTTTTGTATGGGTCAAAGAAAAACTACGGAGATAAATGGAGTATTTGATTATCAATAATTTCAACCGACGATGGACTGGTTAACTGAATATATCTGAGAAACTGAAAAACCATAAAACACTGACCCACTACAGGAGACCAGGTTATTCCGTCGTTGATAATCGAATTACTTTGTGGCCTAATTGTTCATGAATATTAAATTACCTATTCCTTAGACAGAGTAAACATGGGTCACAGTTTCGTTCTCATTTGAACAGCATGCTTTATTGAATCAATAGTTTTCTATCTCTTGAGTTAAGCCCTTGGTACTTATTAGATGAAAAGAAAAGAAATAATGTCATGCAATCGAGGTCAAAGGATGTCACTGTAGATTGTTCGTTCGATATGCTGAAAACATTGAGCCAGTCTCGCACTATCAATCCTAATCATCCAAGCGCTTAACTTTGGATAGAAACAGAATCTAACCAGACTACACATTTCAAATGAAATTATGAAAGCTATGAATTAAGTAGAGTAATTTCCTTGCAGAAAGATTTGAATTGAACGAGTTTCACAGATTTAATTTAAAATTAATACAAATGTAAGATTCCATTTCTAACAAGACAACAATTACTGATTTTCTTAAAGTAAAATCCCCAATAATACAACTAACTCATATTTACAACATTCGTATGCCTCAAACATCACTACTCTATTTCATACGACGTCACGATATTATTTGCTTTTTTTTTAACCTGCTAAATACTGAAATTATAAAAGATTTGCACCAGTGTTATGAAGGACAAATACCAAACCATTAGGTGACTTAGTAAAATGCACATGCCAAGACTTGGACGACTGTCCATTCAGGTGAATTAGTGGAATGATTTTCAATATGTTCATCGTGGCAGCCATACGATTTTCTGCAGTGCACGATTTTCATTCACGATATCAATAGCTTTTTATATGATCAGAAAATCTGGAGAAGTGGCAATCCAGAGTAGCCATATTGAATGTCAGTACGGCATCGTTTTCTTTCGGAACCAACTAGATATCATAACTAGACTTCTGGAGAAAACGCCATGTCAATATGACCTTCCATTGAGAAGCAGCAATAACAAGATTTTCCAGATGAGTGCCATACTAGGCGCAAGATCGGCACAATTTTCATTTAGAAAAAGGCAGCGTTGTCTTTTGCTGAAAACCCAATGTCAATAAGACTTTCCATCTAGGACCAGCAATAAGACTTTTAAGATGGCCGAACAGATCCTGTTTCATTCAGCGTCATGATAGTAGCAGCTAAGGGGGCGCTCACCAGTTAGTATGTACTTTTCAGATAGTGACGTATGTGAGGTGACGTTGTTTGCATTTGTAACATGCACAATGGAGATAATGTTGGCATATCTCAATGCTACTTTGATGTAATGTGGCTAATATTTCTTTGGATACTGCACTTGTGGAAATTGTACATGATCTAAGCACATGGTATAACAAAATGGATGCTCCCATGTGCTTGAAAAAATAGCCAGAATTAAATGAAAAGTACACTAACTTTAGCAGTTATTAAACTAGGGAAAACGAATTTTGCTGAAGTAGGCAATAGCGGCTTCTGAAAGTGCAATGAACAAATTACGAAATATCTGAAAAGTAAAAAAAGTTATCAGATCATTTTTCTACAATTTACCTCTGAAGTCCAGGAAGTGAAAATAACCATGCAGAGCTAGCAGTATTTTTTATTCGAGCTCATCTTAAGTTAGCCCAAGCTGTATACTCTAGAACCTAAAGTACACCCATCAATCATACATCAAAATAAAGGGAATTGAAAGTTCTTCTCCCAACACCTAAGATATCAATCAATCAATCAATCCTCTCTGCGCCGTCTGGTGCTTGAGGCAACAGCAAGGGAGCACCATTTCCGTCTGTCGGCAGCTATTGCAGGGGCGGTCTGATAGGTGAGGCCTCTGGTCTTAAGGTCTCTCTCCACTGTTCGTCGCCAGGTCTCTTTGGGTCTGCCACGGTTCCTTTTACCCTGTGGGATCCATCTCAGTGCCACCCTTGGTAGTGAGTCAGGAGGCATTCTGCAGACATGGCCGAGCCATCTCCATCGCCGAGTTGAAATGATCTCAGAGATGGTGCTTGCACCCGCTCTGTGCCGATGTTCCTCATTTGATATCATGTTTGGCCAGAAAATCCTCATGATGCGTCGCAGGCATTTGGTTTGAAACACTTCGAGCTTGTGTTCTATGTTCGCAGTGGACTTCCAACACTCTGAGCCGTACAAAAGGACGCTCAACACATTGCTCTTGAAGATACGGATCTTTGTGTGGACACTGAGGTTTCTTGTCCTCCATATGGGCTTCAGCATTGCGAAGGTCTGGTTGGCCTTGCCGATTCTTGTGACGACTTCCCTTGTGCTATCTCCATCCGTGGCGACCTTGCTACCCAGGTAAGTGAAATCGTGTGAAACACCTAAGATATACAAAGTCTTTATTATATTGCCAGTATAACCAGTGAAGAAATCCCAGAAAATTATTTTTCTTTAAAATTCTATCCCCATGCAAAGTACGAAACTTTAGAGCGCCACCTAATGAATGAACGAGACAGTCTCGTGCTGCAGTACGAGATTAACTAGTCAAATTCTGTTAATCACTTATTAGAAGGTCATCTTAAGACTTTTCTAATTTCAGTATTCAAGTCATACAGCAGATATGTTTAGTTTGTTTGATTCGGATTTTTAACGTAGCTTTAACAATTTGTCGGTCATATCTCTGCGATGTCTGCAGTGAGGCAGTTTATAGTGATGTTTAGCACTGGGGCATCATGCCGCAGACATGTAGCATGATGTCCCACACAGTCACATTATCCTGACACCAGGCCGACCAGTCCTAACACTAACCACTTAATGCTAAGCGTCAAGCGAGGCAGCTGTTAGTACCATTTTTGTTAAGTCTTTGGTACGACTTGGCCGGGGATCGAACCCAATACCTCCCGCTTCCGCGGCGGACGCTCTAACCACTAGGCCACCGGAGCGGGTTATATAGCAGATCTGTATCTTCTATAAATTCGATGGCAGAACTTATCGTCAGAAAAATTAAAGGAAAATTAAGTCTTTCATGCCAGAATTCTCAATGCCAAATCCAGTGCTGTCGGGTTTGGAGAGAAAAAAATCTGAAAATAGGACGATAGATACATGTACGCTGCACATGTGACCAGATCATAAGTTCATTTGGTTGTACAGACAGGTATGTAATACAGTACATTTTTGAACACGTTAAATTGCAAAGCTCCATGAATGGTCAGTGAATGACGATGATTCAAAGTTCGATAAACTTTGCTCACATGTATATTACCATTCATATGTAGCCAAGCTTTAAACTAGTCAATGTCCCACTGGAATTTTGAATAAAGACCATGATTTCTATCTAAATGGGCTTTAAACTAACTGATGCCCCACTGGAATTTTTAATGAAGACCATGATTTCTATGTAGCTTGGCTTTAAACTAATTGATCCCCCACTGGAATTTTTAATGAAGACCATCATTCTTATGTAGCTTGGCTTTAAACTAATTGGTCCCCCGCTGAAATTTTTAATGAAGACCATGATTTCTGTGTAGCTTGGCTTTAAACTAATTGATCCCCCGCTGGAATTTTTAATGAAGACCATGATTTCTATGTAGCTTGGCTTTAAACTAATTGATCCCCCGCTGGAATTTTTAATGAAGACCATGATTTCTATGTAGCTTGGCTTTAAACTAATTGATGCCCCACTGGAATTTTGAATTAAAAAAAATGGACTGACAAGAGTTAGTAGGAATTTGGAGCTGGTGAACCTGTCAGAAAAAAGTAAACTTTGATTCAAAATCAAAATCAAACTTTGAACAAAGAATAGCGGAGTGACACAAAGACCATAATAATAATAATAGTAAAACTAATACTAATAATTATAATAATAATAACAAAGTACATCTGGACAAGATAATTTACTATTTAATTAACACATTCACAAACTCTTGAACAAGACGTTTCTCATGCAGCCATTAATGATCAAGCAATTTTCTTTAATCTGAACATCAACTCGAAGAACTAACCTTACAAATGATTAAATTCGGCATGAATAACTGATACAGAAAAATTCTGATCTTTATATTCCAAGATCATATACAAATGGCCAAAATGTGCATGCACAAGTTGGAAAAGTCCAGATTCACACATTTATTCACATATATAGTTTCTCATGTAAGATGAAAATAGAACTGTACCTCAATGTACCTAAAATGTAGTACTGGACAACCAAGTGGAGTCCTCAATGTCATACAAGCTGGAGTCTCAAATGAACAAAAAAAAAATGTTTACATTGACAAGTGATCTCTAAAATTTGTGAATGGAGCAAGATTTTACAACATATTCTCTAAATGGTAAGAAAAACAATCCAAGACACTCCAAGTTCTATCATCTATCCATTTGATATAGTTTCCGATTTAAGAGTGGACACAATATGGTAATGAACAAGTGGGTAAACTGATCAGTGTAAATTCTATTTCATCCATTTTTCCGAGAAAAAAAAGGCAAACAATAATTATCTCTGGTACACAAAAATATGTATTAAACCAATCTTCAAAGATGCAAAGTTTTCACATGTGTCTACAGGTTTCAAATTGAAAGTAAAGCTAACTGAAAAAAAAGGACTGATTCTTTATATTGAAAACAGTATTTCAAAAGTCTCCTGAATATTTTCTTAAAATCCATGCAAAATCTGTACCAAGAGCATCAAGAAGGACCGTCCCACAGGCTACCAAGGTCACTGAGCAATTTATTTACATTTCAAAATACGATTGCTACTTTTGACAAATTCATTGACTATTTTCATGCCAAGCAATGAGATATTCCCTAAGGGCAATAGGAAAGCTGACTCTGGCAGGCCTGGGCAGGTATAAAGTTTATTCTTGGATGGAAGTCTGATGGTCTAATAACTCGAGATATCATGGCTCCATCATAAATGGTATGCCACATTATGAATTGTCAACAGCATCAGCAAAAAGAGATGATCATATAAATTTTATTTATAACAAATTACAGTACTTAATTGCACATAAACATTAGCCCACTACTATAAGTATTTACATCTTGCAATAAATATGCCTTTTTTTTCCTTAAAGAGTAAATATAGGAAAAAATTAGTGCTTGTTCATAGTACATTAGCACTTACATTGACACTGTCAAATGGAATGGTTGGAACATACACAAGACTATATCATTTACCAAAACTGTCATCCACATACAGCATTTCTCCCATAACAAGAGTCCCATGAAGAGACCAATGCTCTACTGATTGAAAAGAATATTGAAGAATTTAAGACAAGACCCATTTCATCCTTTGAACTGTCAAGTTTTGAAACTATCTTTGATATTCTTCAGTGATTACAAGATTTTTTAATGAACTGCTGTGGTTGAGATATTATTTGTCACCATTTACTCCTTTTGTGAGGTTTCATGCCATTTGCCAGCAAATATTTGGTAGCCAGTATAGCTGGTGGAGGAAGAACCTGGAAAGACCTCGTCAAGAACCAAGGACCCATAGGAAATTACTAGCAAGATTTCTCATACCCATGTTGGTCAAGCACTAACAAGGTATAATAATAAAAAAAATCCCCTGGTGGAAACCTCATGTTGATATGACTTTGTATTTTTAAGGAGCATTGAAAACAAGATTTTTAATGCTGCTTTGGTGGCCATATTGGATATTAGATTAGCTTCATTTACCTTTAATATTAGACATTAAAATAGGTCTTTTGGCAGTCTTATTAGACATCAGATAAACACCATTTTAATTTACGACAAAATAGACATTATAAAAGGTATTTCAGGAAAAACTACATACATATATGACAAGTCATTGAGGAGCAGTGATGTTATTGGGCTTAATGCCATTTTTCAGCACACAATAGGCGTTACATGGCGTCCAGTATTAATAGTGTAGGAAGAACCTGGGGAAAGCCCCCAGAAAAAAAAAACACTGATATGAAATTTTCTGGTTAAAAACTCCATTCCAATATTTTGTTCACAAAAAGTAGTGATGACAATATTCTGAATATGGCAACAGTGGAAGGCCACATTTGGCATCAGATTGGCACCATTTTCATTTTGGACCAGTTAGACAACATAAGACTTTGAACAAAAAATGCATGTTCACATGACCATCCCACTCAAGAGCGGTATTAGTAAAATCATATTCAAGATTGACACTCTCAAAGCTACATTAGCCATTGGATCAGTACCATTTTCATTAATGACCAAGCAGACATTATCTTCTGGTCAAAATCCCATGTCAATATGACCTTCCATTCAGGAAAAGTCAATGTGATGGCTATAATGGATTTGTGTGTGACATTTTTTGTTTTCATTTAAGAACAATTAGACCATGGGATGAATGTGTGCAAAATTTCATGGCAATGCTCTGATTAGTTTAGGAGGATTATCAATGACAATCTTGAGCTAACAGATGGAACGACAATGGACAAAAGACCACCCCACAAGCTCTTCTGGTATATGACCAGTAGATCTAATAAAACAATTGTGATGGGGCAATGTAATAAATCTGTCAAAAATATGGGGTGGACTTATTATTAAAAGCTATTCTTATAATGGATAAATATAGAAGAAATGTCTTGAACCTGACATACTAGTAAAAAAAGGAAAGAACCCAGACATATACGCACATACAGTCAAAACATCATGATTCACTTGAAAAATACACTGGTCTCTATTACAGGCATCATGTTAATGAGTTTATAAACAAAATGAACACCCTTACTTCACCCAAGATGACATATAAACATAAACCACTAAATTATATAAATTGTTTCATTATTATATACAACTAATCTGTTCTGTTGATCTATAGTACTGAAATTCATGTAGATAATTTTAGCGCCCAAGGTTACACAATGGTAGCTAAGCCGTGTTGATTCAATGATAGGATTTGGACCTGCACTCTTTTGTCTGGCACACAACTACTAAATCACAATGGCGCTTTCCTCCACTGGTTAAGTTAGTCACCTTTTACAGAATATATTAAGCATAATTTACATCAAGTATTTGATAATCTGGACCCCAAATACTGTTATAGCATTAGACTACAGTACAGATATTAAAACAAAAAAACAACAGTATCATGATATATTGTAGTGTACAAAGTGAACCAAACTGCAAATTGTAAAGACCCAGATGTGCCAATAAACAACATACCAACAGTTTGTCATTTTGGTACACCAAGTCCAAAATCAACTACTGTACACAAGGTTATGAGAAGTACCACCCGAGCTCTTTCATACCAGTATACAAGTTTTTTGTGTGATGGGTCTGCACATCTTGTCCACGAACAACTACTGAAAGCAACACAATGGAATTAGAATTGGGATTTTTTTATATCAATGACCTATGTGATGCATGAAATGAATGTACACATGGTATTTCATTTGATGTGCTTACCTCATATGAACTAAATGAAACTAAATTTGTTTTGATCTGGCTCATTGTTAGTGTCCACTTCTGCAGCAGCCACTTTAGTGTTGTAACTAGCCATGATGTCACTTGGATTTCGCATTAATCTGTAGCCAAGCATTTCTATGACAACCAATAATTGTTGTTGATTTTCTAGACTGACTTACAGTCCCTTCTGCTTCTTATTTTCTTATCAATCAACATGTATGATTGCTGCTAAATAATCTTGATATTTTAAACATTCTGTCACTTAAGAATTTATATTAACATCTTAAACATTATTGGTAAAATTACTGTGCTGATTTCCTTTAAAAACATTTCATACCATTATTAAGTGTGTATAATCAGGACTTTAACAATTTTTCAGTCATATCGCTACAAAATCTGCAGTGTGGCCGTTAATAGTAAAGACCAGCATTGGGGCATCATGCAGCAGATATGATGCATGATGTGCCACCAAGTCACATTATCCTGACACCAGGCCGATCAGTCCTAACACTAATCTCTTAAAGCTGAGTGCCTAGTGAGGTAGCTGTTAGTATCATTTTTGTTAATCTTTTTAATGGCTTGTCAAGATTCGAACCCACATCCTCCCACTTCCAAGAACACTAACTAAACACTTAGGCCACTGGCACGGTATCAATCATTCAAGTACTAACATCAGTGAGGTAATATCCAATAAAGATAACAGCTACAAGATCCAATTAATCCCGTAAATTTGAGTTGCCTTGTCATATAAACTTAACCAGTAAAGTTTGTGCATCCTTATTGTTTTACTAATTTCAGTAAGACTGTATAGTTTGCTACTATTATTAGTAATATAAACTATATTTTTTGGGGGGGCAAGAGAGAACTGTTACTATGTCAGACACATGGAAGGGCTGAAAACTGAAAAGACCTAATACAAATCTGGATTCAGTCTCAGGACTTAGGTGTCTGAGGAGATACCTCTAAAATATTTGCATATGGATACACACATTTGACACCTCAAGTTTGAGTGTAAAAGATTTAGATACTGCAAACTACAATGAAGCATTGCTATATATCTGACAGAAGAAG
Source organism: Unio delphinus (assembly GCA_029339505.1). Taxonomy (NCBI): domain Eukaryota; kingdom Metazoa; phylum Mollusca; class Bivalvia; order Unionida; family Unionidae; genus Unio; species Unio delphinus. Next base: position 2,191,270 of record JAQISU010000061.1, on the reverse strand, counting down.
ATCTGGGAGTTATGTAACAATTTCTTATAATTTCAGCCAATGAATTTAAACCATTAGGAAAATATTGAAAATATGGAATGGTCCAAAAGAAAAGTTGTAAACTTTCATACTATTTCCAATGATTTGCATTAAATATAAAAAAAAATCATATACATCATTTGTTTGTTATCATTTTCTTTTAACTGGCCATTTAAACATATTATTGGTGCATCATGGAAATGAAATAAAAGCCAAGTGCCCTTCCCAGGTCAGGAAGCTGACAGAGGCACGCCTGAGAAGGTAACGAACCTACAATACTTGTGCTATGAAACTTAGTTTCAACCAGATGAGCTAATATGGCTCCCTCATATAAATGAAATGAAACTTTACATACTAAATGAAATTGAAATAAATAAACTATAATGTTGTACAAATGCTCTAGTTCAGTTGATATAGAATATTTTACTAGCTCAACAATCAAGTAGTATTTATTGATAGCTGGGTTACCTAAAATGGCACCTTTCAAACCCTGAATCTACATTAGAAACAACTTTAGTTGGAATAAAATCCAAAATGTAAATACAAAGAAGAAAAAAAGAAAAAAAAATGATACCAAAATAATGATCTGAAAACAATTTTATATATATATGTATACACATATATGAATGGCTGAACGCAAATGACAACTCCACAAGCAACTGCTACTGTGACAGGCATTATAAAAAAGGTGACCATTTATTTTGCACTGTACTTGAAATGAACTGCAGGAAAATCTAAATGATCTGACTAACCAACCTCAGATAGTGAAAAAGAATGATACAAAAATTCTTTCCATTTCTGGTCCAAACAATAGTATTCATCATATATACTTTCTCCATTTTCCATATCACATCCAAGAGATTTCTTCTTCCTTTTTTATGACATAAGACATGTTGACAAGGAATCATAGTGACATACAACTGACAATCTAAGAGTAACAAAGGTTATAAATCACTTGGATCATGTGTACTCTTTTCTTTCTCTTCTTTTTCTGAAGGTTCCTCAGTACCTGTAGATCTTCCATCCCCTGGAACATAAAAAATGCTCTAAGTTTGTAAAATTTGAATATCTGAATATGGTGAAAATAAAAACATCATTGGTCTTCTAACTGTACTACTCATATTAAACTCAGTCTGAATCCATGAAGACCCTTAAATAATCTGATTGTTTAAGTAGATAGATAGTTTGGCAAGATTGAAATTCAATATGGACGAGACATTTTTGAATAGATAGTGAAAGGCAACATGAATTGCACTCTTTAGAAACATGATGCAGACAAAATTATGAAAGTCATGGACAAAACTATATAATTAAGTTTTGCTTTTATCCATAAAAGTTCCAAAGCCATATACCACAGTATTAAGTCTATATTTTAAACAAAAAAAGTTGCCTTTCGTCACTCAAAAATATGCAAATAATAATAATGCATACAAAGATGATGGTACAACAAAGTCCAAACAATGTTTCTTTTAGAAACTTGATTTGGCAATAATCTGTACAAAAAAATCATTTTAGATATAAAAGAAAAGCCAGTTTACAATTACGTATAAAAACCTTTTCAACTTTTATCTTTGACAATGTGGAAGTCATACATACCTAATTCCAATATAGGTACTTCTTTATCAGTAGATTCATCAGCAGGTGGTGTATCTAGACTGGGACTATCCCCCTCAGACTGGTCCTCACCTTCTTTCCAGAAATCTGAAAAAAAAGTCACAGGAGTATAATTATTACAAGAAGAAAACTCATCCACAAATGGCTTTTGTGTCTGTCGTCTTCCACTGAAAAAAAAAAAACAGGCATGAGAATAAGGTAAAACTAAAATTCAAACTTTTCTTACCCTTTTTTCCTTTCTAGAGTTTGAGTGGAAATTAACACCAATTTTCACCAAATGATAAGCTAAACATGATGGCCAGGATATTTGGTTAAGGAAGAACTTGGAAAGAACCAGTGACCCATGGGAATCTACTGGCAATCTTTCTCACATACCCATGCTGGTCAAGCATAGACTTGAACTCACACAGAGGTGAGATGTGTGAATAATCTGTAAAGGCAAGTAACCCTGTGCCTCCCTGCCTCAGCCACTCTGTACCTCTTTGCCTCAGCTACCCTGCACCTCCTCACATTTATAAATGCAGTCACCAAGATATTCACAACTTCCTAAACAGTTGCACACATATTGATGCATCATGATTTGAAGAGTTATGTTCTGATTTGTCAGGCATGAGAAGGCCTTATGAATGTCATAAAAGGTGAATAATGGAGGCAACCCTTTTGCCGAGGGATGCGTCATGTGATGATGATCCAACTGAGAAGGTATGGGCATTTTAAAAAAGTGTGATTTATTTTTTAAAAACTGACTTTGTAGTTTAAGAATTTTATCTTTTGGTTTTTTTTAAATATTGTTCAGTGTCTTTTCAGAATATCTAAACTTATTCAGCACTGTATAGTCATTACTGTGTTGACGATCTGTGAAGCAAAATATAGATATGGAATGGTATATACTTATAGATAAGTGTTATAGTTCAATACATTAACTTATTATAAAAATTCAAAGACGGAACACCACTTGTTACCAGACCTGTAAGAATGTCACTCAAACATCAATGTAATAAGATGCCAAAACAATATTTGTCAAAACTTTAAAACTAGGACTAGACATGCCACAAACAAAACACAAGGTAATAATATTAATTTCATGCAAAACTGTTGAAATGAGATGTATAATTTCTATATTCATTTTTTTTTACATTTGTAAGCAAAATTACAAGTCAACAAATTTGATAAACTATCATATGAATAAAATTTCTAACAAATTCTAGCTCAAAGATTTTGAAAGAGTGAACTTGAATAAAGATTTTCTGAATTAAAATTTAAATGCAAAAAGAAAAGAAATAAAAGACATGAATGTATTATGCATGAATACAGCTTGCCGAAAATATGAAGTGTACAGATCAATGTATATCTGGTGTACGTGAATATAGAGACCAAAAAACGCTTTTAATTTGCAAAACAGTTATTATTACATAATCTAAATCCTGTATTTTTTAAAAATTTCCTGTCTGAGTGAGTATTTATCCGTAAACATTTTAAACAACCCACACATCTTTATATCTATATATGGATAGGCTGCTGAAGAGTATCATATTATAGTAATCACAGTATAGGCTGCTGAAGAGTATCATATTATAGTAATCACAGTATAGGCTGCTGAAGAGTATCATATTATAGTAATCACAGTATAGGCTGCTGAAGAGTATCATATTATAGTAATCACAGTATAGGCTGCTGAAGAGTATCATATTATAGTAATCACAGTATAGGCTGCTGAAGAGTATGATATTATAGTAATCACAGTATAGGCTGCTGAAGAGTATGATATTATAGTAATCACAGGATAGGCTGCTGAAGAGTATCATATTATAGTAATCACAGTATAGGCTGCTGAAGAGTATCATATTATAGTAATCACAGTATAGGCTGCTGAAGAGTATCATATTATCGTAATCACAGTATAGGCTGCTGAAGAGTATCATATTATCGTAATCACAGTATAGGCTGCTGAAGAGTATCATGTTATAGTAATCACAGTAAAGGCTGCTGAAGAGTATCATATTATAGTAATCACAGTATAGGCTGCTGAAGAGTATCATTATCGTAATCACAGTATAGGCTGCTGAAGAGTATCATGTTATAGTAATCACAGTATAGGCTGCTGAAGAGTATCATATTATAGTAATCACAGTAAAGGCTGCTGAAGAGTATCATATTATAGTAATCACAGTAAAGGCTGCTGAAGAGTATCATGTTATAGTAATCACAGTATAGGCTGCTGAAGAGTATCATATTATCGTAATCACAGTATAGGCTGCTGAAGAGTATCATGTTATAGTAATCACAGTATAGGCTGCTGAAGAGTATCATGTTAAAGAAATCACAGTAAAGGCTGCTGAAGAGTATCATGTTATAGTAATCACAGTATAGGCTGCTGAAGAGTATCATATTATCGTAATCACAGTATAGGCTGCTGAAGAGTATCATATTATAGTAATCACAGTATAGGCTGCTGAAGAGTATCATGTTATCGTAATCACAGTATAGGCTGCTGAAGAGTATCATGTTATAGTAATCACAGTAAAGGCTGCTGAAGAGTATCATGTTTTAGTAATCACAGTAAAGGCTGCTGAAGAGTATCATATTATAGTAATCACAGTATAGGCTGCTGAAGAGTATCATGTTATAGTAATCACAGTAAAGGCTGCTGAAGAGTATCATATTATAGTAATCACAGTATAGGCTGCTGAAGAGTATCATATTATAGTAATCACAGTATAGGCTGCTGAAGAGTATCATATTATAGTAATCACAGTATAGGCTGCTGAAGAGTATCATATTATAGTAATCACAGTATAGGCTGCTGAAGAGTATCATGTTATAGTAATCACAGTATAGGCTGCTGAAGAGTATCATATTATAGTAATCACAGTATAGGCTGCTGAAGAGTATCATATTATAGTAATCACAGTATAGGCTGCTGAAGAGTATCATATTATAGTAATCACAGTATAGGCTGCTGAAGAGTATCATATTATAGTAATCACAGTATAGGCTGCTGAAGAGTATCATGTTATAGTAATCACAGTATAGGCTGCTGAAGAGTATCATGTTATAGTAATCACAGTATAGGCTGCTGAAGAGTATCATGTTATAGTAATCACAGTATAGGCTGCTGAAGAGTATCATGTTATAGTAATCACAGTATAGGCTGCTGAAGAGTATCATGTTAAAGTAATCACAGTATAGGCTGCTGAAGAGTATCATATTATAGTAATCACAGTATAGGCTGCTGAAGAGTATCATATTATAGTAATCACAGTATAGGCTGCTGAAGAGTATCATATTATAGTAATCACAGTATAGGCTGCTGAAGAGTATCATATTATAGTAATCACAGTATAGGCTGCTGAAGAGTATCATATTATAGTAATCACAGTATAGGCTGCTGAAGAGTATCATATTATCGTAATCACAGTATAGGCTGCTGAAGAGTATCATGTTATCGTAATCACAGTAAAGGCTGCTGAAGAGTATCATATTATCGCAATCACAGTAAAGGCTGCTGAAGAGTATCATGTTATAGTAATCACAGTATAGGCTGCTGAAGAGTATCATGTTATAGTAATCACAGTATAGGCTGCTGAAGAGTATCATATTATCGTAATCACAGTAAAGGCTGCTGAAGAGTATCATGTTATAGTAATCACAGTATAGGCTGCTGAAGAGTATCATATTATAGTAATCACAGTATAGGCTGCTGAAGAGTATCATATTATAGTAATCACAGTATAGGCTGCTGAAGAGTATCATGTTATAGTAATCACAGTAAAGGCTGCTGAAGAGTATCATGTTTTAGTAATCACAGTAAAGGCTGCTGAAGAGTATCATATTATAGTAATCACAGTATAGGCTGCTGAAGAGTATCATGTTATAGTAATCACAGTAAAGGCTGCTGAAGAGTATCATGTTATAGTAATCACAGTAAAGGCTGCTGAAGAGTATCATATTATAGTAATCACAGTATAGGCTGCTGAAGAGTATCATATTATAGTAATCACAGTATAGGCTGCTGAAGAGTATCATGTTATAGTAATCACAGTATAGGCTGCTGAAGAGTATCATGTTATAGTAATCACAGTATAGGCTGCTGAAGAGTATCATGTTATAGTAATCACAGTATAGGCTGCTGAAGAGTATCATGTTATAGTAATCACAGTATAAGCTGCTGAAGAGTATCATATTATAGTAATCACAGTATAGGCTGCTGAAGAGTATCATATTATAGTAATCACAGTATAGGCTGCTGAAGAGTATCATATTATAGTAATCACAGTATAGGCTGCTGAAGAGTATCATATTATCGTAATCACAGTATAGGCTGCTGAAGAGTATCATATTATCGTAATCACAGTATAGGCTGCTGAAGAGTATCATGTTATCGTAATCACAGTATAGGCTGCTGAAGAGTATCATGTTATAGTAATCACAGTAAAGGCTGCTGAAGAGTATCATATTATAGTAATCACAGTAAAGGCTGCTGAAGAGTATCATATTATAGTAATCACAGTATAGGCTGCTGAAGAATATCATATTATAGTAATCACAGTATAGGCTGCTGAAGAGTATCATATTACAATAATCACAGTATAGGTTGCTGAAGAGTATCATGTTACAGTAATCACAGTAAAGGCTGCTGAAGAGTATCATGTTTTAGTAATCACAGTAAAGGCTGCTGAAGAGTATCATATTATAGTAATCACAGTATAGGCTGCTGAAGAGTATCATATTATAGTAATCACAGTATAGGCTGCTGAAGAGTATCATATTATAGTAATCACAGTATAGGCTGCTGAAGAGTATCATATTATAGTAATCACAGTAAAGGCTGCTGAAGAGTATCATGTTATCGTAATCACAGTATAGGCTGCTGAAGAGTATCATGTTATCGTAATCACAGTATAGGCTGCTGAAGAGTATCATGTTATAGTAATCACAGTAAAGGCTGCTGAAGAGTATCATATTATAGTAATCACAGTATAGGCTGCTGAAGAGTATCATATTATCGTAATCACAGTATAGGCTGCTGAAGAGTATCATATTACAGTAATCACAGTATAGGTTGCTGAAGAGTATCATGTTACAGTAATCACAGTATAGGCTGCTGAAGAGTATCATGTTACAGTAATCACAGTAAAGGCTGCTGAAGAGTATCATGTTACAGTAATCACAGTAAAGGCTGCTGAAGAGTATCATGTTTTAGTAATCACAGTAAAGGCTGCTGAAGAGTATCATGTTTTAGTAATCACAGTAAAGGCTGCTGAAGAGTATCATGTTTTAGTAATCACAGTAAAGGCTGCTGAAGAGTATCATGTTATAGTAATCACAGTAAAGGCTGCTGAAGAGTATCATGTTATAGTAATCACAGTAAAGGCTGCTGAAGAGTATCATGTTATAGTAATCACAGTAAAGGCTGCTGAAGAGTATCATGTTATAGTAATCACAGTAAAGGCTGCTGAAGAGTATCATGTTATAGTAATCACAGTATAGGCTGCTGAAGAGTATCATGTTATAGTAATCACAGTATAGGCTGCTGAAGAGTATCATGTTATAGTAATCACAGTATAGGCTGCTGAAGAGTATCATGTTATAGTAATCACAGTATAGGCTGCTGAAGAGTATCATGTTACAGCAATCACAGTATAGGCTGCTGAAGAGTATCATGTTACAGCAATCACAGTATAGGCTGCTGAAGAGTATCATGTTACAGTAATCACAGTATAGGCTGCTGAAGAGTATCATGTTACAGTAATCACAGTATAGGCTGCTGAAGAGTATCATGTTACAGTAATCACAGTATAGGCTGCTGAAGAGTATCATGTTACAGTAATCACAGTATAGGCTGCTGAAGAGTATCATGTTACAGTAATCACAGTATAGGCTGCTGAAGAGTATCATGTTACAGTAATCACAGTATAGGCTGCTGAAGAGTATCATGTTACAGTAATCACAGTATAGGCTGCTGAAGAGTATCATGTTACAGTAATCACAGTATAGGCTGCTGAAGAGTATCATATTACAGTAATCACAGTATAGGCTGCTGAAGAGTATCATATTACCGTAATCACAGTATAGGCTGCTGAAGAGTATCATATTACCGTAATCACAGTATAGGCTGCTGAAGAGTATCATATTATAGTAATCACAGTATAGGCTGCTGAAGAGTATCATATTATAGTAATCACAGTATAGGCTGCTGAAGAGTATCATATTATAGTAATCACAGTATAGGCTGCTGAAGAGTATCATATTATAGTAATCACAGTATAGGCTGCTGAAGAGTATCATATTATAGTAATCACAGTATAGGCTGCTGAAGAGTATCATATTATAGTAATCACAGTATAGGCTGCTGAAGAGTATCATATTATAGTAATCACAGTATAGGCTGCTGAAGAGTATCATATTATAGTAATCACAGTAAAGGCTGCTGAAGAGTATCATATTATAGTAATCACAGTATAGGCTGCTGAAGAGTATCATATTATAGTAATCACAGTATAGGCTGCTGAAGAGTATCATATTATCGTAATCACAGTACAGGCTGCTGAAGAGTATCATATTATCGTAATCACAGTACAGGCTGCTGAAGAGTATCATATTAGAGTAATCACAGTACAGGCTGCTGAAGAGTATCATATTATAGTAATCATATAGGCTGCTGAAGAGTATCATATTATAGTAATCACAGTAAAGGCTGCTGAAGAGTATCATATTATAGTAATCACAGTATAGGCTGCTGAAGAGTATCATATTATAGTAATCACAGTATAGGCTGCTGAAGAGTATCATATTATAGTAATCACAGTAAAGGCTGCTGAAGAGTATCATATTATAGTAATCACAGTATAGGCTGCTGAAGAGTATCATATTATAGTAATCACAGTATTTATGCAATATCAACAGTGTCTAAACAAAACGTATTCGGCTCTGTAGAGATGACTGACAAAATGCATCACTTACTCTATAAAAACATCTGCATTACATAAACTTTAATTGCTTGAAAGAAGACAGGAGTTTAGCTAATATTTCTGAGTGGTTCTTTACCAAAAAACCAACAGTGACAAGGCGGAAAGGTGAATATTAAACTAGATGGTGTAATTTTCTCTTGGCTGTGACCCTGAACTGACCACTGAATTGGCACCTGAGTTGTCCATCCAAATTTGACTAGCCAGTCTAGCCCCATATCTACACAAACTTAATCAGTAGGTTCGAATGGCCTGTTTTGATTGGTTGATTCATATGGATTTGCTGAAACAAGGTCATGTGACTTACTTTGTTCAGTATCTTTGCCATCTTCTTCCTGATTAGCTGAATCCTTGTCTTCTTTTGTTTCATTGGCTACTGTCTCCTCTTCTATGACTGTTTCATTTGTATCACTCTTGTTACCACTAGCTTTTGCTGGTTTGGGCTTGAAATGTTTTGCTTTATTTATCATGTATTTTATTTCTCTATCCAATGCTGCAATTTTCTCTGCAATATCTTCAATTAAAATCTTAGGTTTTTCAGTTGGCTTTGTCTCTCCTTGTTCTTTCAGCATGTGTGCTCTCCATTCCTGAAGAGAGAAAAGATTTGATTAAAGAAATTCACTCAGCTACAACACATGGCAGGATGGAAAGACAATGTTATGTTTTCTTGCATAGGTAATGTTAGGAATTTACATGAAAGAGTCACCAAGCTTAACTTCATAGCATTAGTTCACAGCACAATAACAAAAATAATACATGTTAAATAATTTATGTTTTGCAAAACATATTTACACATTCTTTTAAAGTCTATAACAATTGGAAATATTGCTACAACTGAACAAAAATCAGGTCAACTGCATACGTATATAAATATGCATCCTTAATTTCATTGGTCTACCTCAAGTGGTGTTTGTTTCATCATGCTATAAATCTAAAACTAAAAAAAAAAATGTTTATAAAAGAACATAAAACACCCCAACAACAACAACAACAAAAAATGTAAAGGCCTGAGAATTAAAATCGGATCATTTACATATAAACATGAAAATATGCTCACTAACTCTAACATCTGGACATAAATATTTTAGAGTAAAATTTTCATGCCATGTCATTTTTGAAATTATTTTAAAAGAATTTTTTGTATTCATTTATTTTTCAGATACAAATGTAGTGTTACAATTAAAAACAAGAGAGATTTAAACAGAGAAATAGCTTTCTTATAATTGGAAATGACCTTAACAAGTTTAAGTAAAATTAACAAATACTGAAAGAAACCATTATTAGATCTCTGACAAAGTCTGTATGCTTAAGTTATTTCCATAACTCAGTTGTAAAAACATCAGAAGGATAGATAATCCATAACAAAAAGAGTAAACCAATTTGGTGAAAGCTTGATCTCAAAAACTTGTTTAACACATCCCTTGTGGGTATTACTAAAACCTCCGCCTGATCACTTAATGTCTGTGCATCATTTGTGGTAATAAACTTGTATATAAAAAAATAACGCTAAAAATGATTCTTATTTATTGTTTTTTTATACATAGAGCCTAAATTGGATAATTCTACCAGTAAAATGAAAACAGTGTAAACTTAAAATATAAAAGTGCAGAACATTTACCATTTTTCCATGGAAATTCCAAAGAATAGAGTTCCTGGAAAAATTATTTCTAATCAATTCATCAATTCTTGTACAATGTGAAGTACTTCATAAGGTGTTGCTGGCTTTGCAAAATGGCATTAATCTACTTGATATCACTAATTTAAAAAATGCCTATTTCAATATGCTGGTTTATGTAGCAGTGTTAAGAACATGCCCTATGTAATGTCTTGGTTTATTTTCTTTTTCACCATGATAAATAAAAAAGGTTTTCATAAAAAACGAGTTTTTCAAGAAATTTTAATCAAATGCAAGAAGTTTCAAAACAATCCATAAAACAGAAAAACGTTTTCAAACAATATCTATGCTAATGAAGGCCAGAGAAAGAAAAAAAAAAAGACCTAAGTAAGATTATTTTACTAAAGAGCTGAAAGTTGTAAAAGAATGAATATTGGAGTACATGATACATTAGCCTAATTCATAATCATGGGGAATACTTTCGGCATCACGGCAACACATTCATTTTTATGCCTACTGTAAGATTTGGTTAATGTGTCTTAATAAATAATAAAACTACATTGCTAATTATTTTCACAAAACACACTGCTTACAGCAAAATTAGACCAAAAGAAACAAGCTTTAAATTAGAGGCCCAATCATAAAGAAAAAAAATCCTACCATCTTGGAAGCAAGTATTAGCCTCTTTATTTATGTATCATTCCATGAAAACAATGCAGTGCACAAAAGACACTAACAGTCATTTATCTCTAATGGTTTGTTTTCCAAGCAACTCCATTTCGATTACTCAAATCAAATTTTTAGAAAACAGATTTGAAGCTAATGCAAAAAGCTTCAAGTGATTCCAATTGCCCATGACATTGGAGACTGATACCCTATTTAGGTCAAAATAGGTATTCCTTGAAATGTATGGGTGTACACTGCATCTATAATGTACCCCATCTGTGTCTTGATGAAACTTTAATATAGAATCTTAAAGGCATACAAACTAAGATTTTTGACTTTTTGTTCTTGCAAATGCATATTATGAAAAGTATAGTAGAAATAACGAGTAATTACAGGTCATTCAGTTTAAAAAAATGTACAACTATAAGTTTAATCAATGAAAATATAACGATTATCTGTACGGATTGCTAATTAATTATGCAGAAACGGAATTTACCAATATACTCCGAAGTCGCAGTGTCACGTGACGCGCATCAACAAATATGGAAAATCATGACAATAAGATGTTCCTTTAAGGGGCCATTCTTGAAAGTGTTTACTTGTTGTGTTTGTGAGATTGTGTTATTTTGTAAGATAAACCAACTAAAAATATGATAATTTTTATCACTGTAATCAGAACCGCTATTAAAAGGTCTTGCTAAAGTCACTTCTTAGGCTCAGAATAAAGTTGATTTTCTTGTGCATTTGCATTACCACCTCACGCTCACGCATCATGTATCCGATAGCCGATGTGATTTGCGCATTTGTTTGTATATTTACACGTTTGCTTCATTGCATAACACAAAAATTAATATTTTCCAACATAACATTTAATGCCTTTATTTTATTTTTAATATTTTTTACTGACTTTTTTATAAAAATGTCTGCAGGACTTTGACCTGGTTGTTTTAGATGAAGTCGTGCAAGATGATCTGGCAGCTGAAGAAGATAATGATTATAACCACAGGGGCTCGTTACAAAGCAAATTATGAGTATCCGTCCATGAATCGGGTCTAACCTGTAACAATATACAACCAGATTCATGGAAAGATACTCCTAATTTGCTTTGTAACGAGCCCCTGTGATTACGACCGAGGTAGAAGGCATACTGCTAATAGGCAGTTTATTTTATGGACTTTACAGATACCTCAGTACTGGCTACAGACATGTCATTCCAAGCTGTTGTGTATGGCATATAATGGATAAATAATTTTGGCCAGTACAATGGCTTTACTCAAGGAAGACTTGGGTGATCTATCCAATGATATGATGTGTGAATAATATAGTTTATGTTGATTTTAAGTTGTATAAAGCATTTATTTTGTAGCATGCATTTTTTTGTAGCTACCTACCCACTAAAGAATGATTATATGTATGGCTATGTTTTGAAAGCAACTGTGAGGAGACTATTTATTAAAAGCATAGGATGAACTGAAGTTGACTAGCATTGTCTTGGGATGCAAAGGATGTAAAGAACAAAAGTACACTGGTGAACATGATTTTAATCATGCATATACAGTAACACATTAAGTTAAATGATAAATAACGCATATTCATATTGAGTTGAGAAAGCAAAACTTGTTGCAGTGTTTTATGAAAACAGATTGGCTTGTAAATATCAACAGAACTACAAACACTAGGATACTATTCTATCCAGATACTGCTCATTAATTTAAATTACATGTAAAACAAAATGGCTCTGGAAACAGAATAAGGTTTTTAAGACTAAAATACTAGTTCATCAAAAGCAACCCTGAATGCTTATATCACATAGATGCATCATCAGCCGTCTTATTACAACTAAATCAAATATACTTGATACCAATTAAAAGCATCAAATTTTCAGTTGAAAATTCATAGCAAATTTTTGTCTGCCAGACAATAATGAAAAATCGCATATTTTATCCCAAAATTTCCGATACTAGCCTGATTTCGGCCTCAGTAAAAACCTGAATCGCAATTTTTCAGCTAAATAAGTAATCACGAACTGAAAAAACAAATATATAATTTCATTTGTTTTTACTTAGGTTGTATGCCTTTAACACTTAGTGAAACATTACCATTTCTGCAAGGAAAATTATACAAATGCCCACTCATTTACATACGAGACATGAAAACTCACCTTTGTGTTGTTAATAAGCTTCTCCAAGGTCTCCACCTCCACTGCGGTGAAAATTGGATCTTCTAATACAGTCAGATTTTTCAGAGTCTTTACAAAATGTTCTGAATGATTTAACATGGACTTTAAGGCCTCCAAAGCCTTTGGTCTTTCAGTGGCTTCTTTCACACGAAAATTTAAGTCTTTGGTCAACTTCTTAAGGCTCTTCAATTTGTCAGTGTAAGCCTAAAAGATCAAAGAGAAAATATATTTATAACAATGAATAAGTTACTACATGTACACATGTACTTGTGTGTGTGTGACCTAGATTTTTAATGTAGCTTTAATATTATTTTTGTCATATTACTACATCGTCTGCAGTGTGACAGTTTTTTAGTGATGTCTAGCACTGGGACATCATGCTGCAGACATGCAGCATGATGTCCCACCCTGTCACATTATCCTGACAACAGGCCGATCAGTCCTAACACTAACCTTTTAATGCTGAACGCCAAGCAAGGTAGCTGTTAGTACCATTTTCTGTAAGTCTTTGGTATGACTTGGACAGGGATCAAATCCACGACCTCTCACCTCTGAGGAGGACACTAACCATTAGGCTAACGAAGCGGTCCATCTGTGCTTGTAAAGCATGCTTATGTTCCAGTGGCATGAAAATCTAACCAGGTCAGTTAATGTGTATGCTTAACACAACTTCATTTGTACACCAAACAGGATTTATCTTTAAATGTACATACAAAGTTTTGTTTAAAAAAAGTTTCAAACTGTTCAAAAAAGTTTTAAAAATATAAAAATCCAAAAATTACATGCGACCTCAAAAAACCCATTAAAAAGGGTCATCTACATACGAATAAAAAAAATGCCTATCAAATTTCACTTATTTAGTTTCATTTTTCTAATTCATGTGGTTATTGCTAAACAATGTTATACTGATTGTTGGAAAATAAGTCCAATTAAGTTAAAAAGTATTTTCTTAAAAATATCATAAAAGTGCTGTAATGGACTGAAAATCTATCAGGTCGGCTATTTGTAAATGCAAACAGTTTTACCCTAACTTATTCCATGTTTTTTGTTTTTAACAAAATATTCCAAGTCCAAAACACCTGCAAATACTTAAGTTATCCATTTCACTTAACAGTTATCCATTTCATTTAACAGTCATCCATTTCATTTAACAGTTATCCATTTCATTTAACAGTTATCCGTTTCATTTAACAGTTATCCATTTTATTTAACAGTTATCCATTTCACTTAACAGTTATCCATTTCACTTCACAAGCTTATGTTCTTTTATTTCTTTGTTTTTGTTGGTTTTAATTGCACTTTCAACACATTACTTGACTATATGTTGCTAAAGAAACAGGAGCTGGGTATCTTTCTAAAGGACACACCAATCATCTGACCCGGACTGGCCTGGAAAGCCGTCAAACCTGCAACCCTTGGATTATAAGTCTGATAACTACCAACTGAGCTACTGTAACTCCCAGTAATGCATTATTGTAAAATATCTCCAAGTTTTTAACTATCTCCAATCTTTATATTATGTTGATTTTACCAACTTTGCTATATCCTTAAAACAATTATTTCTTAAAGGCAAAATTAATATGCACGGTCATCCGGGCCTGGAAGATGAAATGGATTCAAGGGTGGTAACAAGATTAGCCAATCAGATGCAAGAGTTGACAACATAAACCCACATTCGACTTTAGAGTGAAATCAGATCAGAATTATGTGTTGCAGATTGGTAATAAGCTCAGTCAATCACATTCTAGATTACATAATAAATATGCACGGCTCTCCCCTATCAACGAAACAGTCCAAGACCTTGATGGCAAAAGCAAAAAATTTCAAGTTTGATCAAACTCTGATCGCATTTGTGGCTTCCTGCAAGGTAACAAAATCAGCCAATCACGTTGAAGATTATATAATTAAAATGCAAAGATCTCATTTATTTTCAAACCCACATAAGCTCTTGAAGATTTTATCAAGCATGATCAAAATGTGGTCAGAAACATGAGGAATGCCAGATTGGTCAAAATGTACTGTTTGATATGTTCTGACTTCTTCCAATTGAACCGACATGGCATTTTGTTTGAATCTACTTCAATAGTGCTAATTCTCAAAGGCGAATTCTAAAAGATGTAGATATTTCTCCATATCTGGCATCATGCAATCTAAACTATTCAATTTCCCTTTTGGTTTAAGCCTTGGCTCAATCAATGTGGGTATGGAAGAAAACTTACCAACAGTTTTGTTTCAAGTGGTTCCTCTTCCTCCGCATTATATGCTGTTTAAATGGCATCCAGAATATTATGTGCCGAAAAATGGCATTAAATCCTATATTTCAAGTAGAATCAAAACATGCTTAGAAACATGGCTGCGCCAATCAGATGCAAGATAACCTCATTAATATGCACAGATCTCTTTCATTTTCCAACTCTACTGAAATGTTCATGATACACATATGTATAAAAATCTGATCGAAATCCAAACAAATCCGGGCTCCGGTTTGGTCTAAAGATATTAAGCCAATCAGATAGTAGAGCACATAATTAGTATTCATGGATCTTGATTATTTATCCAGCTTGTCAATGACCTTCGTAATATAAGCAAAAGTTACAAGTTTGAAAAGAAATCAGATCAGAGATATGACCTCCACAGTGATAATAAGATTAGCCAATCAGGTGCAAGATAACCTCATTAATATTCACGATTCTTGCTTATTATCAAACACCTCCAAGATTTCAATGGTATGAGCCCATATTCCAAGTGTGATTGAAACAGGATGAGAAATATGTATTCCCAATTGATAACATATGATGCATGACAGATGCAAGGACTATACCATATGATCTTGGCCTTGTGGCCAGGTGAACTAATATTTGCAATAATGGACTGGAAATGTAATTAGGTCATCTTGTGCCCATAATAAAGTGTTTAAAATTTCATGGCTCCAAGTTCAATATTTCTTTTTAAACAAGACAACAAAATGAATTCCTAGAATACTACAGGATTTAAATGTACTGTTTCCTTTTTTGCCTAATTCATTAAAGTAGACAACTAACCACCATTGTAGTGTCCTGGTCTGTTTCTGACAGCCAATCCGAAGCAGCTGCCAGTTCTTGACTAATGTTGTCACGTTCTTCTTGTGTAGAGTGCTTCTCATATACTGTCTGGGACAGCTTGTCCGTAGCGTCATAGATAAAGGACTCCAGCTCATTCTTGGACTTCTCTAGCATTGCCTTTTCATTGTCTTTAGTTGTCCAATCAGCAAGTCTAAATTAGATATAATGTAAACATTAAATTATCATGCAGAAAATAATCTGTACTAAAATGACTGTGACAGTGAAATGTTAGCCTCAGTAACAAGGAACAAAGAATATTTTTGTTGAACTCTCTCATTTCAAGTGAAGAACTCTTTGCTATGTTAGCTGTACCATTCTCCTGTTCTAGAAATTCTGACAAAACATACATTGATCCAGAGGAATATTTTCTTCTAGGATATCAAAGTAGTGGTAAATATAATGATTTGACAAAAAAACAACCCAATAAGATGAAATGTATTGGTGGTAAGGAGGTGGTGTACTGACATCTTCAATTGCCGTGTTAAAGCTAAACTCTGTCCTCTCCAAAGAAACAATTAAAGTTCACAAGTTGATCAAGGTTGCACTGATTTGGGTTTTACTTGTCCAGGAAACTTTGTTTGCATAAACCATGACCAGGCAGTGGGAAGAATGCATCAAGGCATGTTCTGGTGCCTGATCACAAAATAAGCCACAAACTGTAGATCCACCATATGAACAGACAGCAGGGCAGCCTGAGAAGCTTGAATTGACGAGGGCACTTGGGAAGTTATGATTATATGGATGATCAGATGGTTCCTTGTAGTAGTAAATAGCTGATGGAATAGATAGCTGGTCAAAATTCCAATCCACTATTATAACCAACCTCTCCTCCAAAGTGACAATGCCTGGATAATCAGATCTCTGGATAGACATGTGGAACGATGATTCATGTAATGGATTATTCAAAAATATATTATGGTCAGCTGCTTTGTTGCCCAACTTGTAACAGCAGCATTCACGGAAAGCCAGTTGACCAGATGAATGGTCATAAGCTTTGGTGCAGGCTGCAGAAAACCTCAGGCGCCAAGACATACTGGTATTCTGGCCCAGATCCACATCAGATAGACTGGGAAGGGTGGTACTTAAGACAACTAAGTTGTAGAAACGGGGGGAGCAATATATTCCAATATATCAATGTCAGTAGAAGGGATTTTGGGCATGAAAGAGAATTCCATGAAGCCTACAAGTATCATTGTCTCTTGCATCAATTTTTTTGTATGCGAGTCGAGCAGTGAGAGTAGGTGGCAATATATTTTCCCTGCCTTTAAACTGTTTCTTCTGATCAACATGCACAGCAAAAAAAGATGATGAAACTTTAGTACCATGGATTCAGATCCCATGAAAGACCTCTGACCTGCAACCTTTAACTTTTTAAACTTTTTGTGCCGCTAACTGCTATTGCGAAATTGTTAAGGACAATGAAATATTACCAAGTCATGTAATGAACAATAGAAAGGTGAAAACTGATTATCAATCCACACATACAAGTTATGACTAATGAAATGTAAAGCTGTGCAAACATGTAACAGTGATCAAGTCCTCAGTAGTGAAAAAATATGCCAAAATAGAAATTATGGTTGAAGCAATGACAACACAACAATACTAATTTGGCTGCAGATAGAAAAAAGGGTTTCAAGGGGTATATTATTATTAGGTCAGCTGTACTGAATGAAAACGTAAAATGAAGAACATCAAGTATATAGGTTACTATATATATATATATATATATATATATATATATATATATATATATATATATGCTGATTAAGTTACTTTTAACATAATTTTTAGCATATGAGGGGTGTTTAGCAAAAATTTCATTATACAGCAGCCATATTCTCATCAATATCAAAT
Organism: Unio delphinus; assembly: GCA_029339505.1. Lineage (NCBI taxonomy): Eukaryota > Metazoa > Mollusca > Bivalvia > Unionida > Unionidae > Unio > Unio delphinus. The sequence goes on along the minus strand of JAQISU010000061.1, from coordinate 2,173,255 downwards.
TTTTAAAAACCAATTTCAAATGGTTGAAATGCGCAAATAATAAGGGAGTTACTGTGCAGAAAGTTGGGTGGGTGGGTTAAACAATTGGGTATTATAACTTCACAAAATGAAGATAAGGAATGCTGATAACTGACTCTGATAATGTCACATCAGTATCAAGCAGCATTATGCATTTGGTTTAAGTTTTAAAAAAGGGATTTACAGTACAGAAAAGAAAGTGACAATGAGGTAAAATAATTCTGCTGAAATAAAACAATGTTGAAAATTGAAATAATAAAGGTTTCATCAGTACCAAATTGTAAGCCAAATTTGATTGAAATCAGATAATAAAAGAAATGTTTGGGGGTGCAGGTGGTGTGGGTGGAGATTGCAAGCCACAATATGAACATGTTACATCTAAATTATAATACATCATAGTGTGTTAGAATCTACCTTAGACTATTTCCAAAGGTTTCCATGGATGTGACTTACTTTCTTTTGGACTGTCTTGTATTCTCTTTCGATGGCATGAGAATATCCTTAACCTCTGAATCAAAAGTGATGTTTTCCCTGATTACAACCTGCTTCAGCTTTTTGCCTAGTTCCTCCTTTTTCTCCTCCTAAAAAATATTAATAATCACTTTATTCTTTTGAATGCTAAAACTATAGAAGAAACCTGGTTAGCATAGTACTATGCAACTGCTCTGGCACCCATGTCTGCCAACTAAAGCTATATCGGTCAGTGCGTGCTTTTAAAGAAATACTCTTACAAGACCCATTCTTATATGAGACCCAAACTCGTCATTGTACAAATGCATGCTGTATCTAATGAAGAGATCTCAAATGGTGTGGAAGACATGAACTGTCAAGAGTGTGGTGGAGAGATGAACATGTTCAAATTTATTTTAATACTGGGGTGCTAATCTTTAAAATGATTATTGGACAGAGCCCAATTTTATACAGGAAACACTGTCAGTAATGCCAACTTTCTCGATTATTCAGATGGTTAAAAAGATTAACTGAAAGTATAACTGTCATAAATGGTGAGATAACTCTAAAGGTGCTAATCGGACAGGTTGCGTTGACATGTTTAACAACATAGCAACACAAGTATTTATTTAGTGCTTAGGCAATTGACATTAAGCAGTTTTCTCATGAACACACCATGGTAGCCAACCTAGATCTAATGGTACAATTCAAAATCCCACACCATTTCTATCCTGAGTCTAGCATGATAGCCAATGAACCAACTTGCTTTGTGCAAATCTTACAAACCCAACTATCGAGAAACAAATCTATACAAAGTTTTTGTTCTGTTTTTTTATGGTTTAACGCCATTTTTCAGCACAATATAGGTTATACATGGCGGCCAGTATCAATGGTGGAGGAAGAACCCAGACAACCCCTGGAAAGAACCACCGATCCACGAGAAGCTACTGGTAAGCTTTCTCACATAACTACATTTGCCTTATCTTAGACTCGAACCCACGCAGACTGAGGTGAGTGGCAGTGGTCCGTAACGGACAGCGCTTTAGACCACTCGGCCACTCTATACAAAATGAACAAAGAATTCTCAAATAGTTTAGGTGATATTAGTATCAGTGTGATGGTGGTAGTATGGACACTTCTCATAATGGACAGATGTCAAGCAAACAAAAGCATGAAATCCAGATAATAGAGCTGATGATGCTTTTTGTAAAGGAAGCAAAACAAAACTTTTCACAAGAAAACTGATTTCAAATGACCAATCTCTGTTAAAACATCTGCTAGACTGCAAAAATTACATGAAAGTGCTGTTACAAATCACTTCAACTATAAGTCATGCAATTTGGTGACCATACCCAAAGCTCCATGTACATAACGATGCTAGTTAAGACCTAGATTCATTAAATTAAATGTACACACAATTACCGAAAGTCTTTGCAGGAAACTGACAAAAATGTAAAAATTAGTTCATGGAAGACAAATTGCCTGCTACTATGCCTGGTTGCTCTGGTTGGTAGAGCAATGGATTCCATGAGTCACAGGTTCAAAACTCATCCAGGTCAGCTTGGGTTGGCTGCCTTTGCATGTCCTCAGGAAATTCACTTGGCTACAGTTTCCTAGCATGATATAGCCAATAAGGTGTTAAATGTGTCAATAAAACCATCAAACCAGAACTGCATGATCATCATATATACCCATAGTAAATTCATGTTGGGTTTAAAAGCAGTGGAGTCAACAGATGCAAGATCTCTTCGATTGCTCCCAAAACATTTTTTTGTTGCAACGATCCAGTTACACTATGTAATTCAGATTTTGGATTCATAAAGAACAGGCAACTGTGGAAAGGATATCTCAATTAATATGATGCTTTCTTACACATTTTAAAACTTGATAAGAGATCTGCATCACCGAGAAGCTTTTTTGCCAGGATACTTTCTAACAGAATTTGTCAACTTCCAGTCAGCAGTCTCTGAGAAGTTATAAACGTAAAAAAAGAAATTGGCATAAGGTCATCCACACTTAAAAGATTTTTGACAGCTAAATTAATCAGATTAAAGGGGCTTACTCAAATAATCAATGTTTGGATAATAGATGTAAAAAAAAAGATATCAACAAAAATATAATTTTGCCATGACCAGATGATGAATGAATATATATATATATATATATATATATATATATATATATATATATATATATATATATATATATATATATATACATACATCAAAAGAATTTTATGTCAGGATTTCACCCAAAACATGCTGAAAATCTGATCAGCAGGCTGCTATAATTGATTTTGGAACGAATAATTTAGATAAACTTGAAAGACCTTTATGCCAGGATGCTCTCTGCAAAGTGAACTGTAGTTTCAATCACCTGTCAATCCTGCATATGATACAGTATAAGATGACGAACAACAGAGGGAAATAATACAAACTGGATTTTTATTGCTATACTATACTAACTTTTTTCTCTTCTTCTTTCTTGCCATCTTTCTCCTTGTCTGTTGTTTCCTCTGTCTTTTGCTCATCTTCATGTGGCTTGGCATCATCCTTTTCTTTTTTCTTCTCTTCTTTTTCTTTGTCCCCTCCAGACTTCTGGTCCTCTTCTGTCCCTACATCTTCAGCAGGCTGAAGTGTAAGATATTTAGCACTTATTTTCCTTTTTATGACTGTTTTTCTTATCAGGCAGCACACAGAAAATCTGAGTATTTTGCCGTATTTTTAAAAAAAACTTGAGCTTTGAAAAATGTCTACTATGGAGTTTTGATCATTTATCTCAAAAATAATGGAGACTAGTGTTGGGGTAAAATTCAGGTTAAACAAATGTGCAAGAACAAGTGACATGACAAGACCAGCTGAAAAGCATGCAGACAGACTGACAAAAAGTGTAACCTATCAACGGTTGGTAAATTGTTTTATTAGGTCACAACAAAGGTAAATACCTTGAATACAGATGAAGGGATGGAAAGCCTCAGACAGACTGACAGAAATGGTAGAGTGATGCATGGCAAGTAAGCAGCAGATATATATATATATATATATATATATATATATATATATATATATATATATATATATATATATATATATATATATATATATATATATATATATATATATATATTATATATAAAAGAATTCAAAAGCTGGAAAAATTAAAATTGAGAAAGTAACTGCAACAAGTCTACTGATACTGGTTCAGTTTTCTTTTTCTACACAACCAATCTAAAACAGTTGTTAACTCTCCTTCATAAGGCAATAATAAACAAAAGCTGTTTGAGATGGGTCAATCACAAAAGACTATTATAATGGCTTGCTCTGTCATGCTTTAAACATTTTTTGGTAAAACAAGCTCTGAAGAAGAGCATTTAGAAGTCATAACTCTTGTAAATGAGGACACTAAATACTGGAAATTTCATGGGTGTCACTGTGGATGACAAATCCTTCTGAAAGAATATTTCCTCTCTCTTCCATTGGTGACATCACTGTCACCATGCCTTATATCATTAGGCTGGCTACCAATTCAATGCTGCATGCAACAGGTGATCAAAATATTTAAGCATCTCCAAAGCCAACAATTCAGAGGCAGAAAAGTCTGGAAAAGGTGATATGTTTATGATGCTCTGTGCCTTGGCACTTACAACAGAAGCTTTCAGAAAATATAAGATGTGCCATCTTTAAACATGTGTCTGGAAAAGAGACCTGCTAGAAAAGTGAAAGGGAAGAACATTGTCAGTCTCTCAAAATGCTCAAAAGTGTGAGACTATCATCAGATTCTTTAATTGTTGGCCTTTGTAATAAAGAGCTTGAACAATGCATCAGACAAAATTACATGCAATTTATAACATAAAAAACAAAGCTATTCCAAATGTTAGTAGCTACTGGGGGTATTAGAAATCACCAAACATCTCAATAATGATAAATGATAATAGATCATATAGATCCTTTAATGGAACGCCCTTTATAATGTCTCAAAAACTTTAGCACAACAGGATGTCACAGTCTTCAACTGTTTGCCTTTGTGATGTTGAGTCTGCAACAAAACATTGCAGAAAGCTGCTTAAATAGTGCAAGGAATGATTGATTGGTAAGCATTTCTATCTCCATATTACAATAATGGGCAAGATAGCATGGGTATCTGTTTGTTTTTCTGTTTGATTAGGATTTTTAATGTAGCTTTAACAATTTTTCAGTCATATTGATATGATGTCTGCAGTGAGACAGTTTATAGCGATGTCTAGCAGTGGGGCATCATGCCGCAGACATGTAGGATGACATCCCACACAGTCACATTATCTTGACACCAGGCTGACCACTCCTAACACTAACCTCTTAATGTTGAGTGCCAAGCAGGGCAGCTGTAAGTACCATTTTTGTAAGTCTTTGGTAAGACTCGGCCAGGGATCGAACCCATGACCTTCAGCTTCCATGGCTGACACTAACCACTAGGCCACAGAAGCAGTTGCAAGGGTATCTGTGTACAAAATCATTATCTCAACATGTTCTGGCATGACAGGATGCCGCTGAACAAATTATTAAATTGAAAAACCATAAACAATACCTGTGTATAACTGTCTAGCAAGGTAGTGCAGTATGGATAATTAATCAATTCCTATGAAAATGTCACAAAAGTTTTGTTTGTTTTATGGTTTAACGCCATTTTTCAGCACAAGCTAGGTTATTCATGGCGACCAGTATTAATGGTGGAGGAAGAACCAGGAAAACCCCAGATAGAACCGCTGACCCACGAGAAGCTACTGGCAAGCTTTCTCACATACACACATTGGCCGAATCAGAGACTCGAACCCACGCAGACAGTGGTGAGATGGAGTGATCCGTAATGAACAGCGCTTTAGACTACTCAGCCACTCAGGGCCCCCAATGTCACAGAAGTCGAAAAGGTGATGGATGACAACACGTATAATATTACAAGGTGTTTTAGCATGACAGGTGCCATCATATATTCATCAATGGAAAACCCTTGTAAAGAAGAATAACAAATACAACATGCTATAGATGGCAAAGAATGACAAAACAAAACATACTCTAAATTTGTATTATTTGTAATGGAAAATGAGGAATCGGTGATAAAATGTAAAATATCTCAAATTGGTCAAGTATTACGAGAGGTCACCAGATGTCATCACCAACTGTATGCCTTTACAATGCAGAATCATCAAAAGAATTTGAAGATGCAAAAGCATCGTGCATTTGAATGGTAATCATACCTATTTTGACCCATACTGAGCCATAATGATACACTCCAAAACTTGATCACTGGAGCATGAAATCTAGGTAATAGTTACCTACTCTGCCCTGTGGTACAGTACCCTCCAAGATAACTGCACCCAACATTATTGTACATTCAACAGTCTGTAAAATTGAACACACATCCTGACAACAATGTCACAAAAAATTAGCTAACAGCAACAACTTGGCATTCATGCCAAAACCACTAAAAATGTAATTCCTATGTCTTGCCAATACTGCATAGACAAAACTTTATAACACGCCTAGTATTCCTTTTGTATATAAATACCATGATTAAATGCTTTCATGTAGGAGAATAAAAATTTATGGATTATAATTTTCCATTACTTTATTCATGCAACAGTAACCATCTCACCCATTCAAACCACACGAAAATAGGCCTTTTCATTCATGATTTGCAACTGTACATGCAAGCTAAATATAATTAGCATAAATTAACACAACTCCATTTTAGTAAGAAAAAGAAGACAAAATCTACTAAAAAGCATAACAGCACATTCAAAATATGCAAAGATAATGTGATATATATATTTGAGCTGTCAGATCTAGTGCCGACCTTCTCTGTGGATCCGGTTTCCTCAGACTCAGAACGATCTGAACTGGTTTGATCTGCTGAAGTCTGGTTTGACCCCTCTTCCTCTTTCTTTCCCTTATTGTAATACAACAATGCAATGTTAGGAATATAAAAGGCATGCAATAAAAAAAAAACACAAACAAACCTGTCCACAAAAGCAAAATGGTGAGTACAAAGTGATACAAAAAACTTTCACAAATAGAAGCTAACGATATTAACTTAAAATGTTTTGTTGGGTATCAATTTTCATGGCTTTAATGGCAGCTACAAACCACAAATTTAAAGACCTGAACAATAATTGCTCTGCAAAAACAATCAAAAAACTTCCAAAATACATCAATAAAAATTAACTTTTCCCAAAGCCATGGACTCTGATACACAAATTAGTGAATTCTATGTTCCACAAAAAAGTGATATCAATATCTCCAGTTTTTTAAATTTATGTTATATTTGGTCAACACCTTTCCATTTATTGGGGTCAAATGCTTAAGATAAGCTAGTGCTAATGATTCACAGAGTTCTCCACGCTGTATAATTTGCTTGATAGGACCTTAAACTGACAAACTTTTATTGAAAAACCGAATTGGGAAAAAGATTGACATTCAGGGGCCATAACTCTTCTAAAAGCTAACACAAATTGTTTGAAATCCAACTGTCAATGTCCTGGAGCATGACAGATGAAATGCCATCTTCCTTAGTAAAGTTGTGCTGTGCCAATCAATTCTTAAAATGATAAAAGATAAAACAATATTAAACTCATTCTCATCAGCATAAAGCTCCATGTAGAATTGGTTTTAATTTGAACTAAGCTTACTCGAGTTTTAAAGTGAAAAACTGGAATAGGAGGTTAGGCAAATAAGGGGCCACAACTCTTGTAAATGATATCACTGATGACTGGAAATCAAACACACTCAGATATCCAACATATTTTCATCAAGTTGTGTTGCAGAAACCATGTCAAGAGGATCAGCAATCAGGGTGGGTGGGTGGGGTCATAAGTTGTGTAAGGTACACGCAAGTCTAGGAAAGATGTTCATACCAAATAGCATCACAATATTCTGAAAGGCTTTTGACCGATGCAGGGTTGCAAGCACATTCCATATAAAGATGCGAACTTTATATGAATGGAGTTGACAAAATCAAACCAATAAAAAAAAAAATGTCTCGGTGTTTGACAATGTACTCTGTATCAGAATATCTTGAATAGAACCCTTATGTTGGTTACAAAACTGTGGGAGATTAAATAGCAATAGAAAAAAGGGCAGTAACTCCATCAAAATTGGATCTGGAAAGACAATGCCTATAAAAGACATATCTACATGCAAAAAAAGCAATTCAAGTGCGTCTTAAAAGTCACAGAACTAAGCTAGTTACCAGGAAAATCATCTGTGAAGTTCATGCTGACATCACAAAGTGCATTAAGGAAAAATTCTAAGTCTTGAGACAATGTACACTACAAACTGCATCAGAATGTGTTAAATGGTTGCTGAGCTATACTTGTTACAAGGTCTGATATAGTGGTGATGTTATAGTGATGGAAAAAGGACAATAATTCTGTCAATGTTTCGACCTGAATTGAAAATAACCTTAAAAAAAGCACATCTATATTCAACCTGAAATTCAGTGACCAAATGGCATCAAATGTTTGCAAAGCTATGCTAAAAGCAAGCAATTTCCCAAGAGAAGATATGACAAGTTACTTTCATGGTACACAACTCCCAACAAAATGTTTTTGAAGTGACACATGCCAAGGCATGGCTAGGTCTTTGACATCAGTGACATGCATCAAAATATGTTCGAGGATTGCATAGTTTTGCTGATTACAAGGATCTGCTGTGGTCATATAACATGGATGGCAAAAGAACAATAACTCGTCACAGCTGGACCCGAAAAAAATAAAATCTTTAAAATGAACATCTTGGGTTAGCAGAATGCTCTTGGTACAAACTCTCCACCAGTTCAGTCAATTGGACATTTAAAAAATCCACCTAATTTAAGGTTTCTCTTTGTTAACGCTGCATCCACTTTCCGTTGCTGATCAGCCTTGTTCATAAAATAATAAAAAGACTTTTATACCAGGATGCCTTCAGTCAAATTTGGTCCAATTCTGTTGATAATTTGTTTTAAAAAGTAGTTTAAAGGTTCTAATATTTTGAAAGACCCAATCATTAGGGTGTTTTCTGTAAAATTTGGTCCAATTCATATGAATGGTTTTTGACATCAAGTTGTTTAAAGGTTTTCTACTATTAGTAATGGTGGTCATATACACCTATGAGCACAGATCGGAAACCCCATGGTATCACAGTTCTTTCATGTAAATTTGTTCCATCTCAGCCAAGCAGTTTTTGTTTACAAGTTGATCATTTTTTATTTTTGTCAGTTACTTTATTTGATGGTAGATAGGCATTATTTATATTTAAATCGGAATGCTCAAGTCTCAAAATTGGGTTGAAACTGGTCTTGTACTGAGAAATTTAAAACAGCTAAAATGCTAAAGAATAATGGACAATTTCACTTAAATTCAGATTATCAAAAATCGGATTAAATTAATGTAAGGCATTTCATTTTTTCCAATTAAAACAGAATTCTGTTTATGATTTATAAATTTAAAAGAGGTACATTATAAATTGGGTCTGCCATCTAAATAAATTATCCTAAGCTGTGCTAATTGCTTTCAAAAGACATTCAAACAGAAATGTTTACAAAAAAGACACAAGACATGCAAAACTAACAACTATAAAAATAATAAACATGTTCATCAAGCATGAATGTCCAACCTCAATACAAGACTTTTACTAAGCTGTGATAGATGGACATCTGGATGGACAAGGTTAACACTACATCCTAAACATTGATGTGATGCGTGAAAATAGCATTCAGTATGGATGATCTCGTGCATTGTTCGAATATTTAGCATTTTGAAAATCTGACCTTTATACATAGTTAGGGATCCAAGCAATCGAAAATTAGAAAAATATACAAGTTAATGTGGATTTTCTTGTACTACTCTTAGTTGTATATACATTACATGGGTAAGGGTCATTACTCCAACAACTAAAAATAGGAATATGTAACATGTCAAATAGCAAACACAAATAATAGATGACCAAGTATTAAAAAATTCATACAATTTAAACAAACATACACCCTTAAAAAATCCAAATATTTATTAATTTAGTTCTAAAAACCTGAAAGAGGTTGATCCAAAATGAAATAAACCATGAAGGGGAGGCAACTGTTGCAGCAATGGTAATCCACTGTATTCTTAGTTTTGAACACAATTTAAAGCTATAAATTATACTAACTTGAATCATTTTATGTCTATTTGGCAGTGACAGATTATTCCTGCAAGTTTAAAGACTGGTGCTCTGAGTACCATGGGAAACAAATTGATGTCAATAGTCTAGCAATGTTGTCTTTGTTTGACCAGACTCGTGTTTGAATCCTAACATTGGTACAGCCTAGGTTGACTGCCATGGTTATACGCCGTAAAACACCAAATCAAACAAATAAACCCCAGATCTAAGTAAAAATATCTCCCAAATTTCAAATGGAAATATATCAAGGTCAAAGAAGATGATGGCATACTGTAAACTTCACAATACTGCTGAACATTTAGTGTTTAGGCAATTGATGTGGTTCATTTGTGATAAGCAGGGGAACAACACAAATAAGTAGGGGCCTGATATCACTTTCCTGGGTTATATAATTTAATAAAATATATTTAAAACGCAGACCATTTCATTAAGCATGCTGTGATAGTGCTATCCAATGTAAAATATGCCCCGAGGAAGAGACAGTAGAGTGTCAGACTCATAATTCAAGAGGCACAAGTTTGCTACCCACCATTCCGGCCTGAGTCGGCTGCTTTGGTGTATCCCGGAGAAAGACACTATGCTCCCATGTTGTCGGCAGAATAAAGCCAATAATGTGGTTAAAATGTACACAAAATCTGGGGAAAAAAATACCCAGACCTCATCTATAATTAAACATACCCAGTGTGTTACTGATACACATTGATATAAATATACATGAAGTTTATTGTAAATCATAAGATAAATAGTCTCTACCAAGGTTTGTTTATTAGTTTTAATGTCACTTTAAATGCAATATAAATTAATCTTGCTCAATAACAAATTCATTCATGAAGCTGCTAATATAAGCATATGTGCCAAGTTTGAAATCGGTCATAAGTTTTCATTCAGTGTTATAACAAGCTAATCGGGTGCATGATCACCTCATTAATATGCATGGATATCAGATATCAATTTGTCTGCATTAAATTCTGAACAAAATCTGATCCAAAATATGGACTCCAGTGGAGAATTAACTTCAGCCAACCAGATGCAAGACCTCCTTATTAATGTACTTAGGTCCTGTTCACTATCAAACTCAACCAAGATCTTACTGAAATATGCTCATATTCCATGTTTGATAAAAGTCAGACCAGATGCATTGTGTCCAGATTGTAAACAAAAACTTGTTGATGGACTGATAATGAGAGATATATGTCATACACGAGTCAATACAATTGAGTCCAGTTGGTCTTATATGGAAGGTGAGTAAAACATAGACCTCAGTGATTCAGCAATTAGATTTCGGAGCAAGGTGGTTTGATGATGTACAGAACAAAAATTCCATAGAATGTTACAAGTAGCACCTGGTTAACAAATGCCAAGATACATACCTATCTCCCTTACCCTGTTTTTAAAATTGAACTGGCCGTCTCTATATGAATATATCTATAGTTGCTATTTTTTTTCTCATAAATATTTTAACTGTGATGGCATACATCCATATAGTTTGGTTCTGTGCTTGCCTGAAATTAGTGACCCCTTCTGCCAAGGATTGGTAGTACTCTCTATGATGATGTTGTTGTTATAGGGTTTAACGCCAATTTTCAGCACAAGATAGGCTATACATGGCAGCCAGTATAAATGGTGGAGGAAGAAACCGGGAAAACCCCAGAAAGAAGCACCAACCCACAGAGCTACTTGCAAGCTTTCTCACACACCCACACTGGTCTCTCTATGATGAATGCTCCCATCAAATGTCATGACTGTACACTGATCAGTCTCCGAGAAAGTTAGATAAATGCAAAAACACTGATATTGCTGACACCTACTCCGACACAAAAACCATCAGAAATGTTTTACCTAGATTTTGCAGACAAAAATGGAACGGAAAATAGTCTTTGATGAACAACAGCCCTCAAAACGGGGAATAAAACCCATGAACGCAAAGACAGCATAATGGCAATGTGCTGTACAACTCCAATATAAAAGTGACAAGGTTTCTGAAAAAGTGCCTCCTGCTTCTCACATTTCACTTTGAAATAACCTTCACTACCCTTCACCAAATAACAAAAAAACTGAAAGCAAACACCAGAACATGTTAAAACTTACCTCTGAGCTCTCTGTTGGTTTAACCTCCACATCTTTACCTTCAGATGACCCAAAAAGACCACTAATTGTATCTCCAAGCTCTGAAGAGTCAAATTAAAAATATTCAATTTCAAAACATTCAAAAACTTTTTGGGCAAGATACGGTTATAATACTATACTCTTTTTGTATTGGTAAAAAATAAATAATTTCCAGTCAAAGTGGAATCAATTTAAAATGAAAACAATTTTGATCACATAACTTTTCAAGTTTGTTATAAGTTTTGATTTAAATGGATGAATTTTGCTGGTCTCTAAAAATGCTTAAATGGATATGCATTCTTAATAATTATTCAAAGCACAGTTCAACTAATGTATAGAATCAAAAAATATAAACATAAATTAACCTTTTAGATTGACCTGCAAACATATGAAAAGTGAATTTATTTGCATTTGAAAGCTCCTTTTGCTTATACTAGTCTTTGATCAGCAAATGAAACAATTACTAATCATAATTTTTTAAAAAAAATTCTCAATGACAATTACTTAAAAAAATATGTATAACAAGTCACTAAAGCATCAAAGCCCTTGTCTCAAATACAAGTCACATAAGTTTAAAAAAAGGCATGTCAAAAATGGCATGTAGTATACATGTTAGTTTTAAGAAAACTGTTTTTCCTCATTTTAATTCTTGTGACCATGACATTTTACCAGCAAATGAACTGTCGTTTATTTTCTTAAATGCAAGATATCAACTGATTTTGGTCACAGTAACTAATGAAAAAATAAAGAAATCATGAAGAAACCATTTTTCTTCATTTTGAATCAACATGATCTGGACCTCTGAAATTAAAATTTTCAGAACGTCTTTCTTTCCCATAAATGCAAGCCATTTCCCAAGTTTGGTCAAGTTACCTGGTATATGTCAGTTATGTGGAAACAGTTTAACTCTTTCATCACTAATCACCTATAATTTAATAGTTTGTGCATAAAACGATAGACTTCTTCCTTGCTCCTAAATACAAGCTACTTACAAAGTTGGGTATTGGCAAATTATGGAGAATTTGAGTTACTGTGTGGAACATCCTGATGGATGTAACAACAGACACATTAATTAATAATTTAATATATCCTAACTTATGGTAGCTAAATAAAATGAAAAATGTAAACCCAACTTTTTTCTGGCATAAGTATTTATCATTATGTGTACACTAGCCTTGAAATCCCATCCTATGAGAAAAGTTTATGTTTTGTTTTCAATGTCTATACATAATGATAAAAGAAAATAAAGTTATGAGGCTTACTGCTCCATGCCGAGTCCTCTACCTTTTCCTCTTCTGTCTTTTCAAACACTGCCTCAACCTATAACAAAAATATTATAGCTGCAACAAATACCAAATTTTACTGTTCATTAAAATTAATAAAGATAAAGTAAGATACGTCTTTCTTTCTTTTTTTAAGTCTCCTTTTGTATTTATGGACTCTACCCATGCTACCCTCACCAAACCATTCTAAAAATTAATTACTATATATACTTGCTTACAAGACAAGTCCAACTGCAAAGACCTAGATCTGCTGTCACATAATATGCCTGCAGATCTGAATCAATGTAGTCTGTTCAGAATTTTTTCAGCACAAACAGCAAAGACTCTGACTGGGAGGTGTATTATGCAATGGCAGATCAAGATCTTTGCTGTCTAAATCAATTAATAAGTGAATATTAATGGTAAAAACATTTCTGGTGATTCAGCGGGTCTCAAGTTGTCCCTTAACAGTTGTAGAGTTTACAAACAGCACTGTGGTAGTGAATGGTCATCAACGTTGAGTACGTTGTAGGTGTTGCCACTCATTATGTAAACAAATATTTCAATACTGATTTTCCATTCAAATATTTGCAAAAAGAATTCTGAATCAAATGTCATTTGTTTCAACTTTAGTAAATACAGCAATTATAATAAATTAGTGTGTCAGGTCACAAAGTCATTATGCTTTGCTGTAAAAGCTGCTAAATGTCCTATCTTGCATTAGAATGGAAAGCCCTCAGCAGCTTTAGAAGAAGGATTCTGCTGAACGTGGTACCATGCTTGTCTCCCTTCCTATGATGCCTAATACAACGTTTCTGAAAAAGCATTCAGCAATGAAACTGAACAAAGAATTTTAAAATGTCTCTTTCACAAATACAGCATTCCCTTGTTATAATACTGTCTAGGGAAGCCTTACTCACTGTATGGTCTCACTGACCACCTTATAAGTATGTGTGTGTGGTTTTTTTAGGGGGGATTTTTAATAAATTTCAGTCTTACCACTACATATCAGTGTGGCAGTTTGTAGTGATATCTAAGTACCAGGGCATCATGCCCAGACATGTAGCATGGTGTCCAACAGTCATATTATTTGGTATGAATTGGCTGGGGTTCAAACCCAGGACCTCCCGCATCTGAGACAGACACATTAACCACTAGGCCAATAGAGCGGTCTTATAAGGAAATAAATAATACATTTAATTCTATCTAATAATGAAATAAATAATACATTTAATTCTATCTAATAATGAAATAGGATCAATGCCCATACCTAGCAGGAAAGGGTTATCATGTTATCATGTTATAATGAATGGCTTAAAAGTGAGACTGTGCTGTAAAACTGAATTTTGCTTTATTTCTAAATCTTACAATGAGAATTTAAGATGTCACTCCTAACACTAAAAGCTTGGCAGCAGCTGTTGCTAGTAATTTTAATTTGAACAACAACAAAAAAAGACAAAATTTAATGCTAAATACTTTTGGTTAATCTGGTCTGACCTTCACTATTCTTAGGCAGTTTTTGTGTTAAGTATTGACATATGGTACGGATATCCTCAAATTAACACAGAATTGTGAACTTCATTCCATTAGGTATAAAGATGAAAACTCACTCCATATAAAACTCAATGGTGAAATGATGCATGTGTCTCTTTGCATTTCATATTCTTCTGATTATTCTTAAGCATACATTGGTGTTCCTGTTGCACTTGATTACGATATTTGGATTTTCTTGTATCGCCTCCCCTTGCATGCTTTCAATATAAGTATTTTAATATAATTCTTTTAGATAAACTAGTTTCATTTAATGTACAGATTGCAGGTTATAGTTCATAGTAGTCATTGTTTGTATATTAATTCTGGGAAATATGGATTCAGGACACTTTTTAAAAAATTGTTCTTCATATATTACAAAGATAAATCAAAATGAAATGTACCAACAACTTAACCATAAGTAAGTCTAGTAATTAGGTTAGGTTTGGTATATTTTCTACTGGACAGTATCCTGAAGTTTCAAAAACCAGTCTATGAAGGTATTCTTTTAACTTGGTTCCTCCTCTCATTAATGGAAAATTTATACTCAATCTCATAAATATGCAGGCAAGATGAATATTTTTATTTAAAAAAAGACTGAAGTTTTTAATTTGCATTCTCAAGAAATAAACTAATATTGTTTATCTTGTCTGCATTCATGACAGGGCATACAAAAATTAAAGGATCAATACATCCATACTCCATGAATAATTCTCAAATTTTTCCACAGCCATGCCATAAAATGTCCAAGTCAAATCGACAGTACTTGAACATTTCTTCCTGCAAGTTGACAGGGTCCAAGGCATGAATTTGGTACCCAGCATAGAAAGCTTCTCACTGTTATAGGATTTACTAATATAAAGTCATGGCAGGAGCCAGATATTAAGATAATTTCCCCCTGGATTATACCTTCAGTATAATAAGACAATGATGTAGAATTGCTTTCCCTTGTTTCCCCTGATTATATCTTCTGTATAACAAGACAATGATTTAGAGTTGCGCCCCCCCCCCCCTCCCCCATCCCCGGATTATACCCTCTATATAAAAATACAATGATGTAGTGTGACAATATTTGATTTCCCTCTGGATTATACCCTCTGTATAACAAGACAATGATGTAGAGTGACAATATTTGCTTTCCCCCTGTATTATACCCTTAGTATAACAAGACAATGATGTAGAGTTGCTTCCCTTCAGCATCAGTCTTACTACTAGATACTTATTCATTAAGATGTGCTGCATTAACAAGAATTACTTTAGTGAAGCAAAGTTGGTGATAGAAGTCTTTTTCTTTAATATATAGTGGGTACAATCAATGGGGGGGGGGAAACATACTAACTTATCTGAAGTTTCAGTAAAAGCCATTAAAAAAAAAAAAAAAAATTAAAGAGCAGATATTCAAGTACTCGTAAATCGACAGGTACTTGTTCATACATGGTATAATTACCTTCTCTATTTTTAGAAATCCACTCTCATCCATTCTGAAGTGGGCTTTGATACCCTTGCTGTCTACATTGTCTGCGTGTTTACTATATACCTCTGCCACACCAGTCAGGTTCACCTGGTGAAGTTGGGGCGATGCAAATAACCTAAAATTTGGTAAACAGCACATTCATAAAGTTTACTGAAATTATCATATGTATAATAACAACTTCCTGTGCATATGATAAAAACATCTGTCCGATATCAGGGCTCTAAATAATTCCTTTTTACAAATGAGTTAATTACTCATCATTTTTAAATTAAGGTGTAACCACCTGTTATCCATGAATATTGTACATGCTTTTAGAGATCTGTTCAAATTGAAATCCTGGAACATACATATTTGCTGACACATCATTTTTAATGGTATACATAATAACAGTCAAATAATTACTATCAGCTACATAATGTGTGGTAGAATGAAATACAGTATTTAAGAGAATGAATGTTGCTAATTGGCAAAAAATAGCTGTAGGAAAAATTAACATAAGTTTTCAGAAGAAGACTAAGTATGTGTAAATTAAAAGCAATAGAATGTACCACCAACCATTTTCATTTTTTGTTCATGTAATTCCAGAGAATGGAAAGTAACCATGTAAACATTGCTCTTCCATAAGAACAAATTTACAACTCAGACAATGGATTTCTGCAACCCTGCTGTACTGTACAAAAATATAACAGATTAATTGGCAAGTGTGGGCTCTAATTCAGTTGTACTTTGTCTTGGCTATCTTCAAATGAATCACAGGTGTCCCCATCATAAAAAGCTGTACTATACTTAGCTATAACAAATCATTTGATAAGTGTAGGCTCCACTTTAGTTGTACCTTTTTGTCTTTGTCTATCTTCTACCAAGAGCTGACATACAAAAATGTACTCAACAGCTAAAATTTTCAACACGAAAATCCATGTCTAAGTGATATTCTGATTGGCTACATGCTTTTTTAAGAATACAATCAGAAGAAATGTTTTGAAAACAGTTCACCCTTAAAAGTCTATCATCTTGATTGTGTGATACTTTGCAAGCTAGAAATGGGTCAACACAATGAGGGTAACCAACCAACATGATTTAATTTAAACTTTATCATAGTTTACAATTTACATTTTTCCCAAGCTGAGTGATTGACTGATTTACTTATTTTTTTAGTCCAAATACATAATAGTGTCCTTGATCCAGTAAAATTCTTTTTTAAAACAAAGTGAAAATCAAACTTAGGCCTACCAAATTTAAAGCGCAATACCAAATGAGTTTTTAATGCATGACAAATGAAAGTGAGCATAAACAAAATTTGCAATGTTCTCTGCCAAACACAGGATACAACTCCATTAAATTTTGTTAGATAATTAGAAAAATGAAAACATTGGTTTTCTTGATGTCAGGCTTCATACACAATCTGAATCCATCAAGTTTTCAAAAGCCACCGAGCAGAAATGATATTGCTATTGAAGGGCACAGTTCCACATCAAACAGGGGTTATGACTTTGTTTATTAAATGACAAGAAAAACTGAATCAGACATTTTCTAACCCAGTAATAATTCTCTTCCAAGTGTTCCATGATTATTCCAAAATAAAAAGACCCTATTAGGTAATTTCTGGATGGTCATGATGACAACACAATGTTGACTGGATCGATGTCAAAAGATATGGAAAAAATGATGGGCAGTTGAGATTAAAATAATTTACATAAAATTTTGCTTATTTATTATTTATTATGTTAAATTTGAAAATTTAAGTATAATTTGCATACAAAAAAAAGAAATTACAGACTTAAATAGTTCGATGGTAAGTCTATGGTATTCTGCCTAAAAGGAAATGTTCCAAATGACCAGTCATGTGACATTTTCATGTAGTGCATACAAGAGATAACTGAAAGCACATCAAAATGACAAATGTCCTTTCTAAAGAGAAAAAATGCTAAAGGATCAAATCATGTGATTAAATTATTTCATTTTATTTACAGGTCAGTATCTTCATTCTAAAGTATAACGGTATAATAATGACATGCTAGCTACAGATGTCAGTTTAATTGAAAACAAAAATGTTCCTGCCCTTTCCAATGTAAAGTTGTCAGCTACTGTTTGTTATTTTACAAGTCAAAGACCATGACCTTAACAATGCATATAGCCTATGGCAAATGACCCAGGATCCCTTAAACATGCTTCCTATTTTTCCACTGTATCCACGGCAGCAATTTTTTCTTCTTACTCAAATGATGTGCCATTACCAAATAATGGGTACCATTTAATTGGAAAGAAAACATTTACATGAAATACTGCGTTAATGGTAATTGCTATATTTTTTATCATAATATTGGGAACAAATACTAAAAAAGCATCATTATTAAACAAAAATCACTAAAATTTCACCAGCACTAAAATAACACACTAAAAGGTAACTTTTCCCCATAAAATTGTGGAATTGCAAATTTTCACCCTTCTGATGTAAACCCTGGTATCAGAATATTGGCAAGTCAATGCATACACCAACCTCCTGAGCCCAGAATGAATGCAGATTATGTACCGAGTAACAACACATTATTGGCTATATAATGCCAATTAAAAGTGCTTCAAATGTAAATATAAAGAATTGTACAAAAAACTTTAGGAAGATAAACATTTTCAAATAAACATTATAACGTATTACAAATAACTATAACAATAAGTATTACAAATAGAAAGATGTTAAAATGGTGCCGTAAAATGTGAAAGGTTAAGGTACGCAGTATAAAAATACAGATCAAGTTCACAATTAACTTTACACTAATCTATTTAAATCTATCGGGGGGGGGGGGGGGGGGGAGGAGGGATATTTTTTTAAGAGGCTGTACCTGTAGAAAAGGCTGGATATAAATTACTCTTTTATAAAAGAATATATAACTTGTTTACATTGTCAGCATGACTGCTTGATAATCAACACAAACATCAAAAGTAAAGTACAAGATTTATCAAACATTTTATTTCCCCGAATTTAAAGTTCATTAAAAAAAACTTACGCAGCCTCATCTTTGGAAAGGAATGACAAATCTCCATAACTGATATTGAAGTTAAAGTCCTTCAGGTGCTTGTTAAATGTCATGACTTTCCTCTGAGGGTAGGGGTTCATTCTTCCAAACAAGGTTCTTTTGATGACCTTGCCAGACTCGGAGCTTTCTTCATTGGAATGGTGCTTTTCAAACTCTACCTGTAATAAGCAGGTTACCTTAAGTGTCACAAGCAGGGAAATGTGGCCGCTTGAGTTCTTTTAACGATTTATTAATATAAGGATACATGATCAAACCCAATCTTAGAAATTTCCTAAAAGCTGCTGCCCTGAAAATAAGATCATTCTGACAAGCCTGCTATACCAGTACTTGCCTAAGCTATATGGTAGAGAGCTATAGTTTACTTCTTGTTTCTACATTTTGTAACATAAAATTTTTGATAGGCAACTTATATGTAAGCAGAACCGTGAATTTAAACTATCAAACTCTGAAATCATGAATTTTTATTATTTATCAATACCACATACTTATATACAAGTCCAACTTTACAGATTGGGACCAGTGAAGGAACTTTTTGGACTATTTGGGATTTAACTAATTAATTAAAATGCCTTTATTTATTTAACACCCATAATACAATAATACTTTAAGCCACAGGCACTCATCAACATGTTTTTGTAAAGGTATCTGGATATGCATACTGTTATTGTTGCTCTATTATAAAGAATTCTCTGTAACGATGAAATGAGAAGAAGAAAAAAAAGTTTAATTCTGTGGTATTATAAATATTTTTCTTTATATGTATCATGATGCCAAATATATTGTACAAGTTTTGAGACATCAACTCGGATCTTATATGCAGCACAACACTGAACCAGAAATCTCTGACTTCAGCCAATACAAATATCAGTGAAGGAAATATCGAGACACCAATGTCATCATCATCCATTTTGATTATCCAGGCCTTTTATTAATCCTCTAACGAGAGTAGGCCTGTCTGTTTCGTCACAAGAGTATTCAAAGCTTTCTTCCAGGTTCTACGGTCCTGTGGATTGATTCCGCTCAGCCCAAACGTCTTTCTGTCTCTTTTTGTCAACTCTTCCCATGTTAGCTTAGGTCTGCCTGGAGCTCGACTTCCAGTAACTTTGAAGGAATGGACCTTGGATATCCACCCTTTACTATGCTCAACATGGCCCAGCATTGATGAACGTTTACACATGTAGCTAATGCATCAGACTAATTTGAGTGGTTTGTAATGCTGTCTCTTTTTCACCATTTGTGCCACTGAGACAAGTCAGTCTTATCTGTTAAAATTTCTGATATAATAGATCTGAAATAAAATCAAAAATCAGAAAATTGTACTCACAACAATTGGGTAAATGTTTCCCTCCTTGACACTAAATGTCTTCACCTTGAATCCCTTCCCCAAATATGCTGCCTGATACACGGCTCCCATGGCGGCTGCTTCATCTGTATTTATACTTTTCCCAAGTTCAGTTCTGATAAAAAATATATTTAATTTGGTGTAAGCAAATTTTCAATTAAATCATGCTTCTCCAAGAATACTTACCCAATCACATTGTGTTAGAAATATTAACCTTGTACCTTATGAATCTAGCCTTGCTATATGGTGAAATAAGCCTTTTTCTGTCCATGTCCATTTGACAAAGTACAATAACTCTTGCACATTACCTACCTTTGGCACTACCATGTTTTTAGCTGAGGAAGATTCTATTGTGGGGTGGATTTTTAAGTAATGTGATTGGGTAATTATTCTCAATGACTAAAAAATGTATTTTCTATAGTGAATAATTTCCCACCAATCACATTATGTTAGGAGAATAAGTAATAGAAAGAGGGGATACTGAGCATCTGCCCTCTACTTTGGGTAATTTTCTAGGGAAGAAGAGCTTGACTCCCCATGTGAATGATAACCTGTTCTCTTAATTGTAGCCCTTACCCATAATTAAGATGAAGATTGAAATCTAATCAATGAAATATCACTGGCAAATCCAGCAAAGCTAACTGGCTGTAATTATAGAGTTAGATTGAATAAGGCTTGCCTCTATGACACTAAATTGTAGAGATAAAGGCAAGAAGGTTGACTCTGCATGCCAAATAACAATTTGCATTATATACTGGATCATCTGAACACAAGGTTCATTGAGATGACTCAAAGCCTCTGAGCTGTAAACTTTGTGAGCTGACTCTGATCTGGTGAGACATCAGAATACACTGATTGTAGAATCCCCTTCAGCCACTGCATGATATCCTCTGTTCCGGCTCATAATGGAAGGATGTGGTGCTTGAGCATGCCACACACGTCTCTGGGAGGTTTCAAATAGTGCTTTTGAGTGTGAACAGGATCTTGCATAGCTGCTGTTCTCAGTTGTCTATGGAAGCGATTGAGCAGGTGACAACTCTGTGGTTACTTACAGATGGTAACCTGTTTCAGGCTCCAAAGCATAGTTGTGTCAAAAGAACCACTGATCCATCCGATTCTCTCCACAACTGAAGGTTTGAATTGTTTGTCTCACAAAGCTTTCCTGATAAAAGACAAACGTGTAGAAAAGGATGGTCAGGGCAGGGAAGGACCACCTGTAATCATGATTGCTGGAGAAGGTTTGGGTTGACCAGAATCTCCTTGGGCAGATTTATAGTTAGCAGATCATGGATCGAGGGCGTGTTGCATCTGACAGGAGCTATCAGAATTGTCTTGTCATTCTGGTCCCGTAATATCTGTATTAATTTCAGTATCAGCACTGTGGGAGGCGAGGCAAAGGACCACAACACCTCCCAAATGATTGACAGTGCATATAGCATGGCACAAGCTTTTGGGTCTGGAACTGTCAAGATGAAGGTGGGTAGCTTGTGTTTCCACCTGTCTTTTTCCAGTTCATTAGAAAGCCTGGTTTATCTATTTAAAAAAAGAGAGATCATTTAATGCCTTGGGGTAGAATAGAACTTTATGTTTCTGGAGGCCGTTGTCCAGCTACACTGCCATCGTTGATCAGAATAAAGTGATGGAATATTCCATAATCTTGATAAAAGCCCAAGAGCAGATGTTGAGGCAATAGGGAGAACTTTGAACTATGAAGTGGTAACACAGAAATGTTCAAAACACAAGGTGGACAGGGATGTGGAAAATAATGTCTTGGTCAGATTGAGACTGATGGAATACTTGTCCCATCGAATGTGGAGGCAGATTGGCTCAGTCTCCATTCTGAATTGGTTGAGGCAACAAGCTAATGATGGGTTTGCATTTTTTTTCCCAATACAGAAATGGCATTGAATAAAATCCCAGGCATTGTGGTCTTTGCACAAGCACCCCCACCTGTTTTGTTGCTGTTGTTGGGGAGAGATTTGACAACCATATCTCATGTTGTACAAAGGCATCCTTTTTCCATTCTGATAGAGCATCTCTGATGAGGGAGAGGAAAGAGAAGGAGGGTTTTTTTTAACCTGAAGCACCTCAGAATGATCTGGACCCCCCACCTGTTCTGAGGGAATCGGAAAATAAAGCGAACTCAAAATTCAGTTTCTTCAGTTTCCACCTTATAAAACAGACAAGCAGACATATGAACAGCTGCTATATTCTTGTCAAGTGCCAGGAAATCAGTACTGAGGGTGTCTGCTTCCCCAAGTCTATCTGATTGAGGAAGGAATAGAAAGATGGCATCACTTCCTCCTAATTGAGATCTACAGATTCTTTAAGAGTAGGGTAGGGGGTGGAGGGCATTCTGACAACACCCTATAAATGTCATCAACGGTGGACATAAATCTAAACTTCAGTCTGTTCCAAGGTTGGAGCTGAGTATGATGTGAATTATGAATTTGAAGGAGTTCCATTGCACTCACTGTGTTCTGATACCCAATCATTGGTACCTGCAGTTACAAGGGGTGGCTGGACAAGATTTATCTCTGAAATATCTGTCACACACAAGGCAAGTCACTGACGAAACATATGGATCTGTCACCAAGATCCCCTTAAAACACAGTTGTCCAATGAAACCTCAAGTTCAGACTTAAAGGGTTGGAGACTTTGCTTGGATATGCTAGGATGCTTGCGCTAACAGGGCTGTCTAAAGTTGAGAAACACTCCCGCAACGAGTCAGAAATGAAAGCAAAAAACTAGTTGGCTGGGACATCTTCTCAGAAGGTCTTCGGTGCTGTACGGTTGGTGACAGCTGTATGGCTGGTGACGTATGGATGAATGGCAACTGTGCATGGTGTGACATGGTCTTAAAAGGACAAAGTCCCTATAGTTAAAAAAATATAACTCAGATTTGGCAGAAATTGAAAAATGAAACTAAACCCGAAGTAGAATGATTAATCCACACAAAAGATCCAAAAGGAAAATGGAACCCAAAAAATGGCTTGGATTATCGGAGAATAAAACTGTACAATGTGGTCAGTACAGTAGCAAAAAATGGCAACACCTGCAAGTGCCAAGGGGACATAATGGGCAATAATTATTGCCCTTTGTCTATTAGAAATAGGAAAAGACAATTTGCATCCATTAGTAGGGCTGGATTCAGGTAGGAAGCTGATATTCCTAACATATAATTTGATTGGGAAGGCATCAGAAGGAGAAATGTAAATGAAGATATTTATCCAAATACTTTATAAATTTCAATTTTAAAAAAAACTCTTAAATTTCTAAAACAAAATTATTTCATCAGAATAAACTTAAGTTACTTACAGGTTAAGTTTTTATAAAGGTGGATATTTAATCATCTGAAATGAAACACAACTTGAGAACTTTCTTCCCCAATGTTTGACAAGGATTTAAATTTTCAAATTCGATCCAAATTATCAATTATAAATTTAGCAACAGTGGAAAAATGGAAATAAACAGCAAGTCACAGTTAGATATTGGTACTCTGATTTTACTGACAAGGTTTCCGACTTGAACAATTTTAACAGCATGTTATTTAAAAAAAATCTCTGATAACTAAATTCCAATACACATACCTGCCAATATATTTCATCAGTAAATCTTGAACCTTTGGAATTCTGGTTGAACCACCCATTAAAATGACTTCAGTTATTTCACCCTGAATATACATAAATAAAAGATGTAAAACATTCATAATAATTTTATATAGATCTTACATTCAACTCATCTTAAAAAAACAGGCAAGTACTATGTAAACTACATAAAATAATGTAAAAACATAAAATAACTGGATTCATTGTCTATCTACTGTAGTTTGATGCTACCATTAAGAAAGTTCAGCACACACAGCACAAAATACATTCTACCATATTAGCTCTTCTTTCTGTCCATGTATATTTTTGCCTTGTTCAATCTGACTGTTTTTGTCTTGCTTTTGTTTCCATATATTACTTGAACCTTTTCTGTTTTCTCCATGTACACGTTTAAAACATTATTGTACTGTTTTAATTTTGTGATATCTTAATCATTAACATCAGTATAATACAGCAATGCTAAAAATCAAAAAGCTTATCATTTGATGACAAATGGCATCAAGCCCCCACAAAACCAAACCAAACCTGTCCACCTAGGAATGATAAATAAGAGTGATCTCCCCTTGTGTAGATGCATTCATATTAAATGCTGTCCATATGTTATAGCTTTATGCACGCTTTGTCAGGTTTTAATAATAATAATTAATTAATAATAATAATGTAATATAATTAGGCCAGTATTATATTTTTTAAAATATTTTTTTAAATTTGTTTTCCAAAAATTGGTTTTTATTTCAATACATTTTTCTGGTCATGTACCCAAGGAAAACAGGAGTTACTCCAGAGAAGCCCAATCTCCAGTCTCAAAATGTATATAAAGCAACTTCATATGGGCTAGAGTTAGCTTAAATATATACATGGACCCACCTTTTTAAAAAAACAATCCTGCCCACAAATCCAGTGAAGTAGAGAGCATACTTGCCAACCTCAATGGTTTTGCTGTGTGTGTGCGTGTTGGGGGGGGGGTATGACCCCCATAAAAATGACATTGAGAGTAAGAACATGACATACCTGTAAATTTTAATTTGTTTTCTTTGAATCATTTAATACACTTAACCCCAAAAATGATTGGTACACTTTTTATTTCAGATCAAATATTGACAAGTCTGCAAATTTATCACGTAATAAAACAATTATATTTCTTTGTTTTGGTAAATACAAATTTTACGAACCTATAATATGCTCTCCACTTTCTGTCAATCATGTCAAAATGGTTCATAAAACATCATACTGACCTCAACAAAGGTCAGCATTTGTACATCAACAATTCATTCAAAAACAATATGTTCAAAATTATATCAAAGCTTCTACACTACATTCTGACGATTATAATTTCATAAGATTTCTCCTGCAGCTGTTTCTAAATATGTGATTAACTCACCAAAGTTACTTCAGAAACTTTCAAAGCTTCCTCTAATGGTTTGGTGACTCTCTCAAACAAATCTGCACACATCTCCTCAAACTCTGCTCTTGTAATTCTGGTTTTGAAATCCTGATCATCCAACAGACCCTCAACCTGCAAACATTTCCATATTGTACAATATAGTTTCAAAGGAGATCATTCGAGCTTTGTAAATAGTAAATAATATTGTAAACAGTCAAACTCACAACAGCTTTCCAACAATTTTCATACAGGTGTTTTCAGACATGTTTTAGGACTGGCCAATGTCAGAATAAGGTCTTCATACAGGTGTTTTCAGACATGTTTTAGGACAGGCCAATGTCAGAATAATGTCTTCATACAGGTGTTTTTCAAATTTCTTTACGACAGATCAATTTCAAAATATGGTCTTCATACAGGTGTTTTTTAACATGCTTTTGGAGTGGCCAGTCATAGAAAAAGATCTTCATACAGGTGTTTTAAACATGCTTTTGGAGTGGCCAGTCATAGAAAAAGATCTTCATACAGGTGTTTTAAACATGCTTTCGGAGTGGCCAGTCATAGAAAAAGATCTTCATACAGGTGTTTTAAACATGCTTTTGGAGTGGCCAGTCACAGAATCTTCATACAGGTGTTTTAAACATGATTTCAGACTGGCCAGTCTTAGAAAAAGATCTTCATACAGGTGTTTTAAACATGCTTTTGGACTAGCCAGTCATAGAAAAAGATCTTCATACAGGTGTTTTTTAAATTGCTTTCTTCATACAGGTTTTTAATTATGCTTTCGTACAAGACAATCTCAAAATAAGGTTTTCATATAGGTGTTTCTAAACATGTTTTTGGACTGACAAATCTCAGAATAATGTGACGCTAGGTATCTCATATAAATCAAATTTACAATGATTAGCTTTTATTTAGTTTATTCTTGACAAAGTCTTGTCACCTATACAAAAATACATGGGTTAACCAAACCTTAATTAATAAGGTTAATTGTCATACAAGATTTTTGCGTATTAATTTCAGATCAGAAGTATTTTCTGTTTTAACTGTTACAAGTGGAGCAGTCAAAGAGACCTGTTGGTAAATCATTAGAGAGCTTTATTTAATATTGGGGACTAAAGGTAATTCAAGAGTTGCATGCATCATTTCAAAAAGGAATGATGTGCATACTAAACTTAAACTGTAAGAATACATAAAAAGGACATATTTAATGTTTTGCAGATTTATAAATGGTTTTAGCAGTCCCTTTAACACAGTATTGGTTATATGGTGCCAAAGAAATGATCCATGAACTAAAGCAACCAACCAAGGCTGACTTGGATGCTGGACTCGGTGCTCCAGATAGTTTAGGAGTACTATAACCCTTTATTGTACTACCACCATATAGTAAAATGCATTCCCGACCGTTGTTATGTAAAATCCCTTTTCACTGGTCAGTCACTCGGTTAGTCAAAAAACTTTACCTGATTAACTTTTATACTATGCGAGATGTGGCTGTGACAACCTCTTGACTCCAAACTCAACAGTTTTTTTTCCCTGTCTGAAAGCTAGCACAATTGGTTGCCAGTAATGCTAATGAACTATGTATATGACACTGGGACCTTGATCGAGACCTTTTCAATCTGAGATTGTGTTTTCCTTGCTTAAAAAAGACCTAAAAAAATCTGATCAAGGTAACAAGAGAAAAAGAAAAGTTATTTTTTGAAAAACCATTTTTGTTCATTCAGCCGACATTTTACCTATGGAGAATATATTGACAGGTGCTTTATATTGCTGTGCATCACCAGCTTAACAAACTACATAAGACAACTTGTATCATAATTCTTATTGTGATAAAGGAATATGTTATGCTCAGTGTCATGGGTAGGCATTTACAAAGTACTGGTAATCCAATAAAGCTTGATAACGCTTACTCACATATGAAAACAAAAAGGTAGCTTGTGTTGGATTTATCTACCCAATAAGGTTGCTTACACAACCCTATAAATATGCACAAAAAAGATTACAAAATAAATTTTCTTGCTACATTTGATGTTTACACCCATCTGATGAATCAGATATTGGCATGTCACCGCTAGCAGGTAAATCCATTGGTCCTTGCAACTGAAGCATTTTACATAAATAATAATGTGCATAAACTTTATTAATTTGACTCTTTGTGAACATAAAATGGTGCTGCGAATTTATGTCTAAGCAATATTTGAACAGACACAAAAGGCCATAAAAACAATGAAACAACAATTTATTTATGATTTAAAAAAACAACAAAGCAAAAGAAAGGATCATGTTTAACAAATCAGAGTAGAGGTATGATGGTTGCTTAGATGATCCTTTGAAATGTTCTTCAGATAAAAAGTTTTCATAAAAATGTTTAGTCAACAATGCATCCAGAAATCACAAAAGCTTAAGAAATTAATATTTGTGTGTGAATTGTAACACTTAACAAGTTGCGTGTAGATCTGAAAAAATGAGTCATACAAATACATATTATACACATTTGCATTTGCTGAATCTAGTTTTACTTTCAATAGTACGTTTTTTTTATAATAAGATATGCATACTATCGGAAATAGTTTTGTAAAGGATGCCTGCTTTTGTAAAACCAATATTTACTATGCAGATTGAAACAACATCTTCATTCCATTGCTACAGTGACATGACATCGCTTGTTACAATGAATAAAAAAAAAAGGTTAATATATATATTTAATATTTGCAAGAATAGTGTTGCAAAAGAAAATGACAAGAATCCACCAAAAGTGTAAAAGACCCGTTTGAAAAATCATTATCTATTAATGACGTGCCATACATTAGTCTGATGTAAGCTCAACACCTTGTGTTATATCACCAAGGTATTTCCACTTTTATATATCTGATCACTCAACAATTATGGTATGAAGTGATGGTGACATAGCAGTTTCCTACACATTTCCATGTAATGACTCCAACATGGGGATGTATATTTAACTAAGGGTGGTACTAGAAATGCACATTAACCTATACTATTTTCATGGTTCTGAGTTGCTTGCAATACCAAGCAAAAATATCCACTTTTAAAAAATTCAAATCTTCTAATGTCACTAGAAATAATCCTTTAGGAAAAATTTGCAAAGATTTGTGAAAGAGGGTAAAGTGTGCACCATGAAGCATGGTCTAATTATGGGAAACCATGGCAACCAGTGTATAAATAAAACTCTTATATTAGTACCTGAGCCATGTGGTCATTGTTGGCACTGAGGATTTTCTTCACTCTGTGTGCTTCTTTAAACAGCTTGGCCATAGCTCTGGGATTTGTGAATACATCTGTCTTGGTCTTCTTCTGACTGTTAAATATTCTGGCCAGGTGATCACGTAGCCTCATGGAAAATTCCAAACCACCAAGCTCACGGTCATAGCTAAAATGTATAATAAAATTTTAAATACAATGTATTAAAAAAATCAAGTTTTACATGCTAAATCATGTTATATACAATGTATAATAAAATCAAGTTTTACATGTTAGATCTTGTTATATAGATTCAAAATTCACTTAAAAAAAATGTAACAAAAGCATATCTTCTGTGAATAATTGGCCCTCAACGAACCTGATGCTTCAATGGGCAAAATAAAATTTAACGAATTCAAGATTAAGACCATTTCTTCCTTTCAATCACAGAGTGCTAAAATCATCCATGATGCTTTTCAATTTAGCTGCTGAACTGGACATACTGCAATCAGACTGGCACCATTTTCATTTTAGGACCAAGTAGACATTATTATAAGTCTTTTGGTGTAAACCCCATGTCAATACAACTATAGAACCTCAGAGAGTATGGGCATCAAGATTTTCAAGACAGTTGTCTTGGCAAAAATAACTGAAGTACAAGTGGCATTTAGGTCCAACTTGGTATCATAAGAAGTCTAAAGGTGAGAATCCAATGTTGAATATAGCATCTATCTGGAAGGAGTAGAGACAACACTTTCAAGACAACCACTGTATTGGGTATATTGAGAGCCAGTTTGCATTATTTTCATTTTGGACCAACTAGCCACCAGAAAAACTCTTCTGATGAAAACCCCATATGAAAATTACTTTACATTTAAGAGCAGCAACAAGAAGATTGTCATATTGGACATCCATAGTAAACAACAGATAAACATTTTTTAATTTAGGACCAATCAGACATTATACTATTACAGTCATATTGGACAGCAGATAAACATTTGTTAATTTAGGACCACTCAGACATTATACTATTACAGCCATATTGGATAGCAGATGAGCATTTTTTAATTTAGGACCAATCAGATAGTATACTATGACAGCCATATTGGTTTTTGCTTGTTTGATTAGGATTTTTAATGTAGCTTTAAAATTTTTTCAGTCATATCGCTACGATGTCTATAGTGAAGCAGTTTATAGTGATGTCTAGCACTGGTGTATCATACTGCAGTCACATTATCCTGACACCATTTAGTAACGTTTATGTAAGTGTTTGGAATCGATTCTGCCAGGGATCAAACCCACGGCGAACACTCTAACCACTAGGCCACCGGAGCGGTTCCAGCCATATTGGACAGCAATAAACATCTTTTTAAATTTAGGACCAATCAGACATCATTCTCTGACAGCCATATTGGACATCAAATTCATATCATTGTAACTCAAGACCAACTAGACTTCATTACGAGCTCTTTCAGTGAAAATTACATATTGATATGACCATCCATTCACAAGGAGACGCATAAACAAGAATTTCAAGGGCCCTGGTGGAGGCCATATTGGATGTCCAAGAAGCACCGTTATCATTTAGGACCAACAAGACCATGGGCTGAATGTGAAGTTTCAAGGCTATTCTCCAAGTAGTTTAGAAGGAGTTGCAATAATACCCTTGTGCTAATGGACAGATGGTAAAACCCCCCAAAGATCTGATCTATGACTGATAGAGCTAAAATATTTAAAACAATACAATTATATACTTAATATATCTATATCTATATATAAGCCTGATCAAACTTGTGACAATCTGATAATTCTGATTTGAACTTTGAGAGGAGAGGAGAAGACATAATTATGGATGTTACTTATTGCTCTCAAGTAATAGCAGGATCATGTCCAATGTAATTTTTTTTTTTTTTTTTTACAAAGTTACAATGAGCAAAATTATGTGCCAAACAAGGACTAATTAACTGAAGACAACCAATTTCATATACTCCCCTTTCACAACAAGATCGAAACCCCATTGTATTAGCAAATGAATGTAATTAAAGTTGAAGTTCTTACCCAACTCCTTGTATAACCAACTGTGGGTTACTCTCAACTCTTGTACCCTCTTTCATCTGGACAACTTGGTATCCTGTAGGTATTGACATGGAAGCATTAGTGTTTGTGAAATATACATATCCCACTTCTGTAATGTTGGCATTATTGACAAAATCACACATGCAAAACCTAAAGAAATGGTGAGCAACATGTTCCTGTAAGTATACCTTTCCTTTCCTGCACTAGATGGAGTAGAGTCTATATCTTACGTAATACAACCCAATACCATTTATTCTTTTCAAGTAAAGAAATCATTTTGGATATTCTTCAGGAATAACAAGATTACTAAATTAACATCTCATGGTACATATATTTATTACAGCTTGATACCATTTTCATTTAAGACCAATCAGATATTGTAAGATTTCTTCTGGTGAAAACCTCAACCAATATGACTTTCTGTTCCAGAAGAGTTATGGTAACAAGATTGATGCAATGGTGGCCATATTGGATGTCTGATCTGAATAAATTGTTTTTAGGACCAACCTGAAAAGAAATCTTGTAGTCAAGAAGCCTATCTTGATATGACATACCATTCCAGATGAGTAGCAATAAAATTTTAAAGATGGCCACTGTGGTGGCCATATTGGTTGTGTGAGCGGCACCATATTCATTTAGGTCCAAACAGAACATGGGATAAATGTGTATGTAAAGTTTCAAGCAACTTAGAAGTAGTGTGCTAATGGACAGACAGACAGACAGACATTGGACATCATCACATAAGCTATTCTAGTCTATGACTTATAGAGCTAAAAATGCAAGCTGAATTCAAAAGATTCAGATTTTGGTTGAAGGACCAAAAGGGAAATGCCTCAAACTGATATAAAGCTAGTGCAAATGAAGCAAACAGGACCTTTAGAATACACAAAAATTTATACCAAGAAATTGTGACAATCTTTAATGTCACTTTCGTACTTATGATGTGATATACTTAGGCTTGGCATGAAAAACTAAACCACTAATGGAGAATCTATCTTACCTCGATTCCAAGGTCACAGGCATACTGGTGGACAAAAGCAAAACTGACTCAGTCATATAAATGCAGAAGTACTCTTTTTACATGTCCATGTGTACTTACCAACAACCGTAGCTGTAGTTTTTGTGGCACCCATATCATAAAACACATAATACTGCATGGTCGAGTTGAACATTTTTCTCCTGAACACCCCATAGTTTAAGGCAACTGCAAGTATATAAATATAAAAAATGAATAGTATTAAAGGCAACTGAGTATATAAATATAAAAAATGAATAGTATGACACAAGACTAATGTAATTTATGTCATTTTAAATGGGAATAAAAGAATATGAAATATCCTGCACACTCAAAACTACTTCCCATCTTTAAAATATTATGCAAAGCGTTTCATGCTTTTATCAAACAGCTGTAGCCTTTCTATGAACTCCAACATCATCGCTCTCAAGCTCCATCCCATGAAGATAGATAACAATTTCTGAACAAAATCCTTGTGTACAATGACAATGTATCCAATTAAATTTCATTAGTGCTTGTAAACAGTTTCTAATACTGCAGGACCCATCAAATGCTGGTACAGACAGGAATGCCAGCGTATTAGCAAGACTTTCTATCAAAGCATATGACGATAAAAGATCCTTCACAAGTATTCAAAGAAAACAAAATTTAAAAACTGATACGAACAATTGTAGCAAGTAGCTACATGAAGTTTAATGAACATTAGTTTTATATTCTATCATGCATGAACTGCATTAATCTGGACATCGTCATCAGACACTGGCTGGAGTCACGTTACCGTCCTGACAATCTTTACTACATTATACTGATAAAGATTACTTAGAACATTAGGCCTTGCTTGTAAGACTGTCACAGAAAAAAAAGGAGCTAAGTACTTTAAAAGCTATTTGTAACCAATGGACCATGAAAAGTAGTCACTGACATTTTGTGTGATGAGCAGTCCCACCATGAAAAAAAAAATTAAGTTCAATGATTTGTGTCTAAAATTGAAACTGAGTTAAATCCAAAACAAATTATTTTACATTTATAAATGCCAATACAGCCATAAAAACCTATATACATATATCAACTATGCTTTGCAGGTTAGAAGACAAGACAAATTCTTTAACACTGTTGATGTCAAGACAATAAAGTGACACTTATCTCCTGCTATCAATACAAACTAGACAATGTAATGTGGTATTTCTTCTTTCTTTACCTGCTGCATTATCACTTATCAACTGCAGGACATTCAGTCCACCCAATTCAGCAGCATACAGAATGGAACGTCTCTCTGCCTGGTTGAAATATGGTGGAACTGTTATAACACAATCTTTGACTGGCTGAGCTATAAAAAAAAAAAGAGCTCACATGAAAGAAATCATAATTTATTAAGATTTATCTTTAGCCCTCTTTTCAATAGCCTAAATGTAAAACAGTCTTGTACATTTGTGTCAAGTTTACCATGAAAACTTGCTTTATAAATTTGCTCCAATCATTCTCACCCACAGTAATGCAATTACACAATCATTAATTTCTAAATGTTCATGTCTAACACTTCTTCCCAAAAATGCACACTTTCATAGATAGTTCACTTGTAAAAGAATCAATCAAAATCTGACTGAATCTCAAATAATAGTAAACTTAACTCCATCTGAAATATGAATGAACAAACTCAAATATCCTGAATAATGAATGTAGCTTTGAAGACCAACAGTTATTTTTAATGTAAAACTTTTTCTCGGAACACAAAAAGTAAAGAAAAAAAGCTTTATAAAGGAGGAAAGAAACAAATCTGGCTAAAAGTCTTACCTGCAAAATTCTCAGCATAGTGTTTGGCTCTTTCTAGCAGCATTCCAAGCAGTTCTTCAGGACTATATATTGTCTCACTGCAATGTGAATAAGAGATCTTAAGACAACAGACTTAAACACGCTGACAAAATAACCTGTCTATTGATGTTGGCCTGCATTGAAATTTAATGTCACAGCAACACAAGAAAGGTTATTGGTGGTGTAAAATGCTTTTGTGCAAGGTCACACAATGATTGCCTATCTGATGGTAGGATTCAAACCTGCAACCTTTCGGTCTTTAGTCAGCATAACTCCTGAGCAACTTCAGTTCCTATGTTAATAACAGATCTTAAAAGGTCAAAACTATTTCATATATGCAACGATCCCCAAACTTTACTTCATATTGGGATATGCAGCATACAGAAAGTAAACTGACCATGCTCGACTCGTACTTTATAATGCTGCTGCTGAAATAAATTACTGCGATACATTATAGGTACTGCCACAACCATTTAACACTGTACCATAGGAAGTTGGACAACGATTTAACTGATGATGGAATGATTTACCAACTGATTCCTTCATTATAAGAAATAAAAACACCAGATACAATTTATGCACATTCTAGCTTGGTTGACTCCAATTTTTTTATGCCATGTACAATCTGAGCCTTGTGCTCTCGCCAACTAAATGTAATACAGTGCAAAAATTACAACAACCCCCCCACAAAAATGTTTAAAAAAAAGAAACTTAATTGCTTGCAGCCATTGTTTTAAAGTGCAAGTGACATATGATCAAACTAAATGATACACGTTAGCTTTTTTATGCATTCATCATGAAAAAAGTTACTTACTCATCAACTTTGAAAAGTACAGTTCCTCTTTCTTCATCTTTGATCAGATTAAAATAGTGGAATCGCTTCTGAAACTTTGCAACTTGAGGGTCTTCAAACTTTTTCCCAATAATTTGTGTCAAATACCAGAATCCTCTGTTTGGAAATCTCACTGCCTGAAACATAAATCAGACATTGAAATCATGTGAAATACAATACTATTTTAAAATGATTTAACATGTTTTTTTTTTTACTTTTCCTCAAATTTTTTTGACGTCACGATAAAAGAAATGTTCCGATGGATTTTTGCTTTCAATGCATAGTCATCAGAGGCAGCGGTCACTGTCTGAATGTCTTTATAAGTACCTTCCTTTCTTCTTCACTCATCCCCATTAACAAACAAAAAGTACCTATATGTTATATATATAATGTCTTATTCAAAAACAGTGAATGGATAGTAAAACTATTTTATATCAGATATATTAATATTTCTCTCAGCTTTGCCATATTCTTTATTTTAAGATTTATCCTGTTCATTGCAAATATCATCTGACCTATTTCTGCTCAATCTCAAAATAGAAACCGATTGAACTAATGTCCTAATTATATACAGTTTCTATTTCAAAACTTGAAACTGTGTTCACAGACACACCTCTTATGTCAAAAATTATTTCATGTTTAAGGCATACTTGTTTTGTCTGTATTAAGGCCATTACAAGAGCTTGGGGGGTGGGGCAGCGGTGTCAGCTGCATGCGACCAAGAAGCACACACTCCCATTGCTTGCAGATAAATATCCTTCTGGCCTAATTTGAATTTTGCAAAGCTCAGTGAGAAAGATCACATAATCTAAACTTCATATTTTTGCTTCATCTAGCCACTTAAGTTGGAATCAGCAACTATCCATATTGAAGCGAATGATTCAAATTTAAATCACTGCTACATCCAGGTTTGTACAATCAAAAGTTCAAAATGTACGACTGTGCAGTAGCCAATTGTGGAAAAATTTCTGTTCTGGTACAAACTTTTTGAAGGATAGTTTTTCTGTTGTTGTTTTTTTGTAAAAAATTTTTTAGCTCTGTAAAACAAAATATTTATTAAATCCTTTTGGTTTAATTAAAATCAAGGCTTTTTAAGACCCAGACAATATTTTTGAATTTTCAAGGTGTTTTCAAACCTATGAAGGAACAATTCATTTCTTAAGGCTTTTCAAAGTCCCCTATGGACCCTGTAATTACCTTCAAGACACGATGAGAAGCTGCAATTCCAGATCCCATGGAGTATAAAGGATTCTTGCTAGATCTCTCAACTTGACAATTTTTTGGTTTGTAGAGTTTTTTCTTCAATATAAGTGATTATGGCAATCATCTTGCCCACTCTGACATTCCTAAATCAACATCACAAGGTTGCCTTTCCTGATTTCCATGACCTTAATATACCTTCATGTGCTATTCAAATGTTTCAAGAAACCTAGTGAAGCATTATGCAAAAACACTGGCAGTTAAAAGCATCTGAGGTACTACTGTGAAAGTCTCACTGGTGTCCTAACCAACTCCAATGAATCCATTATGAATTCTGGATCCAAATAA
Source organism: Unio delphinus (assembly GCA_029339505.1). Taxonomy (NCBI): domain Eukaryota; kingdom Metazoa; phylum Mollusca; class Bivalvia; order Unionida; family Unionidae; genus Unio; species Unio delphinus. The sequence goes on along the minus strand of JAQISU010000061.1, from coordinate 2,137,404 downwards.
AAACATGAACAAGTCAGTTTCCTGATTCTAACCAACTTATTTTCATAAATTTTGAAAGTAAAAAATTTAAGATGCCCAAATGAAAAGAAAGATTAACCTTAACACCTGTAGAAGAGAGGCAGGGGACCTTTAGAAGAATAAGCACAAAACGCTTTTATTTCTGGTATTTTATAACATTTCTTAAGATTTATAAAGTAAAATAGCTTACTCCGACTTATTTCTCAAAAAAAACTTACTAAATTCTCTGCTGCATTGCCATAAAAACGTTCTCCATCCCTTATGACTATAACTGATGAAGTTTTCCTGGCAGAATCACTGTAAAAGAATAATTGATTATAAAAAGACATACCACAGTTCTTGTGCAGAACAATAAAACTACTGATTACATTTTCAAATAAAACACGAAAATTTAAAAATGAAGACCTTCCTATACTGTCTTGCATCACCCATTGTTTGTGACAGTTCAAGTGCTGTGACATAACATTACTTGTGTTACAATCATACAGGTGTAATATCTGAAATCAACAGTTAACATTCATGGTTATTTTACTATACAATCTTGTAGTGAATTGAATGAAATAAAATAAAAAATTGTCACATTTTCAATTAAATCTATTCTTAAATGTATGCACATTTAAACTGAAATCATTAAACAACTTCAATAATTTTTATGCATTATTTTAAGTCAGCAACTTTTTAGGATGCAAAGGAAACCCTGTATATCAGTTCAGATCACAAATTCCTAATAAAACTTATGGCTGCCTCATCAATACAAAGGTATAGCTTAAAATGCGATTTTCTTGCATTTAATAGATTTTTCAGCACGATGTTTTTAAAAATTACCATGATCCTACAATCATGTTTCTTAGAACAGACTTTGCTTTGATCAAGGGATATGTTTTACTGAGAGACAAAAAAATCAATAATTGTCATGAACATTTGGTATATTGTTGTGATCTCTTTAATCAGTATGTCACATGGATTACAGCTAATCATGATCTTACATGATACTTTCATTCACAAGAGTCACTCTGAGTGGTCACATAACTCACAGCCTTTTTTTTTTTTTTTTTTTTTTTTTTTTAATGGTTTAACGCCATTTTTCAGCACAATATATAGGCTATATATGGCGGCCAGTATTAGTGGTGGAGGAAGAAACCGGAAAAACCCCGGAAAGAACCATCGACCCACGAGAAGCTACTGGCAAGCTTTCTCACTTAACTACATTAGCCGAATCTTAGACTCGAACCCACGCAGACAGAGGTGAGATGGCAGTGGTCCGTAACGGACAGCGCTTTAGACCACTCGGGGCCCCCACAGCCTTTAATTTTCATTAAAAATATGTAATCCAGTTAACTTTAACACCATTCATTCTAGCCATTTTATATATCCTAATTTGTTTGCTTTAGATAAATATTTTCATGATTTTTTTTACTTTGAACTAAAGAAATTAAATTAAAAAGATATCACATTAATGTGAAATTTTCAGAAGTTGAAATTGCCTAAACATGCAAATACCTGCATATGGAAAGTACAGTGCATCCAAATCTGTTTAATTATAAAATCTGTACCAGGAAACACAAAATATCTCATTAGCTGAACTTTAAATCCAAGAATCTAAGGTCTCAATTTACCACACATTTGTGTGCAAGTTGCACAAGGAATCTGCAAAGTACAGGCTCTCACTCAACCAAGTTGTGTCCACTCTGCACCTAAAAAAAACTTTTAACACATGATCTAGAAAACAGAAAATAAACTTGTTTCTGCTGTTAATGCCTGAAAAGTGAAACCAATGACTTGTCAATTGCTAATGAAGTGAAACAAAAATATACAAATGATACTTACGTATCCAAGACAATTTCCATTGGAACACCAGGCTGAAATATAAATTTAAACATTTTAATTGGACAAACTGCAAACATGATTTTGTTTTGTAAATTACTGTAATTCCATTTAACAAAATACAAACATGGGTCTAATAACTTAGCAAATGACCATTTTACCAAGCAGGTTAACATACTGTGTACAATGTTTATTTTACCTTTTTTTGCGATATTCTGATAAAATAGTTTCTAAGGATAAAGACATAATTAATGTGTACTCTCATGTTCAAAACTGAAGACATCTACAATTACTAAAACAGTTACAAGTTCTATACAGGCAACAAGTTCAGGCAATTCAACGCAAGGTATCTCATTAATATATACTGTTGTCACTTCCTATGTAACCAGTCTATAACAATGATCATATAAGCTAATGGTGGAGGAATCTGAATTTGGCTCCCAAGGGTGGTAATTAGCTCAGCCTATCAAATAAAAGATTGCTACATTAATAAGTGCAATCTAGCTCATAATCAGTCATTCAATAATTGTCTTAAGATCAGTGATTAATATGCACGATAAGATCTATTCACCAAAATGCTGAGAACTCAATCAGAAGCAAAGTCACCTTATCAAAAGGCATTAATTAATATTAAGATCTTTATGATTTAAGCCCACTGACAAACTTTTATCAAATTACAGCTCAGCCAATCATAAGCATGATCACACCATATAATATCCATGTGTGTGATTAGGATTTTTAACATAGCTTTAACAAATATTCAGTCACATCGCTATGATGTCTGCAGTGTGACAGTTTATAGTAATATCTAGCATGGAGATATCATTCGACGTACATGTAGTATCATGTCCCATCCCACATTATCGTGACACCAAGCTGACCAGTCCTAACACTAACCTCTTAATGCCGAGCGCCCAGCAAGGCAGCTGTTAGTACCATATTTGTTAGTCTTTGGTATGACTTATCTAGGGTTCAAACCCATAACCTCCCACTTCTGAGACAGACGCTCTAACCACTTGGCCACCCATTTAATAGGCACGGATCCTGTGGACTAGAAAACTAATGCAAACTAATACAAGCCAATATTTGATGCAAGATTCATCAAAATAAAATAATATATATATCTTCAAAAAATTAGTTACAAGCTCAGCCAATCGGATACAAATCACCTCATGCATGGATCTTTCACAATATCAATTCCATCAGAGATTTTGATGTTACAAGCCCATATTATATGTCTAACTGAACTGGATCAGAAATGGCATAAAAAGCAATTGCTGATGTCCATTTGACACATGACATATGCATGGTCAATTCATAAACTCATTTGGTTTTATGAACTGGTGAGCTAACAACTTCCAACTACTAGTGATGTTTTTATTTCAAATTGCATAAACTGACACCACCACAACCATACAATCCAAATAATAAACATACATGTATCTGGGTGATGTGACGCAAAGACTTCATTCTTTATTTCTGTTTATCAAACCTTACAACCATTCAAGCTTTAAGGTATTTGGACACTTAAAATAATGTACCTTTCCGCTGATAAATTTGACAACATAATTAGATGCTAATAAACTAGTTACTATTAATATATATTCAGCAAAACCAAGACAAGGTTTTCGAGATTTACCTTTACTATAGCTACTTTCATGTATTCACTTCCCAAGTCAACAGACATAACAGCGAGTCGTGCAACTGAAAGAAAGATGTACAAGATACTGATCTCCTCCGTTAAAAACATGGATCTATAATTATGTATTTTTAACGATGACCACATTATGTAATGAACCACAGTTTAATGAGAAAGGACTCTTCTTCTGTACTTGCAAAATAGTGGGAATTCTAGAAATCTGACAGATAATATTGTCTTACATATAACAAGTAAAATGCTATCAACATGTTTCTTTCCATCATAACTTTGATAGCATAATTCAAATACAAGGTCAAGATGCCAGTTATCAAAACAAATTCATGACCACACAATATTTATTCTTTGATACAACCAAAGTTGAAATCATGCAAACAATTTATATTACTTTAAATATCTGGTATAATAGGCAGGCAAACCAGATGTATATTTAAAGCCTATCAGCATTGGGAATCTAAATGTCTGAAAACCTGATGAGTGGATATTAATATTTTGGCTGCATTGTTTATTTACTGTTCACACCATTTTGACTTTAGCTGTAAGATCAGGCTCAGGTGTTTTAACATTTTGTAGAGATGTTGTTTATCATTGAAAAATCTTTCAGGTATAAATCGGCACAATTGTTCTTAATTTTGAGGAAGCACATACCATTATTACAATAGAAATATACTAAGTTTATGTAATGATAATGGGTAACAAAAAAGTAAATCAAAGAACTTAAGCCTATGGTTTCATTTTCATATAAGCTGAAATTAAGACAAAGTTTATGTATACATAATTGCTAAGAAAACAGTTTAAATCAATACCTTTTACTTTTTTAACAATACCATTTAGATCAAATATAAATTTACCTGTATGGCTGAACAGACCAGCAAGAATGGTTGCTATGGAAACCAACTTCATTTTCAAGATCATGTCAGTCTGAATCTGTAATGAAAGCAATGTACTATTTAAAACTTGAGCATAACAGCAAATTGCCCCCACCCCACCCCCAAACCTTGTGAAGAAAATGAGGAATATTCCAACTTTTCCAGCTATGTCAAATACTGATTTGATAAAATCTGGATTAAATCAGTAATTTCAGACTAAAAAGACATTCTTATGAAAATGGCATCAAATTCTGACTATAGCTGTATTTATAGTTTGCCACAGTAAATCCCAAGCTATTTTATTGTATAATCCACACTGCCCCACCAACAATGACCCCACACCCACCCAAGATCATGACCTGGGGTTTTAACTTCAAAGTCCATTAAATATACTTAATCCTTCAATCTGGGGCAACAATGAAGTCACCACAGGTACAGGAAGAATTAATTTTTGTGTACATATATACATGACAATTTTTTACTTTTAACATTCTCTTTTTGAATATATGCAAATATTCAAAGAAGCTTTTATCTCTAACATTACAAACACTATGAATTTGGAATAAAAAAAAAATATTTACAACTTTTAAGTTGAATTATTGAGTCATAAAAGCAAGAGCAATGCAACAATACCCATCCAGCAAGGCCTACATAGCCAGGAACAGACTAATGATTGGGATTGTTAAAATGCACTGTTCTTGTCTTAGGGTGATGCTGCTTTTCATGCATACATAATCAGTTCTGCTGAATACTCATGTTCTGTTTAGACAGGGATTATTTCTAAAAAGTGAGTGTTGTAAATGAGTTCATGCCACAGACCAAGAGAAAATGGCTGTCAAGATAAATATATTAATTTGTAAGGAGTGATCCGATAATCCATATGTATAATTGCACCGACCATCCAACATAGATTACGTCTTTATATGGTTGCTCTCCACTAGTGTTCATCTGATAAATCAAGCCCGCTTCCTCCAAATCTGTGTTGATACTGATGGATTACATGTGGATCTGATGTGAACTGTTCATTAAAATGTGCAATTTTGATATATGCAAATCATTCCAGAACAATCATGATCACACTTTAGAGACATAACAGTAAATGGGAACAGCCATATCAAGTGCAAAATTCACAATGGCCACAGAACGGTGGGGTGTGCTATTCAACATGGGTTTACAAGTCACCAAACATAGGATTTGCTCCAAAAATATCATGTACATGTCAACAAAAGGACCCTTCAGCTGATGGTAGCTCCACAAGATGGGAAATACTGATAAAAAATGTTCATGAATGTGTGCAGACAAACTTTTACTGCAAATAATTGCAGTTTTTAATTAACAGGTGATATCAACCCCTAACCTGAAAATCAACAAAAATGAAGTAGGGATGATTTACTTACCCTATAATGGTGTCAGAAACAAATAAAGGTGGATGACAACTAGTCCTACATGTAATACCTCAACGCCGATATTTATGTTTTTGGTGTCTGGGTCTTACTGCCTAACTAACGGCACTGTGTATTGTGTATTGATGTTAATCTAACATTGTAACAAAAGTCATATTTTCAGGAGTATCACACACACCTGGCAACCAATAACAATACTTTTCTATAAAGTAAAATCACTTTGTTGTAGTCTGACTTTACATACTCTTCTGTCTTTTTCTCTATTAAGTTCAAATTCTCACAAAAGAAATGGACCCGTTTTTAAGTTTCGTTGGCCTACATTTCAGTTGGCAGGAAAGCGATGAAATCCAGGAAAACAGAAATCCGGTTAAGTTGAAATATTAATAATTAATGAAACAAATTTTTAACAATAATATGCCTATTGTAACTGTAAGCAGTGTTTCATTTCATTAAAGAAACACGTTTCCCACATAAACCTACTTGCACATACTTCGACTGCCATTGTATTTCAACAAATTCAAATGTATGACTCTGAAATATGCTAGTGTTATATTTTCATTCTACCTGGATAAAAACAGCACAGTATATTAATTACAGCCCATTACAGTGCAGATATGAGCTGGAAAGTATGCAATGATATTCCAGAAACTCTGATTACTCGTTGCAACGTCAACCGACATCGGAACACGCTATATAAGGCCGATATTTGAGTAGTAAAACGTAGCACTAGAACATAATTAACACGTGATGCGTCTTACATTGCAAGTCTAGATCACAACATGTTCGCTATGGTTAAACTAGAGTTCGCTAAATTTTCCTCTTAATGAGACATTTCTATACTGCTTTTATAACGCTTACCGAAAAGATTTATGTCAGCTTTAGAGTTAGGGATACACACTGAAACTTTAAAATATTTTTAAAGATACCCTTACAATTGACGAAAGCTAAAAAAAATGCTGAAAGTATACTCAATAGAAAATAAAGGTTTTATCCATGTATTTGATTTTTTAAATAACTAATGAACTGAATTTACTTTGAAAATTCATCGTTACCTGTCTTGCAAAAAGCAAGTCATTATTTTAGATGTTTTGGGACACGGAAAATATCAGCTGCTGTTCTCCACGTGACATCTGTTAAGCCGAAGGCAAATAGAAAATCAAGAAAAAGATAGTAAAAAGAAATGTGTAATTATCTGAATGAACCTGATAATATACAATACCTGTCATAAACTCCAACAGGCAATGCTATTTTGTCATTCACCCTTAACTGTTTGTAAGTGTTGATTCTTTCTTGCCGGTACCTTCAAGAAATAAGGAAAAACGGATGTGTCAAAATTTTATTGGCTAAATTTGTACCCAATGCGTTCATGCGACCTGGAATAACACGTACGCTTCCTGTAGAAGCTAGACCATAAACATTGGGTTACCTCCCTTTTAAAGGAGGTTAACACATCAATCAATATATATATCAACTTCTATATGTTCATACGTGGGGATCGAAACCACCATGCACTTTTTCATGTTAGGCCCCAAGTAAAATAGACAGCGAGCTGAGTTGATGAGAAATTTATTTTCAATGTAATCTGTAACTATTAGCTTAGATAGCTTAGATTTACTGCTTAGGGTAAAGGGAGATGCACATGAAAAAATATAGAGGTTTGTATCATGTATACAAATATATATATATATATATATATATATATATATATATATATATATATATATATATATATATATATATATATATATATATGCACAAATAAACATGTAAAGAGCCTTCTTTCATGTTTCTTTCGAGACTCCGTCCACAAACCGCGTGCCACATCAGTCAAAGTATTGGCCCCTTATAGGTTTGTCCCCAGGCAAAACAGATGCTTTATGTGCCAAACCAAATGACAGTCTCAAATCAATCTTTGTCTTTTTGCTATAGTCCAACCACTTCGATCTCTTAAAATCAGATGTCGATTGGAATGTGAACGTGTCTATTGATGCATGTACGATGTGATGACGCTTTTACAGCGAAGAGACCGAATATTAATTGTTAAAATCTATCTTTCAAGAAGCACATTAAAGTAAAATGTGTTTGAAGACAAACTTGTTGCTGATTTATAGAGGGAAAACGAAGAGTGTCCAGAGGGTCTAATTTACCCCCCCCCCCCTCTCCCAGAGGGGGAAACAACCTCGAAACGGTTACTAGTGACCTCATATTGTCTCAACGTTTGGACAACAAATAAGCAAACGGATAAATTAATATAGTAGTTATTGCTATAGACCAATAGAGCAGAAATTACATAAATGTTAACTAGCAATTTTACCATATTTTATTCCTTACATATCTGGTCCGTTCGTTAGGTATTTGTTATAAACATCTATGTCTATTTTCTTAACGTCACTATTTAATAATAAAATTTACAACATGAAAAAAAATGTTTTTAAATAGTTAATTAGTTTATATATTGAATATATGAATCTGACAGAACACCCATGGCTACCAATATGTGAATAATAGCGGATCAAGAAAATGTTTCACAGGGAGAGCATAAACAAGTAGGCATGAGGGTCTGTAGAACGGAACCCACTGTCGAAGTGGTGGGAAGAGGTGGCGAAGTCACAAGAAGCTCCTGTATTTTAAGCATTTCCAAGGCATAACTTTATGTATCTGCAAAAACGTTTACTCTGTCTGACGTTCAGATTGTTTCCTCCCACGCCCACCCCTACCAGCACAGATTCTAATTTTCTTTAGACAGACAGAAAAGCTACTCTGTAAGGCACACATAATTTGCAACCTTTCGTCAAATACTCTGTCATTCCTCTATTTTTCCCATCCCAGTCGCAACCCATCCAACGCCACACTTGTGTTTATTGGCCAACTGTTTGTTCTCAATCTAGCGACCTTTAATTTACTTGTATGAATTCTGTCTGTGTTATCAAAAGTATCAGTATGAATACATCCTGTCTATAACAATTTACAGTATGAGTACTGTCTGACTATAAAAATGTCCAGTATGAGTACTGTCTGACTATAAAAATGTTCAGTATGAGTATTGTCTGAATATAAAAAATTGACAGCATGAGTACCGTTTGTGCTATCACAATTAACATTATGAGTACTGTCTGTCAGTGGCGTAAATACCGTGGTAGCAGGTACAGCCGTGCGGTGGGGACCGGCCGTCCTGGTGTAAGAGCCGTATTGGTGACCCAGCCCAACCAGTAAACAAAATAAGTGACAGCAAAGGGGTGCCCGGTACAAAAAGTTTTCTGTCGGTTCAGTGGTGAAATAGTTACGTCTGTAAAAACTAACAGTACGAGTACTGTCTGTCTATAAAAAGTAACATTATAAAATTGTCCCTACTATCAAAGTAACAGTTATGAAAATGAGAAAACATTACTAAAATTCGGTGTAAATCTGCCTCAAAGCTACATCAATTCTGACGTCGAACTTCATTTTGTCATTCTTAGTTATACTATCAATTGATAAATGTTTCTACCATAGCACAGTACGTCTAACAAGCTAGAAATGGGACTGCATCAAGACGTTAGAAATGAAAAGTAACAATACATACAACTGAAGAAATATTAGTATTTTTTTAAATTGCTTATCAAAAGTAGATAATTTTTAAACACAGCAAAAAACAACTTCATGCGAAAATATGAGAACACTGACAATTTGAAACCAACGTGTGGGACTGTAGGAAACGCACCCATCATGGATAAGAAACGGAACATCACAACGATTTCGCCACTGCATGTGTACGAATGTAGATGGTTCAAGTTGTATTACCTTTGTCGATGCTATTAAAAGCCATTCTGCATTTCTTTTCAAGCAAATAGTAAATATTGACGATTAGTTTAACGAATACCGAACCTAGAACACATGGAAAAATTGGTTATATTTTTAATCACTGAGCAACATGCGATGCAATTCACATAGTTTCCATACAAATAGCCAGTGGAATATATTAAATAAGACGCATGATGCTCAAATAACCGCCACATCCGTAGTGAAGCTGCTTTGTGTTCGTTGCAACATGTACATAATATAATACCGTATCCATCCTTATGGACAACAGGGAAAAGTAAATGCAACATTCTCCATGTGATCCTTCGAATTACATACCTATTTTATGAATAACCTGTGTTGGGAAAGTGTTCAAAATAATTGTGTGTAAACATTTGTACATTCATCGAATGTTTTCCAGATCATATACTTGTATCATAATATATGCTCTTCCCTCGATAAAAGAAGAAGCCATATATGAGGTCTTCTGTGATATTGCTGAAGCATTTGGCCGCGTGACACAAAGGACCAGTACATAAATGAAAGCTATGGCATCGAAAATATTTTTTTTTAAATTTGAATCACAACTATTTAACCACCAGGTCTCAAACTGCCTTTGTAAAACTGTACAGTAGAATTACTGCCCGGTTCGTTAGTTACTGCGGAAGTCGCGCAGGGATTTGTATTATGCCCGTTAGTATTTGTTGGCCATATCGACAACCCAAGAGATAATCATCTTTTGATCACAATAATACTCATTGCAGAGGATAGCTTATTATTAGATGCGTCTAAGAATACATCTCAACTAGAATATATAATTAATACAGATTTACATACCAGTTTTAACCGTTGCCAGACGTTAATCCTGCATAAACCGAAGCACTGTTAGTGTCTCTCCGTCTCTGTCTGTATGTCTCTCACTCTGGGGCCCCGAGTGGCCGAGTGGTCTAAAGCTCTTTACGTTAAGGATCACTGCCATCTCACCTCTGTCTGCGTGGGCTCGAGTATCAGATTCGGCTAACGTGGGTATGTGAGAAAGCTTTTCAGTAGCTTGTCGTGTGCCGGTGGTTCTTTCCGGGAGTTTTCCCCGGGTTCTTTCTCCACCATTAATACAGGCCGCCATGTATAGCCTATCTTGTGCTGAAAAATGGCGTTAAACCCTACAACAACAACAAAAATAAAGAAGCTAATACTTGCTTCCAATATGGTGTTTTTTTTTTTTCTTCTTTATGGTTGTGTCCTCTAATTGAAAGCTAGTTTCTATTGGTCTAATTTTACTGTAAGCAATGTGTTTTGTGAAAATAATTAGCAATGTAGTTTTATTATTTATTAAGACATTTAAACCAATTTAGGATAAGATGTCCACAATGAGTAACAGAGAAAGTGGGGGCTTAAAATAATTACGTTCATCAATTAACAGCTAAACTAAAAATGTTTCTATATAAATATGCTTCCTTACATATATTCAGGTATAACAGAGTGTATTCTTGAGTGTATTTGAGTGTATCCCAGACATACCACTGCGTAATGCCCCAATCAGTAGGATCAATGGAAAAGCGCAGATCACTAGTTAATTTTATCGACGTCTTCTTCCTGACTAAAACATGGCTAGAAACATCATGCGATGAGCCCAAGTGCGCGGATCTAACACCCACCGGTTACTCCATCTAGACGTTCCCCCGCCACTCTCGCCGAGGTGGAATTGCTGTCATCACAAAGAATTCTATTATAATTCCAGACTACGGTCCATTATAAAATGTCTTAAACACAACCCAACCTTCAGTTTCTGCCACACATAGTTTGAACTAGTCCAAACAACACTCATACTGGAACAAAGGTTATTCCATTTTTTTTTCTGCCTCTACCGCCCTCCTCCTAGTAGATAAATCAAGTTAACTGAATCTCTCTTTTTCAGAATCTTCTGGAGTATGGAAATTCGATAGGTGGCAACCTGATTATTCTTTGAGATTTCAACATTCACTTTGACTGTCCTGGAAATGCATACACATAAAAACTCCGAGAATTTTTTCATGTCTTCAACCTTAAACATTCAGTTAAACAACCCACCCATAAACAATGTCACATTTTAGACTGGATTCTTCATATACCTGATGATAATATTCAACGGTCCACCCTTGTATCCCACGAACTTGCATAAGATCACCTCTGCATTATATTCCATCTGGACGTATCAGTCCCGAACCCTCCACTTTTATTTGCTACTAAGAGATACCTCCGTATGATAAATAGAACCAAACTAAAGCACGACATAAAATCAAACCTAACAACTTGCTTACCTCCTACAGCAGAACAACTCGATAACTGCCTGCATTCATTGCTTGAAAAACATGCCCCAGCCACCAAGTGCAAAGTATCAGATCAAAAGTGTTCTCCGTGGTATAGCAGTGTAAGGGACCAGCTTCGCACTGCTTAAAGAGACCGTCGTAAAGCAGAGAGGCTTTGGCTTTCCACCAGACTCAATATTCATAAATAGATCTTATGAAGCCGCTAAGAAGAACATCACAAACATTCAGCCAAATTATCCCACTAAAGCACTGAGATCACGGAGAGTTCCAGCTGCAAAAATCTCTTCGAGATTACTAATAAACTAATGTCAAGGAACAAATGTACACCACTTCCAACTACCTTCTCTCCAGCAGACCTTTTCGGCCTGTTTGCAAATTTCTTCCGTGATAAGGTACAACCCATTAGGGATAAGCTTGACAACACAATTTCAATTGACTTGTCGTCACCATACAGTTGCGATACATTAGTTCAGCGACAACTATTCGCAGCATTTGAATCTGTCTCTACTGATTTAATACAGACAATCGCAATAACGAGTGCACAAAGTTATGTTAACTTGATAAAATTCCAATATCATTGCTGCTTATATGCAAGATCCAATATTGTCTTCACTAACTGATGTTATTAATACCTCTCTCTCATCCAGGCCATTCCCATTATTTTTTCAAAACTGCCATTGTAAAACCGCTGCTGAAGAAATCAACAATCGACCATAACAATTTAAAGAAAAAACCGCCCAGTTTCTAATCTCCCGTTCATATATAAAAAATCTTAGAAAAAGTTGTTCTAACCTAACTTGCATCTCATTTGAATTCAAACAGTCTTTATAGCAATGTCTGCATATCACCATTGGCATGGTACTAAAACTACACTTAGGAAAGTAGTTAATGACATTATCTCTGTTTTGGATAACAGAAAGATTACCATGCTATATTACTTCACCGTCTCCAGCATGTATTTGGCATTCACAATACATACTTAATGTGGTTCAAGTCCAAATTAGGCAACAGGACACAAATTGTATCTGCAAACGGAATACGCTCCAGCCGAGTTGATCTATGTTGTGGTGTTCCATATGGGTCTGTTCTTGGACCTGTTTTTTTTCTTCATTATATACACTCAGCGGCTCTCAGTGTCATAGATCATCATCCAGTGTCTCACCAATTGTACGCCGATGACACCCGAATATACCAATCTAGCCACCCTACTTAAGTTGATGCTACCATCCAAGGAGTATAGAGGTGCATTTCAGATGTGAAATCATGGATGAGATGTAACAAGCTGCAGATGAATGATGATAAAACTGAGGTCATTCTGATCACAACACAACGACTTTCTCATTCACATCCTTTATATCAAACAATAAATATCAGCAACACCGACATTAAATTCACACAGTCAATATGAAACCTAGGTGTTACTCTAGACAGTACTCTCACATTGCACCAACATGTCATGAACAGATGCAAAGCTGCATATCTTGATCTGAGACGCATCAGTTCAATTCACAAATATCGTTCAGTTGATGCCACTAAAGCACTTGTGTGTTCATTAGTACTTTCAAGACTGGAATATTATAACTCAGTTCTGTCTGGTTCGTCACAATATATACTCCAGAAACTTCCAAAAGGTCAAATAACAGCTGCTCGGATCATCCTTAGATTACCACGATCAGAGCACACCTCCCCGCTTCTCTATTCTCTTTACCATACACTGGCTATCCATTCGATCCAGAATCAAACACAACATTTGTTCTCTGTGCTACGTTTCACTGACGGACTTCAGTCCAACATACCTATCTGGCCTCAACCATTTTGTGCACACCTGCAAGATATATACGCTCCTCTTCTAACAATCGTATACTCATTATTTCCAATATGAAAACGAAATCATATGTTTAACATTCTTTTGCATACCAGGACCCCGCAATGTGGAACGAATTGCCCATTGAAACTGACACAAACTCACAGTTTCAGACAGAAAGAACAGAATTAAAGACTTAATAATGTTTTTTTCTGTAAATATTTTAATCATCATCATCATTAACATCACCATCAGTCTCTTGACCTAGTGTGGTCGTTGAGGTACTCTGCTACTAAACATCTGACCAGTTCCTTCCACTTGTCTCGATCATGTGCCAATGCCTGTGTCTCCGCAAAACTTTTTGTGGTCTATTTTGTGATGTTGTCGCTTCACTTTTTTCTCCATCTACCTCCCCTTCTATCACCTTGGACACTAATCTGCAGTACTATTGTGGATAGACTGTTTGCTTTAGTGACATGGTCATACCATTTCAGCTTTCTCTTTCTGAAAGTAGTGAGGAGGTCTTCATAATGATCTTCTTTGTGTCTGATGGTGTTACGCACTTCTTCATTTGTGATGTGGTCCATGTAAGAGATGCCAAGGATGGTTCTGTAGTATCTATTTCAAGTGCCTGGATTCTTCGTTGTAATTCTGCTGTCAGGGTCCAGGCCTCACATGAATAAAGAAAGATTGAGATGATTAATGCTCTAAATAGTCCGATTTCAATTTTCAGACAGATATTCATGTGTCCCCAGATGGGTCTTAGGTTTGACATAGCTGCCGTTGTTTGTGCTGCTTGTGACAAAATTTCTGTTCTTGATACCTCTTCCGTGATTATGGAACCAATATATTTGAATTGGCCCACTTTTTCAAGTTCCTGTCCTCTGATTTTGGTTGAGATTTGTTTGCCACTATTCGTCATTAGCTGTTCTTTTCGGCACTTATCTCCATGTCAAATCTGGAAGATGTTTCATCCAGGTTCTTCACTAAGGTGGCAAGCTGATCTTCACTTCCTGCCAGCCCACCATATTCATCTGCAAAGATGAGGTTGGTGATATTACGCGCTCCAAAGCTGACTGTCCCACAGCGGGTTTCTAGGGCTTCGCTCATGATGCGCTCTAAGAAGATGTTGAAAAGCGTGGGTGACAGTAGAAAGCCTTGACGTACTCCAACTGTTGCCATGAACCAGTCCCCCACAGAACATTGAGCAGTTGCTGCACTTGTAGCCTTGGCGTACAACTGCTTGATGGTGTTGGTCAACTTTTGACCCATCTTGTACTTCATCATTGTGGCCCACAATGCCTCGTGCCACACTCTGTGAAAAGTCTTTTTTGAAATCTATGAACACATGATAAATGTCTTGTTAATGTTGTGAATACTTACACACAGAACCCTAAGACTGAATATTTGCTCTGTTGTGCTTCTTCCACCCGGAACCCTGCCTGTTCTTCGGCGATTATTTCTTCTGCATGTGTGTTCAGTCTGATCAAGATGATCTTTAGCATCACCTAACTAGCATGGCTGATCAAATTGATAGTTCTCTAATTTTGGCACAGCTGGAAATTGCCTTTTTTGGGGAGTGTTATAATCAGTGACTGGGTCCACTGTGTTGGCCATTCACCTGTCTGCCAGATCTTGTTGCAGATTTGTGTTAGTAGCTCTATCACTGACTCCCCACCATTCTTGATACGTTCAGCTGATATGTTGTCTACTCCAGCTACCTTCCCATTCTTCAGTGGTCTTATTGCTGACTCCGCCTCTTCTTTGAGAATGGGGGAATCATCATCATTTGTGGAGTTTGGAACTTCAAGCACATCTGGGTCTCCTGTGGACGGATGGTTGTAGAGTTCTTTACAATACTTAGTCCATCTTTCTGTACTTTCACTTGCTTCTGTCAGGCATTTTCCATATTCATCTTGAATGATACTAACTCTTTTCTGCTTCTGTCTAGTGAGGTCTTTCTCAATTTGGAATGCCTTTTTGCTATTATTTTATATCAGACTGCTCTTTACTTCTGTGCACTTTTGCACAATCCAAACTTCGTTTGCTTTCTTCAAGTTTTTCCCCTGACATTCTTCTTTATTTCTCGATACTCCAATGCCCCTCTTGTGTGTCTGGTGTTTTTGAGGTCTTATCGGGCATCACACAGATTCGGAATCTCTTCTGTAATCCAAGGTTTTCTTCTTTGGGCGATGGAGGCCAATGATCTCCTGTCATGGCTGTGTTGAAAGTGTCTGTCGTCACTTCAGCATCAACATCCATCACAAGGAGTGAAGCAAATTTTCCTCCAATTGTTGCTTGGAATGACTTGCAGATGTTAGGGTCCTTCAGCTATTCAAGGTTGAATTTGAGCTTGATTTTCTTTGGCTTTTTAATTTCTTCATCCTCACTCGGAAGTTCATAATGACGAGGTCATGATCACTCCCAACATCAGCACATGGGAACGTTCTTGTTTTTGCTCTATTGATGCCAGATCAGTACCGGTTTTGAACCAGAATGTAGTCAATCTGGTTTTGATGGGTTCCATTTGGCGCGTGCCATGTCCAGCATCGTGAAGCTTTATGTTGGCTCAAGGTGTTGGCTAGTACCAAGTTCTTGTAGGTTGCGAACTCGAGCAGCCGTCTCCCTCTTTCATTGGTAAGTTGTTGTAGCTTGCGAACTCGAGTCTTTTAGAGCATCTTTGCCAACTTTGGCATTCCAGTCTCCTTGGATAATGAGGATGGCTTTTTTACTTACTATGTTTATTAGACCCTGGAGTTTGTTGTAAAACTCCTCTATTTCTTCATCATCATGATCAGTAGTTGGACATTAGACTTGGATAATTGTGATGTTAAAGGGAGATGCTTTCAGACGAATAGAGATGATTCTGCTAGATATAGGGCGACAATCAAGCACAGATCCCTTGATGGCGATGTTTACAAGGAAGCCTACTCCATTTATGGACTTGTCCAACTCTCCACTAAAGTAGAATATATGCCAATCATCAATTTGGTGTTCTCCTAGGGCTTTCCATCTTACTTCACAGAGTCCCAGTATGTGCCATTTGTAGTGTTCCATCTCGTGTGTCAACTCTTGGAGTCTTCCAGTTTGCGTCAGAGTTCTAATGTTCCAGGTGGCGATGGCAACGATGCCTCTTGCTCTGATTTTATGCAAAGTACCTGTAGCACACTTGTCACCTCCGTCCTGGTGGACAACGGCAGGCGCGGTCCTTGTTGACCCAGGCGACGGCCGATCCGGTATGATAACTTCAGATTTGTCCAGCATTATCAGTGTGTCTTGGGCAAAACTCGTCTGGCGGAGCCCATCCCTCTCCAGACCAAGGAATTACCAGAAGGGGATGAAGTACATCGTCCAACTGCCTTAGGGTCACCACTCCGGATTTTCTATCAGGGTTTACTCCTTAGACTTTTGCTAACCAAAGCCAACCTGCAATGCAGCAGGAGGCTCGTGTATGGGCGGGTTCGTCCATTTCCCGACCAGATAGAGCATCTGCCACTGCAGATCTGTATATTTTCAGCATGTTCTAAAGCGCTTAGAGCATTTAAAGATTAGGCGCTATACAAAGTTCTCATTATTATTATTATTATTATTATTATTATTATTATTATTAATTTTTATTATTATTATTATTATCATTATTATTATTATTATTATTATTATTATTATTATTATTATCATCATCATCATCATCATCATCATCATCATCATCATCATCATCATCATCATTATTATTATTATTATTATTATTATTATTATTATTATTTGAATCAGAAGACGACTGCTTTGCATCGCTACATCTTTAACGCATGGTCTATGAAGAGCATGAATCAATATAGAAAACCGTTTGTGACATGCGTCTAATGACACTGATTAACTGCAATGGCTTCTATCAGCAAGGCTGAATATCTCCAACGTTACTTATCCTGTCATTCAGAAAAGAAGAAGAAGAAAAGACCAACTTCAACAGCTACAAATATAAGGCATATAATGTTTGATTACATTTTAACAAGATTTTTTAAAAAAAAGAGGTGAAATAGGCAAAGTTTTGGACGAACGAATATATAGCCTCGACTCGAGTATATATTCATGAATTTGTGCGTTCCGCATGTCATCGTTTGACTGTCTGTAACTCAGTAAATTTCAGGTCAACGTCATTTAATGTAGCCACTTAAATACTGAAACGATTTAAGTACTTTTAGTCAGATTTAATGACTCTGACCTAAAATAAAATGGCATTGTACAGTTTGTTGGTACACAGGAGTCCGGTCTCTCTAAACACCTCAAGAACACCCCAGTATTGCATATATTCGCACCAGATCTCGCAAAAACGTACCAAGAAGCAGAAAAAAGAAAAGAAAACGCACATACGGACATTGTTACTATACATGATATATAGTATTAGTTGATGGCCCTATTTCCGATAATCTACGGAAATGAACTCTTATGCATCAAATCTCTTTAATTTTATATGTATATTTTTTTAAAACACAATTTTCTCATTAAATGGCAATGTACCATACTTCTCATTTATTTGAATTGTTTATGCTCTCGGTTAATAATCGTCAAAATAAAGGAATGGACGAAAAGTTTAATTGTTATTGAGATAAGCAAATAATTTATATACAATAAATTTTATATTTTGTTTAGCCTATTTAACGACGTATTTGTGCTATTGCTAGTTATTTATAAATGTTGATAATTGTTCACATTACTGTACCGGAACACTCAACGTCAAAACAGGATTTTCTGACATTACTCATTTTCCTGTTGCACAAAATATCGTTAAATATTTTTGGTTGTTTGTTTCTTTGTTGTTGTTTTTTTTGTGCTGTTGTTGAAATGTAAAGTGGGTATTATGTAAAGTTCAAGGTGTTCTTGGAGAGTCTTGGGGTGTTTAGTGAGACCCCACAGGAGTCCAACGTTTTATCTATAAAGTACAATGAAATTACAGCACAAAATCACCTTAACAGTGCTATAAATTAGCACAGGTAGTGCAAGCATGACCATGGCAACCGCTCGATTCGACTTTTGTTGCGCGTCTTTTATTCCTTCAAAATTATCATAAGACTGAAATGTTACACATATCCAAAATATATTAATGTACCAACGTGTAATTCTCAGACAGCCATCGCATGAATCTAATCCGGTGTATTAACCATTATTTTCACAATTTCCCATAACTTTCAAATACGGCAACAAAATGTACTGTCCAAACATCACCAAAACAGCATTGGTTCTATTGCTATCAAACGGGTTTTGTAGAACATCTAGAACACTCACATCATCGCCTTCGCAGGTTTTATATCATCTGTCAGTTGGTTTATTTAAACAATGTCAAAAGGTTTCTTGTGTTTTATCAAAATTATTTCTTGGGTGACTGGATTATTGTGTACTTCACTAAAAACACTGTCCATATTTGCTATATTTATTTGGGAGTTAAGATTTTCAAGTTTTTGTTTCTGGTCTCTGAATTTCTTGTCAGTTTCTGATATATAAGATCTTAGTGTTATTATGGTTAATTCTAGATTCCCATGCTTTACCAAGATTATTAAATTTGTCTTGAAGATGGTTGTATGACAGATGGTCAATTATAAAGTTGGAGCAGTCATCTTTACTTCTTCATTCAAATTGGGTATCTTAACGCCCTTTATCATCTTATTACTGTTTAACTTTCTACATAGTACCTCTATCACTATTACATATAATAACTTCAACAGTGGACACCCCTGTCTGACCGACCTTACAATACTAAAATCATGCATTAAAGCTCCATTTACCTGTACTTTCGACAATTATCTCTATTTAAGTTTCCTATCCAATTCCTAAATTCATGTCCCAAACCAAATATTTCTAAAGTCTCTCCTACATACTTAAATTTTAATCTATAAAATGCCTTTTCTTGGTCAAAAAGTATCAGTGCCCCTTTATCGGCCATAATCTCTAGATACTCACTAATAAGATTGTATGGTTAAGACGTTATTTTGGATATATTTTCCCTTTTCCCCACAACTCTGGTTTATATTTATTATTTGACCCATAGAGTTTTTTACCCTTCTGAGCAAAATGTGACTTAATATTTTATAATCCATTTTTAAAAGTGAGATTGGTGTCCAGGTTTTTTAGGTGTTTGTTCCCTCTTTCCTATATATAATACAATTATTATTGCCTAACTCATTGTTTTGCACATTTCACTTTAAGTTATATATTTTTATTGAGTAATTCCAGTATTGGCACTAATATCCTACTAAACTTTTTGTAAAATTAAAATGTTAATTCATTCAATCCTGGAGCTTTTCCATGCTTGAATTTCTGGATTGCCCATCTAGTTTCCTTCCGTTTAATTCTTTCATCACACATATTTACTAATTCTATTAATTTTATTATAAACCATGTCCCCTCAATACTCTTCACTTTGTGTCTCTGTTATGTTTTTAAATTCCTACAATAGGCCAGTATCTGTCTTAAAATGCTAGTTTTGTTTGTGTACATATTATCATTTATACTATAATCTTTTAAAGAATTTTTAACATATTTTACTGATCTTTTTCTCTTTATAAAGTCCCCAAGCCCTTGTATATAACTCCCCAAATTTTCCAGCTCTTATTTTAATCGCTCTAATTTCTTTTTTTTTGCATATCCAGAATGTCATTTCTACATTTCTGTTTCATCACTTGTCGTTTGTCTGTTAATAATATCCATGAAAATATTTTTCATCACCATCCTAATCATATGAGTGCCCCCTCCCATTGATCTATTACACTGTGCAGTTCTTCATTAAAAAATTTAACCAAAATATCTATTAATTTTTTATGTTCCCCTACCCCTTATATTTGATTATTTAATTTTCAAAATCCATTTCCTCATTTAGTTTCACATTTAGTTTGTATAAATACATCAAGTACATAGTGATACCAAATTTTTACTCCCAATTATGCTGCCTAGATTTGTTAGCTTTATCAACATTTGCACTGGATTGTCTCTCTCCCCATTACATTTTTTTACATTAATTATGCAAATATCATCCCACATAGTTTCCAAGCAAATTGGAGATGGTATGTTCATTACATTTTGTACAACAAATTTCTAATTGCTTTTGTATTTTAATGTATTTCATTTTAACTCAGAACCTGAGATCGTAGATACAGCGTGATTTGGCATGGATTTGAGTGTTCCATAACACCCAGTCAACTGGTTACTAGAGACACTGAAATACATGTACACAGAAAAACCGAAATACACTGAAATACACATGTATTTACATGTTCTCTGTTTATATATATCAATGTACACACTTGAATTATGATTTGATTTTATTTCAATAGCAATATAGAGAAAAATAAGTTTGAATTGAAGCGATTTGATTACAAATGGTTTACTTTTATCGTAGTTATAGCACTTGTCAATTGGTCATACTTTATTGGACAGATATCAGAAACGGCTGGCCGGAATGAAGGTGGATAAGGGCTGATAGTTCAGGAATGGAGGTAATCTCCGGAACACATGGTGTAAGCCAGTTTAATTTATATTCATCATCATCATCTCCGCCTGTGGCCCCGTTTGGGACATAGGCCGCCAACCAGCTCCCTCCAGGCGTCTCGGTTCTGGGCGAGTCTCTCCAGCTGTCCCCACGTCTTGCCCATCTTCTTTGCGTCTGCATCCAAATCACGGCGCCAGGTGTTTCTGGGTCTTCCTCTCTTCCTCTTTCCTTGAGGGTTCCATGTGAGGGCTTGCCTGGTGATGTTGGGAGCAGGTTTGCGGAGGGTGTGGCCAATCCATCGCCAGCGTCTCTGAAGGATGTCATCTCCAACGGGCTGTTGCTTCGTTCTCTGCCACAGTTCATCGTTGCTGATTCTTTCTGGCCAGCGGATCTTTAGGATCTTCCTGAGGCAGGTGTTGATGAAGACCTGGATTTTCTTCATGGTGGTAGCGGTGGTTCTCCAGGTCTCTGCTCCGTACAGCAATATCGGCTTCACGATGGTGTTGAAGATCCTGATCTTGGTGGTGATGTTAAGCTGCCTTGATATCCATATGTTCTTCAGCTGATGGAAAGCTGCCCTTGCTTTGCCGATGCGTGTCTTAACGTCTGCATCCGTTCCTCCCTGCTTGTCCAGGATGCTGCCAAGGTAGGTGAAGCTATCCACCTCTTCCAGCGCATCGCCTTCCACTGTGATGGGTGTATTGCTGGATGCATTTGTCTTGAAAACCTTGCTCTTTCCTCTGTTGATGTGGAGGCCCAGGCTGGCTGAGTTGTCCGCAACAATGCTAGTCTTTTCCTGCATCTGTTGTTGGGTATGCGAGAGGAGAGCCAGGTCATCAGCGAAATCTAGGTCGTCCAGCTGTTTCCACAGCGTCCACTGGATGCCGTTTCTTTTTTGGTCTGTCGATGTCTTCATGACCCAGTCGATGGCCAGCAGGAAGAGGAATGGTGATAGAAGGCATCCTTGTCTCACCCCTGTGTTTACTGCAAAGGCATCAGTGAATTGCCTGCCGTGGACGATCCGACAAGTCATTCTTTCATAGGACTTCCTGATGATGTTGGTGATCTTTTCCGGGACTCCATAGTGCCTTAGTAGTTTCCAGAGGGTCTGCCTGTCAACGCTGTCGAACGCTTTCTCATAGTCGAGAAAATTCACGTAGAGTGGCGAATTCCACTCCAGAGACTGTTCCAAGATGATGCGCAGTGTCGCTATCTGGTCCGTGCACGACCTTTCCTTTCGGAAGCCAGCTTGTTGGTCACGGAGATGTGGGTCAACTGCCTCTTTCATCCTGTTCAGTAAGATGCGGTTAAACACCTTCCCCGGGATGGACAACAGCGTAATCCCCCTGTAGTTGGAGCAGTCACTGAGGTCACCTTTCTTAGGTAGTTTGACGAGGTAGCCTTCTCTCCAGTCTGCTGGTACTTCTTCGTCTTCCCATATCATGCCGAAGAGCGGGTAGAGGAGCTCCACACTGGTTTCCACGTCCGCCTTCAGCGCCTCTGCCGGAATGCTGTCGGGTCCTGCAGACTTGCCGCTCTTCAATTGCTTGATGGCGCTGCAAATCTCCTCTCTGGTCGGTGCACCGCACTCTATTGGCAGGTCATTTTCCGCTGGCGGTACGTCTGGTGGGTTTGCAGGCGCTGGTCTATTTAGCAGTTCCTGGAAATGCTCAACCCATCTGTTCTTCTGTCCTTCCTCGTATGAGATCGCTCTTCCATTCCTGTCCTTGACTGGTCTTTCTGGCTTGGCGAACTTTCCTGAAAGTTTCTTGATGGTGGCATACAGGTCTCTGGTGTTGCCATGGTGAGCTGCTTCTTCTGCTTCTGTTGCCAGCCTCTCTACGTAGCTCTTCTTATCTTTCTTGATGCTGCGCTTGACGCTTCTGTTGGCTTCTGCGTACTCATCCTTTGCTTTTGCTTCTGCTGTTCTTGTCCTACTGTTGTTTACGGCAGTCTTCTTCTCTCTTCTTTCTTGAATCTTCCTCATCGTCTCTGTTGAAATCCATTCTTTGTGCATGTATGTTTTGGGGCCCAGTACTTCTTGGCATGTTGATGTGAGTGCCTCTTTCACTCTTTTCCATCTGTCTTCTATGGTCTCTTCTTCAAGCAGCTCTTCTAGCACCTGGAACTTGTTGGAGAGGGTGATCTTGAATTTATCCTGTTTGTTGTTATCTCTCAACACCGTGGTGTTGTAACGACGGCGTTGATTGGAGCATCCTGTCCAGTTTCTCTTGAGCTTCAGCTTCATCCAGGCAACGAGTAGATGATGGTCTGAGGCAACGTCTGCTCCTCGCTTAACGCGGACATCCCGAAGGGAGCGGCGAAACGTCCTCACGATGCACACGTGGTCTATTTGGTTTTCCGTCCGCAGGTCTGGTGACACCCAAGTTGCCTTGTGTATCCTTCTGTGGTTGAAAACACTTCCTCCGATGACCAGGTTGCTTGTGGCACACAGGTCGGCAAATCTCTCTCCGTTGTCATTCATCTCGCCAAGCCCATGCTGCCCCATGATCTCCTCGTAGCCTCTGTTGTCGCTGCCGATCTTAGCGTTGAAGTCACCCATGACGATGATGATGTTTCTCTTTGGTCGGTCTTGGATGATGGTTAGCAGCCTGTCGTAGAAATCATCCTTCTCTTCTTCCTCACTGTCGTTTGTCGGGGCGTAGCACTGGATAATGTCTATGTTGATCCTCTTCTTTTTGGTACTGAAGGAGGCTGTCATTATCCTTGGGCCGTGTGCTTCCCATCCAAGGAGTGCTCCCTGAGCTGACTTGGACAGCATCAGTGCCACGCCTTGGGTGTGTGCAGCGTCGTCCTGCTCGTGTCCCGAGTACAGCAGTAACTCGCCGGAAGCCAGTCGTTTCTGCCCGGAACCAGTCCATCTTGCCTCGCTGATTCCCAGGATGGTGAGGTTGTATCTTCTCATCTCTGCGGCAACTTGCGCTGACTTTCCGGTCTCGTACATGGTACGCACGTTCCATGTACCGATGGTAGTGGTGGTCCTGGTGGAGACGATGGTCGTCGGCCTGACGGCTTCCAGATGACTCTGGTTTTCACCATCCGGCGTCATACATCTTCCAGCTGGAGATCCATCTTCTCCCAGGGCCGTTGTTCCTGTTGGTTTACTTTTTGGCGTTTCTGTAGCAAGTTGTTTTTTTTCGGGGTGGGGTTGCTAGCCCCACGCCCAACCTTCCTCCTTTTGCAGCCGGGCTTAGGACCGTCCTAGGCGGAGTTTTAATTTATATTATTCAAAAGTAAAAGTAAATGTCTGTGAATACTTTTGATTCTTTTCACTTTCATTCTGTGTATGTATTTGCTTATCTGTTTATCATATCAGTTGAATCCAGTATGACCAAGCAATGGCATTACATGAATTTAGCTATAAATAGGAATAAAGTAAATTCATATCAAAATCATTTTAATTTGCTTTATATTATTTTTCAAGCAAAACCTAATCATAATTCCCCTGTGTAAACTGATATATACACTGAGCACATGTAAATACATGTGCATTTCAGTGTGCATGGAGAATAGAATTACCTCAAAGCAGGAACGAGAGAGAGAGAGAGAGAGAGAGAGAGAGAGAGAGAGAGAGAGAGAGAATTGTAAAAGATTTTTGTCAGAAATTAATCATTTATTTTTTGGGAGCAAAATCTTTGGTATAATATGGAGTATGATCAATTCTGTTAGTGTAAAGTTAAAAATTTCATAAATATTTTCTGTTTTTTCATCCTTTCTTGAATCCTATGGGTACCGTAAAGTTAGCCTTCCTGAGATAAAACATAAATCACACAGGCAATATTAATGATATCTTTGAATGTTAGCCCGCACCAACTTTTTGACAAATTTAATAGGTTGTGTGAAGTTTTGCCTTATTCAGTTGGGGTGGGGTGCTCCCAATTTTTTAAAATTAATACAGAAGACCAACCCTGGCTTGTTTTGTCAGAAATTAAAGTAGTGATAGAGATATGCAAAGGTCCGAGCCCCCCGTCAGCAGTGCCGGCAGTTAAATTCATGAATACACAAAATGTGAAATTCAAATAACAATTCTATATAATTCAATAATAGTCATCTCTCAAATAAAATTCAACTAAAACCGTATCACTTGACCAAGTGGTGGCCTATTTCATCCTTTGAATAATAGTGTGAAATTTTCGTCCTTTCCTGAGTTCCAAATCCTACTCATCTATATGATTCTTCCTTCTCTTTTCCTTTGTCTCCCTCCATTCTTCCTTCGGACTTCTCTCTCTATTATTCCTTCTCTTTTGTCTCCCAGAGTCTCAGAGCAACTGCCTGGGTAATTCTCTCTCGTCCCTAAAAGCTTCTAAAGTATACATACAAGGACATTATCAAAGCATATTCTCCTAGCTATGTAAACTCACACTAACATTAATATCATCAGATAGGCCATTACCATTTTTGGTCATGCATTCGTGCCCATCGAAATACACATTCTCACTGCGAAGTGTACATGGTATATATATAAATTCTCAATCTTATTATACAAAACAATATCATATAATCAGATGCATTTCTGTACATTGCACTTCTACAAAGTGTACACAGATATGCACATCCATGCACTGATATATCCTTAGACAAGATACTCCTACAAAATATACACAAATAGGTAAATCCCTATTAACTAATGTTGCACACCACAACCATTATACAAAATTTATAATTCAATTCAACATTTGCAAATCTATAATATCAAATGAATAAATGCATGAGGTTACTACGACTTAACCCAATAGAGAAGAAAATGGATAATTTTCATGAATTCGTCGCCAAGGAAATTTGGAGCTTGACCTCCATTCTGCCATTATTAATATGGACGAAGTATAATATATAAGTTATGAAGTTATGTTTTTCAAACAATGTATTGAAATATTATGTGTAAAAAATTTGTGATATAGCCCGCACCCTTATATAACCCGCACACACACACACACACCCTTGCGGGGTTTGTAAAATCTGGTAGAACTCGCGGGATATATGCGGGAAAATATGGTAGTTTTCAAGATAATAGATTTAAACTTGCCATTTTAATATTTGGCCACACCTTGCTCAATTCCGATCCGATGCTGGCCAGACACTGATATAATGATCAGACACTGTCAGGGATGGTTTACGACCCTCTTGATGCTCTCCTGTTCAAAACAAAGAATTCCCTTCTTACCTGTGAACAATGTTACATAACTGGCTTTGTCAAAAATAAAGCACCTGTCACTAGTTTATGGCTATGTCAATTAACTGAATGGACACCTTACTACATTTTGACAGTGCAAAATTATAGCCTCAGGGTCTAACATACACATGTTGAAATCTGGTTAATTCTACAACATGGCAGTGAGATCAACTGCAAACTGCATAAGTCAAATCTGTGGTCTAAAATAATGCACCAGCTAATCTAGATCACTGCAGTTTGTTAGGACTAATCAGCAGAAATATAGCCCTGATCTGCCAACACATTATATGACTCAGTCTCATACTGAAGGACAGATCTTTTGTGCCATACTGACTTTGGTTATCTTTTAAGATTAATTTCAATCTGGGAGCATAGTCAATTAAGATGGCCCAAACAAAGTTATTTGAAATATTGTATCTTATTTTTTAATGTCAGTATTTTGATTGAAAATGGAGATAGTATACATTCTGTATTCTGGAGAATTGGTGAACTTAAGCTCATAATCCACTCACATTTATTCATTGTATTTTTTACAGGACTAAAATTATAGATGATGATGTTGACTTAAAATCAATTACGCCAAAGAATGTGAACAAGACACTTGAAGATGAAGAGGATGATGCACCTGTAGTGGCTGAATTTGTAGATGAAAGACCAGAATATGTACAACAGATGGAAAAATATAGGGAAGGAAAATGGAAAGCTGTTAATGTTACCACAGGTCTGTTGCAGATAAGTGTCCTAATTAGTACTGCATCATTATAACAGGAAAATAGTATATAGATCAATGTTAGACTCCGATACAGTGACTGATATCACTCCAAAATGTACTGGTTCAAAAAGAGATTTTACATTTCGAACAAATGTTTGTCTTACTATAGAAATATGTTTAAGAAACAGAATAAATCAGTAAAACCAGCTGAAATGTATCATATGAGAAATGAGCTGAAATGTATCATAGGAGAAGTGAGCTGAAATGTATCATGAGAAGTGAGCTGATATGTATCATATGAAAAGTGAGCTGATATGTATCATATGAGAAGTGAGCTGATATGTATCATGAGAAGTGAGCTGAAATGTATCATATGAAAAGTGAGCTGATGATATGTATCATATGAGAATTGAGCTGATATGTATCATGAGAAGTGAGCTGATATGTATCACATGTGAAGTGAGCTGATATGTATCCTATGAGAATTGAGTTGATATGTATCATATGAAAAGTGAGCTGATAATGTATCATATTATTGATGGCTTGAAAGTTAGGTGGTCTAGAAAGTCAAGGAATCAAAAGTCATAAAAATTTATCACTAAACTAGATTGAACCTGGTACCAGAAGGATGCAAATAGAGGAACTTGATCTAATGGTTTGTCCAGCTATAAAATATTGTCTCATTTTTAGCTAGGTTTTGTAAGTTGTGAATTTCAATGTTCGGGTGTAATATAGTAAAATGGAGTTACTCAGACATTGGTAACATGAACACTCAGAATTAATCTAAATATTAGCAACTTGAACACTCAGAATTAATCTGAACATTAATAACATGAACACTCAGAATTAATCTGAACATTAATAACATGAACACTCAGAATTAATCTGAACATTAGTAACTTAAACACTCAGAATTAATCTAAATATTAGTAACTTGAACACTCAGAATTAGTCTATTAGTAACTTGAACACTTAGAATTAATATGAACATTGGTAACATGAACACTCAGAATTATTCTAAATATTATTAACTTGAACCCTCAGAATTAGTCTATTAGTAACTTGAACACATATAATATGAACATTAGTAACATGAACACTCAGAATTAATCTAAATATTAGTAACTTGAACACTCAGAGTTAATAAAAAATATTAGTAACATGAACACTCAGAATTAATCTGAATATTATTACCTTGAACACTCAGAATTATTATATTATTAACTTGAACACTCAGAGTTAATCTGAACATTAGTAACTTGACCATTCAGAATTAATCTGAACATTAGTAACTTGAACACTCAGAATTAATCTGAACATTAGTAGCTTGAATACTCAGAATTAATCTGAACATTAGTAGCTTGAACACTCAGAATTAATCTAAATATTAGTAACTTGAACACTCAGAATTAATCTGAACATTAGTAGCTTGAATACTCAGAATTAATCTGAACATTAGTAGCTTGAACACTCAGAATTAATCTGAACATTAGTAGCTTGAACACTCAGAATTAATCTAAATATTAGTAACTTGAACACTCAGAATTAATCTCAACATTAGTAGCTTGAACACTCAGAATTAATCTGAACATTAGTAACTTGAACACTCAGAATTAATCTGAACATTAGTAGCTTGAATGCTCAGAATTAATCTGAACATTAGTAGCTTGAACACTCAGAATTAATCTAAATATTAGTAACTTGAACACTCAGAATTAATCTGAACATTAGTAGCTTGAACACTCAGAATTAATCTGAACATTAGTAGCTTGAACACTCAGAATTAATCTGAACATTAGTAGCTTGAACACTCAGAATTAATCTGAACATTAGTAGCTTGAACACTCAGAATTAATCTGAACATTAGTAGCTTGAATACTCAGAATTAATCTGAACATTAGTAGCTTGAACACTCAGAATTAATCTGAACATTAGTAGCTTGAACACTCAGAATTAATCTGAACATTAGTAACTTGAACACTCAGAATTAATCAAAATATTAGTAACTTGAACACTCAGAATTAATCTAAATATTAGTAACTTGAACACTCATAATTAATCTGAACATTAGTAGCTTGAACACTCAGAATTAATCTGAACATTAGTAACTTGAACACTCAGAATTAATCAAAATATTAGTAACTTGAACACTCAGAATTAATCTAAATATTAGTAGCTTGAACACTCAGAATAAATCTGAACATTAGTAGCTTGAACACTCAGAATTAATCTAAACAGATATAGCTGCTAAAATTGTAGTAGTATAGTTTTATGTTCATTGATATCCAGAGTAGCAAAAGATAGTTTTTTGTTTTAAAACTACGTTAGTCCCATTATTTATAGTACTTTTTCCAGTAACATCAAGTACTTTATCTGTCCCATTATTTGTAGTACTTTTTCCTGTAACATCAAGTACTTTATCTGTCCCATTACTTGTAGTGCTTGTAGTACTTTTTCCTATAACATCAAATACTTTATCTGTCCCAATACTTGTAGTACTTTTTCCTATAACATCAAATTCTTTATCTGTCCCATTACTTGTAGTACTTTTTCCTATAACATCAAGTTTTTTATCCATCCTATTACTTGTAGTACTTTTTCCTATAACATCAAATACTTTAATCGTCCCAATACTTGTAGTACTTTTTCCGATAATATCAAGTACTTTATCTGTCTCATTACTTGTAATACTTTTTCCTATAACATCAAGTACTTTATCTGTCCCATTACTTGTAGTACTTTTTCTGATAACATCAAGTACTTTATCTGTCCCAGTACTTGTAATACTTTTTCCTATAACATCAAGTACTTTATCTGTCCCATTACTTGTAATACTTTTTCTTATAACATCAAGTACTTTATCTGTCCCATTACTTGTAATACTTTTTCCAATAACATCAAGTCCTTTTCTTCCCCATTACTTGTAATACTTTTTCCTATAACATTAAGTACTTTATCCGTCCCATTACTTGTAATACTTTTTCCAATAACATTAAGTACTTTATCTGTCCCATTACTAGTGTTGTTCCGATTATCGATTATAATCGATCATCAATTGGTTGATAAGATAATCGATTGTGAACTCCATAATTGATTGTGTGTAAAGGGATACTTCTTTTTAGATGTATGCAAAGCACAAATGTTTATAAATTCGCAGCCACTTAAGTTGACCTAAAATTTATTAATCCCTTCATAACTACAAATATAAAACCTTATGATTCATAATTAGGAACATATAGTCATTATTACATGGTCAAGTTGTTAAATTGTTGATTTGTTTCAGTTAAATTGCAACATCTTTTTTAGTATTTATAAACAATGACAAACAAGAAAAACCTGTCCTATACTTTAAATTATGGACACATCACATGTGAACAAAAAAAATTCGGGGGATTGTAGCAGTATTTCAGTTACATATGACTGATCACCCATAAAAAGTTGCGTTAATTTAACAAAGTTGTAGAACAAAAGTAACGCAATGTAATATTATTGTCAGGTTAAAGTATATGTGTAATTAAAAGAGATTACTCCTGTACATTTATAAACATATTGAACTCTTGATCAAAGATATAACTGTGTAACAATAATTAAATTTGCTCTTATTAACCGATTATAATCGATGATCAGTTGGTTAAGGGGAACCGATTATCGATTATGAATTTCTGACCGATTCCTATCACTACCCATTAGTTGTAATACTTTTTCCAATAACATCAAGTACTTTATCTGTCCTATTACTTGTAATACTTTTTCCTATATCAAGTACTTTATCTGTCCCATTACTTGTAATACTTTTTCCGATAACATCAAGTACTTTATCTGTCCCATTACTTGTAATGCTTTTTCCAATAACATCAAGTACTTTATCCGTCCCATTACTTGTAATACTTTTTCCTTGCAATACTATCATAATTCCAGCACATAAAGTACTTCCTCATCAGTATTAAACTAATCATTTTCTTGTTTCATGATATAGTCTTTTCTTTCCTATGTTATTGGAAAATATTTTCAACAAAAAGCCCAAATAAATTTTTTTGATCCTGGGCACTTGTAGGTTTTGATTTGTACTGTAATGTAAGTTTTTTTTAAAGGCATTTATAATTGTATACAATAAACAATTATGATTTTATTTTCCTTATATAGCATAATTAATGGCACATGCCATTAGGTTCATAATTTCTACTGTGAACTGTATTTTCAATTCTATACAATTGCTGTGGTGGCTTAAGTGGTTAGACTCTGTCTGCCTCAGACCTCAGATGTGGGAGGTCACGGGTTTAAACCCCGGCCAAGCCATACTAAAGAATTATAAAAATGGTACTAACAGCAGCATTGCTTGGCACTTAGCAGTAAGAGTTAGGTTTAGGACTGGTCGGCCTGATGTCAGAATAATGTGACTACATCGGACATGATGCTATGTGTTTTTAGCATGATGCCCCAGTGCTAGGCATCACTATAAACTGTCACACTGCAGACATCATAGCGATATGACTGGAACATTTTTAAAGCTACTTTAAAAATTCAAATCACACACACTCAATTCTATCCTGGTCTTTCTTTTTGTATGTATCTATACATGTCACATGTATTAATAGGGTTGACTGGCAGTTTTATGAATAATGTATTAGTTAAAATGAAATATTTTAAAGGACCTATTGAGATAAAAGGTTATATTTTCATCTCTTTGCTTTTTTAATAGATAATAATATAGAAAATAAATGAAACAAACTTTGGTATGTGTTTAGTTCATCAAAATTAATCAAGACAGAAGAAGTAAACACTAATTAAGAAATGTGTTCCAACCAAATAAAAGTAGTCAAATAGGTTACTCAAGTTCATAAACTGTATTGCAGAAATTATACTGTATGAAATTATTGTTTGAGGTTACTATTATTACCTTTAAATTGTAATTGATAATTTCTTTCATATTCAGAAATGTTTTCTTTCTGATTAAATTGATATATCTGTACAGCTTTTTGCACACATGCTCATTTCATTGAATTATCTTGGAAATTCTCTATAATAAATTAACAGTTTGATTTCTTGCTGTTGTTTAAAATGTTTTTATCATTGATTAATACATCTTTTCCATGACTTTTATTTGTATCCTATCCTGTTTTCAGGCAAAGAAGGAAATGATGGCAGTAATTGTGGTTCTAGCTCTGATCCTAGGACAGAATTGAAAGGGGAAGTAAACAGTGGTGAACTCCCATCTCAAAAAAGAAGTAGACATGACTCTGATTCGGATCAGTCACTACCATTACCACAAAGACATAATAATATATCTGACCAATCACGACATGGGAGTAAAAGGCATAATTCTGATTCTGATCATTCACCACCAAGGAGACAAACACTTAATTCTGCTTCTGACCAGTCACCACCAAGGAGACAAAGACTTAATTCTGATTCTGACCAGTCACCTCCAAGAAGACAAATACTTGATGCTGATTCTGACCAATCACCACCAAGAAGACAACAATCACCACCAAGAAGACAAAGGCACAATTCTGATTCAGACCAGTCTCCACCAAGAAGGAAAGGGCATGAATCTGATGTAAAATCAAAATCGGGAAACAGTAACATTAAAAACAATTCAAGAGAAAGAGGTACTGTTTCTAATAAAAAGTCAAATATAGACTCAGATCAATCACCCCCCAGAAAGAAGAGAAAGGATTCAGATTCTGACCAATCACCACCAAGGAGACAAAACCCTAATGCAAATTCTGACCAATCACCACCAAGAAGAGATAGAAGGGGTTTAGGTGTTTCCAGATTTAGTAAACAGAATGAAGATAGTGATTCTGAAAGAGATGAAGCTGGAAAAATGCAGAAGACACTTTCTGGGAAGAAGGCAGGACTTTCATCTGCAAAAGACATGAGAGAGGAAGCAGAAATATTGAAGAGAAAAGAGGATGAGGCCTTCAAAATGGTAGGTTTGCAAAATTTCATTTAAAATGATGATGTGCAAAAATATGTTCATTTCCAAAAATGAAACCATCTATTTTTATTAGCAGCTTTGTATGCATATGGTTAATAGAAACCAACCGATATTGTGACCTCCATTTGGAGGAAATTGATATTGCAACAAAAGTCATATTTTTCTGAAAACCAGTTTGATACACATCTCAACAACTGAATTCAAATAGCACGGCTTGTACAGAATTTCTATATTTGTCAGCTATATGACTGTTTAATAATGAACTTTACCTATTCCGTAGATATCACTTGACAAACTTGGTAAGGATGCCAGTACAGTGTTCAGAGACAAATCTGGGAGAAAAAGAAATTTTAAGAAGGAAAAAGAGATGAGTGAAGAGGAGAGAAAGAGAGAGGAAGAAAAGCAACAAAAGTACAAGGCATGGTCCAAAGGGTTTGTAAGAAATTATGTGATTTATTTACAGTTATCTCAGTTTGTGAAACTTTGGTTATCAGGATT
This sequence comes from Unio delphinus, assembly GCA_029339505.1. Lineage (NCBI taxonomy): Eukaryota > Metazoa > Mollusca > Bivalvia > Unionida > Unionidae > Unio > Unio delphinus. The sequence goes on along the minus strand of JAQISU010000061.1, from coordinate 2,103,927 downwards.
TTTTGTTCCTTTAAACTTTGTTCACAACACATTCCTTGTACAGTAATTCTTACTAAACAAGTATTTTTCCTTTGTATGTATTTCACACTAAAATTTTACAAGGCATGCTTGAACATTGACACTACAGTTTAAAAGTTACATATAGTAGTCAGTATAATTTGCTATCATTTGCACTGTCACAAATGAGGCAAGTCCACAAAGTCATCGAGGTGCATGATTTTATCACTGTCACAACTATGAGGCAAGTCCACTAAGTCATCAAGATGCATGATTTTATCACTGTCACAAATGAGGCAAGTCCACAAAGTCATCAAGATGCATGATTTTATCACTCTGTCACTACTATGAGGCAAGTCCACTAAGTCATCAAGATGCATGATTTTATCACTGTCACAACTGTGAGGCAAGTCCACTAAGTCATCAAGATGCATGATTTTATCACTGTCACAACTAAGAGGCAAGTGCACTAAGTCATCAAGATGCATGATTTTATCACTGTCACAACTAATAGGCAAGTCCACTAAGTCATCAAGATACATGATTTTATCACTGTCATAACTGTGAGGCAAGTCCACTAAGTCATCAAGATGCATGATTTTATCACTGTCACAACTGTGAGGCAAGTCCACTAAGTCATCAAGATGCATGATTTTATCACTGTCACAACTGTGAGGCAAGTCCACTAAGTCATCAAGATGCATGATTTTATCACTGTCACAACTGTGAGGTAAGTCGACTAAGTCATCAAGATGCATGACTTTATCACTCTGGCAATGATCATAGCAACAGTAGAATCTCATTTCTGAAGACCCTGTGTTATTCTTATTGTAGGTATTGTATATAGTCACTTATTAGTCAAGTCCAACTGCAGACTACACAGACCCAGATCTTACACCATGTATTGTGCCAACAAATATGGGTCTATGCAATTTGTTAGGAGTAATCAGTACTTATTTATTGTTTGCAAATGAACCCACCTTATACATTAGCACATTTGGTATATGCTAAGATGCAATGTTTTTAATTTTTCTTGCACAGTAATGTTTGATATTCCATCAATCCATAGATATCACTTTGTTTTGTCCTCTATAATTCGGGACATTTTTTATCTTCCACTTTTGTTAAAATTTGGTACCTTAGATAGAAAAACTTAAATATTTTATTAGTAATTATTTTATATCTATTGAATAAAATTAGACAAATCAATAAAAGCCTACCAAAATATTACAGATGATAGAAAATCTCCCTGAACACAGATTTACTTCTACATAAATTTGTTAATTTCTGTCCTGTTGATTCAAATATTTCTTAAAAGTGCGGAGAATTGAAGTTTGTTGTATATTTACATACTGTAGTCTCAAACAACAAGAGGAGAAACAACAGCTACTGTCAGATCAATTGTATGAGGCATCAAAGCCACTTGCACGTCACAAGGATGATGATGACTTTGATCAGATGATGAGAGAACAGGACAGAGAGGGGGACCCCATGCTGGCCTTCATCAAGAAGAAGAAAAATAAAGACAAAAAGGCTAAAGGTAAATTTTCCTCTGCAGCACAACATCACACTCATTTTATGTTTACATGTGCAGGATTGAAAGATTTATTTTGGTCACAAAGGAGTTTGATAATATGAAAGCCATCTCTTGAACATGTGCAATACTATATTTTGTATTATGTTCAGTTTTATTTATTTAGGTGGTTGGGTTTGGGGTTTCAAATTAGGTTGGTTTGCTTTTGGACTTCTTTGGTAGCACAAGAATATGACAATATGAAAGCCATCGCTTGAACATGTACATTACCAAATTTTGTATTATGTTCATGATCAGGTCAGTTACATCTGTGTTTATTAAGTCAGTTATTTTTCTGTATATAATCAGGTTATATACTTTGGATTAGATCAACTACATACTCTGTAGGGGATCAGGTTTTGGTTTAGATCAACTGCATCTCTGCATTTGATCAGTTTTCGAAAAGTATACATATAGCATTAAGTATTATGACATAAGTCAGAATATTTTCTTAAGTTTATTCAAATAGATTGGATGCAAGGAGTCATGTGTCTTGTTTTGTAACAGATTTACGCATCGGATTGCAAAGAAATGCCATGCTCACCATACAAGATTTTGCAGTATGTCATAAAATAACTTCTTTAAAATCAAGTTTAATAGAATTAAATATTTTTTTTCTTTTCTTTTTGTATATAATTAATTCCTTCTGCAATATAAAAGTGAAAATGTTCTGTTGTATATCTTTTATTGATGTCTGAATCTCTGTCCTAAACTTGTCAACTACCATATATCTACCATATATACTTGCTTATAAGTTGAGTCAAACTGCAAACGCCAAAGATCCTGATCTTCCATAGCATAAGGCACCTGTAGATCAAGGGTCTGTACTATTTGTTCTACTGATTAGTTCAAACAAACATCATAAACCAAACAGATAAGAGTTTGTGTTTGCAGTTGGACTTGTCTTATAAACACAGGGATGGTCCTGGCTTTTAAAAAGCTGTCGCCCAAAAAATCGCCAACATCAATATTTTTTCGCTAATTTTCAAACAAAAAGTGTCGCCATAACAAGTAGTGTACATTTTTCCAAGTGTTAATTTAATCTATTAATGTAAAAGGCAATGAAAATGACAAAAGATGGATTAATTAAATGAATACTTTAATTACAACAAGCATTAACAAAATGTTACAAAGTGTTACGTGAAGATCCGTCGCGATTTTACGGCTGCCCACTTGCTGAATGCAGTTTCAAAGTCAAAATGTTCATATCGGTACATGCTGATTCTCATTAAATTCTTGAGAGATGAGATGCCGAGTTTATTTCTGATGTCAGTTTTTATGAGGTTCATCTTACTGAATCCTCGTTCACAGTCAACAGTGCTGACAGGTGACACCAGTAGTCTCTCAGCAGCCGCAGATGCGCAAGGGTATATTGTCCTGGATCTCACTGCCAACTGAATCAAATCCTTAACACCTCTATACATCTTACCATTCCTGAGAACTTGAACCCTAGCATAAGCCACAAAGCCAGCCAAGTCCTGACTAACCTCTGACTGATTACCTAACCCACAAGTAGACAAGTAATCTGAAATAATGCCTGAAACCTCTGAAAGAATGGAACTGATAGCCTGTGAACCATACAAATAGGGATCAAACAACTTGGTTAGAGCACTCAAAACTATCGAATCACCCTCCTCCGTGAACCTTGCTTTTAGATTATCTATAACAATATCTATAAATTTGGCACAAGACAATGCAGCCTCTGACCTTTGCTTAGCATTATCACTAATTGTATGGCCTTTGTACTCAAAAGTACATAAACCTGATGAATCTAAACTTGGTTCTGCTGGAATCTCAGAAAGAAACCTAGAAACGTTACTACCAGACTCTAACCTCAGATTTTCAAGAAGCTCAACAGTGGAGTGGAGAAGGGGATTAACCTCGGTAAAATCAATATCAGATCTCTGATAAGCTTGACACAGAACTGCCAAAGGCCTGAGAATGTCAGCCATATAGTGTGCTGTATAAACAAATTTGAAACAAGCAATGGGCTTATACATTGCAAGAGCCTTTGCAGAGTTGTCTTCCAAGAAGACACTAACTAGAGCTTGAAAATTATCAACAACTGCCTGTACACTACCTTCAAAACTCAGCCACCTTGTGTGGAATACCTGATGCAAGCAAGTGTGAGAAGACTCTAACACTGACTGAATCGCCTCAAGTCTACACATATTACGAGGGGAATAGGCAAAATACTTGTACATATTATTCAGTATATCTTGAAACTTAACAAAGTATCTAACCTCGTCAGCTGCAGCGCCTGTACCTAGAGCTAACCGATGTGCAATGCAGTGAGTTGCAAGCAAACCTTTAGTAGCCTCCTTCAACCTGGTAACAACACCACTCTTGCAACCCAACATGACTGCAGCACCATCCGTTGATACACCAATCAGATTGTCCAGACTAAAACCAAATGACTGAATTAAACCTAACAACTCTGAATATATAGATTCTGCATTTGCGGTTTGAAGCTGACGAATACCTAGAAATTGAGTCACTGGTTGAACACTGCCAGCCAAATTAGTTAGGTACCTAACATAAACAATCAAATTCTGATGTACTGAAACATCTGTGCTCTCGTCAAGCATGACGCTGTAAACACGAGATTCCTTGACCTCGGTAGCCATCTCATCAACTATTACATCAGCCAACGACTGCTGAAACTCACTGGTGCTTCCGTGACTGTCATATGATGTGTGCTTATCTACTTTGAGGTCTGAGAGTTGGGTGGCGCCCTGAAATAGAAATAATCATTAATTTTGTATGCCATAAATATTTCATTTATTATTATACATGTTCTGACCGTGTGTGTGTGTGTGTGTGTGTGTGTGTGTATATGTATATATATATATATATATATATATATATATATATATATATATATATATATATATATATATATATATGATTAACAAAAAGTGGCATTTATCCAACAATCACGGTGTACTACAGTAATATCACATGGAATATATTAAGGTTATACATGTGTTTTTTCCTTATGTTACTGTCATTTGAATACATAGAATATTACTGTTAACAAGCTATAATATAATATTCTCAATACCTGTGTGATACACAACTGGTGCAGCTTTGGGACAATTGTATTAGCCAGGTTGTAGTAAGCCGCAAAGAAAGTGTTCCGCATAGCACTAATAATAGCAATTTTGCTTTTGCTAATGGCAGTGATCTTCGCTGCTTCCATGGTGCTGGCATCCCGCATCACCATTTGTGCACATGTATGACTGTCGTTACCTGAAGAAGAAAAAAATGCATTATCAACTTTAGTTGACATTTTAATAACAATAAAACCCTATGATCGTACATTGCAATATAAGATAATTGACGTATAATGCGGCCGTCGATTGCATGCATTCCATAATTAAATGCACCCCATCCCCCTCCCCGTTCTTTATGGCTAGCTTCCCAGAGCTTGTAGTGAATAGCTTCCTAAATCCCAAGAATGATCACTGAATGCTATATAAATTTTCTCAACAAGCAAAATAGGATCTCCATTCCCACGAATGAAACTTACACGAGTTAACAACTGGCAATATTGGACCGTATATATAAGCATAAATTCACACCCAATTTATGGATTCTTTCACTCCTGTATTTTGAGAAATAAATAATTATTTTTAATTATGCAAACTTGATTTTTTTTTGTTGCTATTTCTTGTTGTGGAGTTTAAGTCTCTGTGGGATTGATGGCAAAAGGAAAAGATCAATGAGTAAAATGCAAAAATATTACTTACCCCGCCTGGATTCATGTTTGGTGACGCACTCCTTCTTCAAAATATCACAGCCAGTTGTAAATGAATTTACAAACTTTGCCTTGATACATACATCACAGAACATCTGTTTTAACTTTGGATCATATCTGAGCCACGGGCGCCCAAGTTTCCAACTGTCTTGAAATTTTCAGGACTTGTTGCCCCGTTCATCGTAATGTGGTGTTGCACTTGAAGCGCTACATGTAGATGATGTTGGTCTGCAAGGTTTGTCATCGGGTTCAGCGATTGTTTTGTCTGATGAATTTGCACTAAATCCAAACGCTGTTAATTTTTGTAACTTAGGATGAGATAATGAAATCGCAACGTCTAACTTGCGTTTGCTCATGATAATGTTGCACTGGCGACAGATATAATTATAATTTAGATTTTTTTTCCATTTGCTTTCTATTTATACACCGTAGTCAGTACTTCAAAGGTTTCAGTTTTCTATGAAGGTTCAGAAAAACTATTGTATTGGTATATGTAAAAAAAACAACAGAAGGATTAGCCATTCAATTAAATTGTTTTTGTTCTATTCGCGTCTTCAGAAGTCGGTCAGTTGTAGGTATAGTACGGTAGCATGATTGACTGTATCACAGCATACAGTACTCAGCCCAGATGTCGGCATAAGCAGATTATGATGTAACAATGCACTGTAAAGATGGGATGATCAATACGAACAAAGGATCGTTTGTGTAACAAATTAATTCCAATGCATTGCTTAGTCAAGTTTGTGGCTTCCTTTTGTTCTCTCATTTAATTTATTCAGTCCAAATCCATGATTGTATGTACAAATTAAATAGCCAAAAAGTCTGTCGGCAAAAAAATCGCCAGATGGGATATTTTTGTCGCCAATAAGGGAAAAAAATCGCAATTTGCGACATTGGCGAAGCCCAGCACGATCCCTGAAACAAGTATGTATAGAATTTGTGATTATTCTTCTTCCATAAGTGGATGATAGATGCACCAAATTTACATAATGCCTGTGTGTAATTTATGTCATAAATAAAAATTTGGAAGATCAAAATAGTTTTTAAAAAATGTATGCCACTTATAACACTTGTGGAATCCTTCCACTATGTTGCAGATCCAGCCCTCTTAGCAAAGATGGATTTTAACCTAATCTTTTGGCTTGTGTTAGTTAAAAAACAAGTGTTAATATGTATGGCATAACCAATTAGCATTTTTCTACTGATTTCCGATTCCGGATTTTGGTCATGAAATTTTTCCGATTCCGGATACAATTCAATTGATCGAAATGCTAAATCCGTATTTTTTTTCTAAAAAATTGCATCTTCCATTTCCAGGTTTCTGGTATCTGGTTTTGCCGTGTCTAGCATGTTACTTAGTATTTTACCATATCCGGCTTCATTTCCGGTTTTCACCCGCCAGTTCAAATAGATTGTCTCACAGCATGGTTGTGTTGACCATATTGGACTTTTCTGACTTCTTATTTAACTTTATTAACGCACTATCGAATGACACGCAGTGTTAGACATGGTGCTATTCAACTTTATTATTTTATTATCCGAATCGGTCGTTCCTGCCTTGTCCGACTCCGATTAATCGGAAGTTCATACTATCCGGTGGAATCCGATTTCCGGATCAAAAGTCGGTTATGCCCTATTAATATGTCTACTACATATTGTGACACAAGTCATATGATAGAGATCTTGTTATATTGTTGTTATAGGGTTTAACGTCATTTTTCAGCACAAGATAGGCTAAACATGGCAGCCAGTATAATTGGTGGAGGATGAACCTGGGAAGAACCACTGACCCACTAGAAGCTATTGGCAATCTTTCTCACTTAACCACATTGGCCGAGCCCGTGACTCAAACCCCCACAGGTTAGATGGCAGTGATCCATAATGGTGAATGCTTTAGACCATTCTGCCACTTGGGATCTCTGAGATCTCCTTGTCAGTCACTACTTTCAATCATGCCTAGTCAGCTTGCTCTCTCTCTTTCTCTACATAGTTTCAGAGGGCCTTTGGATTTTGCTTACCCAGCTCCCTTTCCTTTCACATTCCCCTTCGAGTACAAAGATTCACAAGGAGGACATTTTAATGAAAGAGGTCACTTCATCACTCACAAAGGGACAGTGTAGAGAGATTGCGAGAAAAAAAGTCTTTGAGGTTTTTGTTTAAGGTGTTTCCTTGTATGGGACCGATTTTAACCCGCATACTTAAATGTCTTTCAAAGCTGAATTTCAAACCATTTTTAAAAAAAACACTTAATCATCCTAAATGAATCTATCTTGAAAAGATCTCAAATATTTCTTACAGAGAGACCAAAGTACCAAGGTGCCCCACCTCCTCCTAACAGATTTAACATCACACCAGGATATCGATGGGATGGTGTTGACAGGTCCAATGGATTTGAGAAACAATTCTTCCAGAAGATCAATGAAAAGAAGGCCATGGTGGAAGTTGCTTACAAATGGAGCACAGAAGATATGTGACCAGAACTATGGATGCTTTACATTTTTTGTATATCATTCTATACCTTCATGTGTTTTTGTGTTCTTTACTTCATGTATTAAACATTGCTTTGTGAATGTAATGAATTGAATAGATCTGATTGTATGCATGAAAGTTCAAGTGTAATGATAAAATAGCAGCAGACAAAGTTGCCTGTACAAAAGTCTTAATACAAAGTTTCATTGGCACATGGAACTATGATAAGTTGTATATGACTTAAGTTATTCAGGTGTTAGGATACTCAGACTTCTGACTACAGCTCTTGTAGCGTTGATTAAGGGAAATACACCTTATGCATCAAGTTATGTCTTTGAAAAAGATCATTAACATTTCTACTGTTGTTAATGTTTCGTTTTATCACTAAATTTTCCTCAAAGCAAATAATTTAGAAATGTGGATATTCATCTTCTTTTGTTTAACTCCTCTCTTTCTCAAAGTTTATCCTAAAATGTGATATAATAACAAGGAATAGAGTCCATATGACATCATATTTGCAGGGTTGCATCTATGACACACATTCATGCAAAATCCCTTCAAAATTCAAGATTTCCTGCAATTATTTTAATCATTTGCTGGCAAAATTGTGTTTTAAAAAAAAAGAATTTTGCGCATTTCTTTTCTTAAGAATGCATTTCTTTATTATTTAATTTTGCAGTAAAATTCCCAGTTGTTACTTGCGGCAATTATGTTGTACTTGTATAATTGTAAATAAGTCACATATTTCTGTGTGTCATGTGCTCAGTTCTGAATGGTTAATAAGAAAGGTCAGAATAGCAGGTTTGATACAGAGGCTAGCATGGCAGGACATGTTAAATGGCAGAATCATTTAAAAGTCTGACACTTTTTCATTATTTAGCATTAACTTCTATTAACAGTCAGGGTGCTGATGATTCTGTCAATAGGCATGATGACAGTGAACAAACACTTCCTCAGGCAAATCCCATATCAGATGAAGCTACTGATGTGCTTAAAGATGGCAGCAAATAAACTAAGGATCCATCTAACGCTAAGAAAAAAGTACATTTTCAAAATCAACCATGGCTGGAAATGATTGAGAAAAATTAGATGCTTTGCAGATGCTAGGTTAAAACTGGCAAAGAAATTATTTTACACTTGGAAATACTAGGTTTAGGACATCAACCCTTAACAGAGCTGTTGAATTACCAGCTCACAAACATGCGATTCAGGATTTGAAACTAAGGGAAAATCTTAAAATGTCATGCATGGCAGCTATTAGCAAGAAATCTGAATCAATTGTTCATGGATATGTCAGTTGACTATCACTTGGTGAAGGAGAATATTGCTTATCTAATGGTTCACTGTTGGATTTTGTTGACTTTCTGGGTGTTGGTGCTAGCAACATGATAGTAGGAGGAAACACAACATATTCATCAAGGGCTTCTGTGGCCATGGTTATGCCATACCAAACCACTTTTTGTGAGAGAGGATTCAGCAATCAAAATCAAACCAAAACTGCAGTAAGAAGCCATCTAGAAGAAAGGGTTCTCGACAGAGTCATGATGATTTCAGTTGAAGGACCTCCTCTAAGAGATTTCAATTTTAACAAGGCATTGGTAGAGTGTTGGATGAGGAAGGACAGGAGGTTATTTAGGAAAGATCATATTTGCAGAATAATGTAGTCACAATTACAGCAAGTCTGGAGCCAGATCTGAGATGCAAATATGTTCCAGTTAAGTTTTATAGAAACTTTATATATACTTTGCCTAATTCATTTTGAGCTTTGTACTTTTACGTAAAAATTATTTTTTTGTCATCCATGATAGGAAAATTTGTGCTTTTCTGATCTTTCTTAGTATGGATTTGTAACCAATTAGAATTGAGCAATTGACGTGCAGGAAGTACATGAAACTGATTTTTTTAAGATTGGCCACAGGAGTGACACTGTTTGCAGTCTATGGTTCAATTCTTTAATGGTAAGTGTGTAGCTAGAATATTGTTATTAGAAAACATAAAACTTTGATTTCAGTTTTAAGTGTTCTACTATAATATACAGAATACATGATATGCATTTAATGCACTTATTTTACTTGATATTACACTTTTTGAATAGATTGAGGGTTTTTTAAACACCATTCTGGAAGGCCTCCCTTATGGTTACGTTGGCCCCCGTTTTTCAGATTCAGTGGGGGCAAGAACCCACATTCATCAAATCCTAGATGCAACCCTGTATTTGACAGATGCAGTTTGTATTTGACAGATGCAGTTTGTTTTTGACAGATGCAGTTTGTATAGGACAGATGCAGTTTGTATTTGACAGATGCAGTTTGTATAGGACTTTGTTACTCAATAAACCTATTTCTTCAATCATGTATGAAGTGGCAAAATCTGATATGCAAGTTTTGATATGCATGGTCTTGGTTTTGAAGTAACCAAGATATTAAATAAAACAATCAATTGTCTGGCAGCTTGATGGGCAAGTAAAACTTCATCTTATTGCCCAGAACTTATCAAACATTGAAGGAAAATTAGATTTTGTGCAATATCATTAAAATCTTAATTCTGGTTACATTGCAGCTTTTTTCTTTTATTCCTGCTTCAGGTACTCTCTTTACACGAGTCTGTCTTTTTATCTTTTTAATACACCTGTTATTAGGAACAGTACCGTATACTCCATAATTAGCATTCCCACTCTAATTGCAACTTTATCAGCGAGTGTTTCACTTACTGTAATTTAGTGTCTTCCTTTCCTGAACGCCAAGATCACAGAATTTTAAATGTAACTATTCTAAACTTTGATATGTAACTTTTTCAAAATATTCATTACAGAAATGTACACAAATACTAAGAGTTCTTATGTCCCAAAGAAATCAGCATAATCAAATTTGAACCCAAGTTGATGAGCTAAAAATATGGGCCAGAATGGCCTAGTGCTCATCAACATGCATCCCCTCGCCACAGTTCGAACAGAGCTTGCAAAAACCTTTCATAATGAGCTAAATCATAAACTGAATCTAAGCCAGTAAAATTAGATATTTAGGTCATTGTAATTTTTTTTTTATTTTGGTCTATTAACATGTAATATAACCAAAGTTTATGAAGTGTACAATATCAAAGTATTGAGTATTATTTTTGTGACGAGTGTGTAACATTCCTCACAGACTTTCAGGATTCCAGATATAATGGTAAGTAAGTATACAGGATTCAAACAACTGATGTGGTCATGAGCTAAGGACAAAATCCTAACCCAAGCCAGTAAAATGTGAAATGTATGTCACGGTGATGTTTTGTTCTTAGAAAGTGGTTCTAATAAAGATGCATATAATTGTTTAGTTTAATGATTCTAATTTGTACAGAGCTTGAGATATAAAACAAAATTTAACCAGCATCGGTGAAGCCTGAGTGAGATTAGGATTTTTAATGTAGCTTTAAAAAGAATTCAGTCATATTGCTACGATGTCTGCATTGAGGCAGTTTATAGTGATGTCTAGCACTGGGCATCGTGCCACAGACATCTGGCATGATGTCCTACACAGTCACATCCTGACACCAGACCGACCAGTCCTAACACTAACCTCTTAATGCTGAGCGCCAAGTGAGGCAGCTGTTAGTACCATTTGTGCGAGTCTTTAGTATGACTTGGCCAGGGATCGAATCCATGACCTGCATCCGCAGCAGACAATCACTAGGTTATAACATTCCATTTCGGAACGATGTTGGCATACATGTTTTATTCCAAGAGAGTGGAAATAACAGCATAGGAATATTATTAGGATGAGATGTATGTTCCAACATCATATTAAACTTGGAGCTAAACACTTATGTTGTAGGGTTTAACGCCATACATGGTGGCCAGTATTAATGGTGGAGGAAGATCCTGGGAAAACCCCGGAAAGAACCACCGACCCATGAGAAACTACTGGCAAGCTTTAAATTCTCACATAACCACATTGGCGGAATCTGAGACTCGAACCCACGCATACAGAGGTGAGATGGCAGTGATCCATAATGGAGAGCGCTTTAGACCACTCGGGGGCCCCCAAACACTTACCTGCTTTTGTGTTTATAGCATATCCCCTTTTCAGTGACATATTTTTCATAATTTTTGTAATGTATTCTTTTAATTTGTTTTATTTACTCATTTAGCATTTTATAAATGATATTGTAAAACCTCTGAAACATCTTTATGTGATGCACATAACCGGGTCTAGGCCTAGATATATACTGTGCAGTTCACAGTGCATTGGTGAATACACACACTCTACTTCCAAGCAAATTCCACAGAATAACAATATCTAAATAGATAAAATTTTAAACGGAAAGCTGATTATTTTACACTACTTTCAAACTTTTCATTTTTCATTAAAGAAATTATTGATGCTTTGAATTTAAAGGTGATAATTTAAACTTATATTTAAACAAAATGAGGATTCTCTTTCAAATATGCCGACAAAATTTTTAAGAATCATATGGATCAATCTCTTTATTTTCTACTTGAACGATAGCAAGAATTTAAAACATAAACATACAATTCCCAGCAGTAATAAAAAGGCTCAACAACAAAAAAATTAATACAAGATGCAATTTTCTAATAACTTTGCTTCCTATTTAAAACAGCTGATGTGCACTGTGATACATCTGCCTTTATGTTGTTAGTTTTATCTTCATATTAAACAAACTTGATTCCCCAGTAATATCAATAGACAAACTGAAAGTTTGTTGTATTCAACTTCTCTCTATCATTCTGCCTGTCTGTCTCTCTACACACACACACACACACATATATATACATACATACATACAAATACTGCAGACCAAAGTTTTAAAACTCTTGAGCTAAAATGATTTTTAGGAGGTCCTGGCTTTTAATATTATTTACATTCTGGAATGTTTCTTCTTTGTCATCAGTGCTGTAGCAGGGAACGACATCAAACAGGGTTAAAAGGTTGTTTTTTTCTCTCCAATTTCTTGAACTTGAAACTTTTTGTTTAAGGTCATTGCACCGAGAATTCAACACATATCAGTAAAGTCACCTTAAGGTCAAATGCTTTTACAGTAGCTGTAGTTAATTAATTATATGTAATTAGTAGGGGTCCCGAGTGGCCGAGTGGTCTAAATTGCTCTCTGTTTTGGATCACTGCCATCTCACCTCTGCGTGGGTTCGAGTCTTAAGATTCAGCTAATGTAGTTATGTGAGAAGCTTGCCAGTAGCTTCTCGTGGGTCAGTGGTTCTTTCCGGGGGTTTTCCCGGGTTCTTCCCCCACCAGTAATACTGGCCACCATGTATAGCCTATCGTGTACTTAAAAATGGCGTTAAACCAAAGTACAACAACAACATCAATGAAATTATTAAGAAAATGTGGTTTAAGGTATAAACCATCTGGTTTCATTACAGTAATTGGGCACCAATTTAAGTGTCTAATTACACAGGGATAAAGTTTTTTCCAAACATGAGGGAATTTTTAACTATGTTTATTATCTTGACAAGACTTCCTGTCACATTTACTTTGTCTGGGTTTTTCAACCTTCAATACAAAATTTTAGCAACAAAGTTCTTGATCTCTCCCTTTCTATCGTGTCTGGTGTAAATTGGAAACACCCTAAAAGACCTCAAAAACACCAGACACACAACAGGGTAAATGGAGTAACGAGAAATAAACAAGAATATCGGGGGGAAAAAAACTTGAAGAAAGCAAAAGAAGGTAGGATTTGACATAAGAGCACAGAAAAAGAGAGCAGTCTGATAAAGAATAACAGCAAAAAATCATTCCAAACTGTGAAAGACCTCACCAGACAGAAGCAACCAACAGTCAGTATCATTGAAGACGAAAATGGAAAATGCCTCACAGAAGCGAGTGACATTGCAGAAAGATAGATTGAGTATTGCATCAGTCCACAGGAGACTTAGAGGTGCTTGAAGTTCCAAACTCCTCAAATGTTGATGATTTCCCCATTCTCAAAGAAGAGGTGGAGTCAGCAATAAGAACACTGAAGAATGGGAAGGCAGCTGGAGTAGACAACATCCCAACTGAACTTATCAAGAATGAGGCAGGGTGGAATCAGTGAATATAGCTACTAACAAAATTCTGCAACAATATCTGGCAGACAGGTGAATGGCCAACAGTGGATCCAGTCACTGATTATAACACTCCCCAAAAAAGGCAATCTCCAGCTGTGCCAAAATTACAGAACTATCAGTTTGATCTGCCATGCTAGTAAGATGATGCTGAAGATCATCTTGAACAGACTGAAACCACAATCAGAAGAAATAATTTCTGAAGAACAGGCTGGGTTCCAACGTGAAGAAGCACAGTAGAACAGATATTCAATTTCAGGTTTCTGTGTGAAACATCAACAAGACATCTACCATGTGTTTATAGATTTCAAAAATACCTTTGACAGAGTATGGCATGAGGCATTGTGGGCCACAATGAAATACAACATGGGTCAAAAGCTGACTAGTATCATCAAGCAGCTGTATGCCAAGGCTACAAGTGCAGTAATTGCCCAAGGTTCGGTGGGGGACTGGTTCCAGAGAACGGTCTGAGTACGTCAAGGCTTTCTCCTGTCACCTAACTTAGATTGCATCATGAGCGAAGCCCTTGAAAATCACTGTGGGACAGTCAGCATTGGAGTCATCATCACCAACCTCTGCTTTGCAGATGACATTGATGACAAATAGTGACAAACAAATCTCAACCAAAATTAAAGTCAGAGGAGAGGAACTGGAAACAGTCAGCCAATTCAAATATCTTGGTTCCATAATCACCAATGAGGAATCAAGAGCATACATTTTTTCACAAGCAGCACACACAATGGCAGCCATGTCAAAGCTAAGACCCATCTAGAGAGACAAGAATATCTGTCTAAAACCTAAATTCAGACTATTGAGAGCACTAGTCATCTCAATGTTTTTGTATTCATGTGAGGCCTGGACCCTGACAGCAGAATTATAATGAAGAATTCAGGCACATGAAATGAGATGCTACAGACACATCCTTGGCATCTCTTACATGGACCACATCACAAATGAAGACGTGCATAACACCATCACGCACAAAGTAGGACAATATGAAGACCTCACCACCATCAAAAAGAGAAAGCTAAAATGGTATGGCCATGTCACTAGAGCCAACAGTCTATCCATAACAGTCCTGCAGGGCAGCATCGAGTGTGGCAGAAGGAGAGACAGACAGAGAAAGTGGACTGACAACATCACAGAATGGACCAAGAAAACTTTGTAGAGACACAGGCATTGGCACATAATCGATACAAGTGGAGGGAACTGGTCACATGTTCAGAGGCATAGCACCTTGACAATCACACTAGGTCAAGAGACTGATGATGATGATGTTACTTATGGTTACTCCATCTTTAACCTCAGAAAGCAAAAGTGCCATTTTCACCTAATATCCAAATTAAAAACGTGTTTTGGAATTTTTAAAAATTTAAAATGTATTGCAATAAGTCATTCTGGATATTTTATAAGTGGAATATTATTTAATATTTCAAGTTGTAAATTAGTTCCAAGCTGTGTGCCGAATAGAAATTTAGGTGTACACTAGATCAGCCATAGTTATATTTGTAATATTCACCATTAATTTGTGACAGATACAGCCATTTTGTGAAAATGCATTGCATTCCTTACTGACGGAAACTAACCTACTGGTACAGTGAAAATTTTGTGGCACATACCACTTCAAAAAATGCCGTGGTATACCAATAGGAAAACAAGAGACATCTGTCACTCTTGTGCCAGTGGCATCACCAATTTGTTATGGTTTGGTTAAAGTCCTTTGTTCACACATATTTTGTAAACATGGATTCTCATCATACATGGCAATAATCATTAAGAATCAAGACCAATTAATTCTGCCACATGCTTGCTTACCTCCATTGACCTTTAGGGCCAGGGTAAAAGTCAGAGAAAAGTTTTGTTTATTTTTCCCTACCCCATGATAGATTTTGTTTGTAACTGGAATGAATCTTTATGAAAGCTAAGAAAGTGACATTCTGAATCACCATTTTTACCTTAAGAGTTAATTAAACAGTTATAGAAACTTTAAATTGAGATTTTTATATAAGGTTTATCATTTGTTATATTTTTTATATACAAAGTTAATAGATTTTGTTCATACTTTAGAAAAACCATTATAAAGATAACAATATATTTTAGCAATAAACTCACTCAGCCTTTTGACCTTGGGGTCAAGGTCATATTGTATTGCAATCAATAGTTTGACATGTGGACACCAGATTTCTTGTTTAGTATATTTTGTCTTGATTGGATAAATGAATTTTTAACTGAATATTCAGCCAGCATTAAGAATTAAAATGCAGAAATACAATCTTGAATTATTCTGAATCTTGGAGGAAAGAAAATGAATTTACATACATTAGACAAATTTGTTTATTTCAGTTTAATAGATTTCAGGATGCTTAAAATCAAAACATCAGAACTGCTTTTAATTTATTGTACAATTCTGACTTTTGATAAAATCTCAATATTGTCAGAGACATGACAAACAATATATTGTTTCAATTCCATTTAGGGAAAATGCAGTCAAAGTTAGTAAAACCGACACCTGGTATTACTTGAAATTGCCTTGAATCCAGTCACAATCTGTTGTGATTTACATAGTAACAAAGTTGGTTGGGAGGCTGAAACAGCTCTTTTGTAAGCGCTCAAAGTTAATCCTCTGTTCCTCGCTTTACCTTTCAAACCTCAAATTGATTGTCTCAAGCAAACCTTCCATAATTTAAGTGGTTTTTGTGTAACAAGGTTTTCAATCAAACTGTTGAAAATACTTGTACAAAATAAAAGTAAATGTAACTTAAATGGGCTGCAAACTATTTGAAGCTCATGTACATACGAACAAGAGACATCTACACGATTTCATTTTGTATTAAGTTTTTTTCTCAGTAATCATGCTAGGATGTGAAATAGACTGTCAAGACCAACACCAGATGTTCCACTTCATTTCTTGTGGTGACATAAAAATACAAAAGAAAAACTACACTACATGTTAACATATTTAAAGAGGTTTTATTTGCAAAAATTTATCAATTCAAAATGCCGGAGACAAAAAGGGTTATACCAGCAAGATGAAATGTTTCTTGCTATATGAATTTTATTATGTTTTGAGAAGATATGGACAAAATGCAAACTTAGTTTAATGAAAATTATCAGCTGTATGTAATGTAGTTTCATAGCATTTTCAGCAATATTTCAACTAGGAAATGAGAACAATGTTTTGTAGAAACAATCAGCATAAGTAAAAGTATTTTCCATAAATATGCTGCTGAATAAACACTTCTAACATCTCAATTGTTTAATTTTTTTAAAAGCTGGTTTTCTGAAGCATAGTGGAATCTATGTTCCACAGGATCAAAAACCATTACAAATCCTGGACTTGAATGAACTTGTCATCGATGAAATCACACTATTAAGAATGCACTGTCTTTTGCATCATTGTAATTTAAAAATACAACTCTGAATTTTCAAATTTCGATAAGAATGTGTGTGTCTCTCTCTCTCTATCTCTCTCTCATTAAATAATTATATGGCTAAAATCCTTCATTTTCAACTTCCAGATGGTTTCCTTCAAATTTCAATTTATTATCCAGCTTGTTGTCTTCAGCCAATGCACGGAAATGCTGAAACAAAACAAGATCAAAAATACTTCTTTGTAATCACAATACACTGCTCCCTCAATAACTCGTGCCCTGATAACTCGCAAACCCACTTATAATGCTGTCTGTCGTGGATCCCGATTTTTCCCCAAAGAAAAAATATATTTTCAAAATTTTTAAAAATATGCCAACGTGAAAAAATTAAGATAAGAATTAGTAAATTAAACCTTTATACATTTCTCGTTTTATCATAAAAAATGGTGATTAATGCCCATAAAAATCGATTCCATATTGTGAAATTTGCAAATTCTAAATAAGATATCACATATTTTGTTGGAGTTTATTTGTTGATAAATAGTCATCAATACACCGTAAATAAAGTCTGGTGACATAGCGTTCAATGAAAACGTCACGTAAATGCTAACAGGTGGCAACAGATAATGAAATAATCAGCAATTAAATTTATTTTCCTGTGTGAAAACCACATTCTAATCCTTTATTTCAGTTTCAATGTAAACATTACAATTGCAACATATTCTTTTCTATGAAAACAAAAAAAAAGAGTTAATCAACCGTCACACTGAAACCCGTGAGCACTTCCATGAGAACCTTATTACCTGCCAGCTTTGTTTTAATCAACAACTTGGCAAAATGTTTGCTGCACTAAAATAATCCATTAAAAGATTCCTGTGTTGTTTTATCACTTATGTCTTGTGCATCAAATCAAGCAAGGGACAATTTTGCTCGGCTGCAGCGAAATCAGGGAGTAACAAAAAATTGATACAATTAGCTGATTTTTTTAAAAAGTCATTTGTCAAGCATATCACAACCTGCATTTTTATTATCGTGCTCTAATTTACATTGTTTTAAATTTGAAGACCCACTAAATTCATGTTGGTAATGATTAACCCTTGTTATTTTGTTTTTCATTTTACTTCTACCACAATCAAATATATCTATCTATCAATCGATCGATCGACATTGTTTCTTGAAAAGAGAGTCGATCTTTTGTATTAAACAAAAATGTCTAATTTGGATCATACAATAAAACTAGAATGTATCCAATTCAGCACAAAACTTAGTGACGTAATACGCAATGTGTGTAGAGGTACATGTGTTGAGTGAAAAGAAACCACATGGAATAATGTTTTTGATTAACTCCTCAATATACGGTAATTTATCCTGAAATTAATGTTACACTATGAGGAGAAAATAAACTACACTGTTATGAAGAGATATTTATTCACAGTTAATCACAGCACGATTATAAAGTGAGTTTTCAACATTAGACAACTGCCACCCACCCACCCTTTTGCCTTTGTATCGGTCCTTTTATTATTATAGGTCCCTCGATAACTTGCGCCTCACTTACAGTGCGGTCGATGTTTTTGGACCCCGATGTGCGCAAGTTATCGAGGGAGTGGTGTACTATGCTACTTTTTCTTATCTTCAGAATGCCTTTCTGCTCCAGCACAAAATAGAGCCATTATTATCCAGTATTTTTTTTGGGCTGGATTGCAAAGCAGAGCAACATTAACACTTATTATTTGTGTCAAGTATCACAATATCTTAGTTCTCAGAGAATTTTACCTGCCTTGATCTTTTGTGCTAAACTCTGTTTATAGTACAGTTAGTTGAATATGTCTTGAAAGACCACCACTTCAGCCCTTAAATAATGGTCCCTCAAGACAGGTGGTCTCTCATTACAGGTCATAATACTATACAGCCAATAAATCTGTGCATTTAGAATAAGGTCTCTCAAAACAGATGGTCTCACATAACAGTGGTCTTTCAAGTCAGGTTTAACTGTATATCCAATACATGTACTCCATTGATCTGAATTATGGTTTTTGCTAAACTTGGTTTATAGTATATCCAATTCTATTTTGATTTTAGTTACGTTTTGTGCTGAACTCGGCTTAGGGAATATCCAACACTCCAACGATTTGGATCAAGTTTTGTGCTGAACTCTACAGTATATTCAATACTCCATTGATTGACATTACATTTTGTGTTGAAGTCCACCTAAAATACATCCACATGGTTGGTTAAATAATGTTTAAGCCAAAAATGCATTCGATACTGCCAGTGTTCTATTTTGCTGATGAACTGGACCAAAGAGGAAATTAAAAAAAGAATAAAACTGATACAAAATGTGTAAGCATTATATACATGAAACTGAAACTTCTGTTTGGTTAAGAAAACATAACAAAGAATTTGTTCTTATGTTTAAGTTGGGAGATGGGGTGGGGGGTAAGTACTATGGTGGGGTGTGGGTGGCAGGGGACTAGTACTAAACCAGACAATTTTCATGACTTAGAAAATAATCCATGGGTATGTCAAAAACATAAATTCTTTAGATTAATTACTAATATATGTACTGATTTGTTTCCAACACAGATCTTGATGGAAAGAATCTTACCTGTGAGTTTTTGAATTCGGAATACAATGTGAACAGGACATGAAGTGCCTGGATTCGCTCATTGTGGTGACTGGTATTTTTATAGATTGGTATATCTAGGATAGCTGAAAGAAAAATAAGAAACATTAAAAACAGAAAAAGAAAGTATAATCAAACTATGAATTTTAAAAATAAATTTTAAAAAACCCTGAAAACGCTTACACAAGTGTCTTAATTAATAACCCATGCAATGAACTGTCAAATGTTTGTTGGAATAGAATATAGTTTCCAGCTCTAATAAAACTTTGATGTTCTTAAACTTTACATGGAATAATATTGCCATCAAAGAACTTATAGAATTTGGTTTCTCAAAAACATGCTAAATTTTCATTTTATACATACTTATTTTAAGTATCTCATGATATTAGGGTTTGGGCATAAACTTGAATTTGGGCTAAAATAATTTAGAATATGGGACAAGGTGAGGGCAGAAGATGGGGCCTTAAAGTGGAGGAAACTGGAGATTCAGGAGGAAACTTCTGACCAAAGATGGACAGCTATTAACTGTAAACTTGCCAGATTGGGCAAATGAATCCAGTGAGGGTCTGAAATTAACAGTTGCCCAATAACCTGATAATCCCTCATTATAACACTCTATGTGGAACCAAGGTGTACTGAATTATAGCAAGAATGGCTATTAATGAAGTATATTTTACAGTAATCCCTCATTATAACACTGTATATGGAACCACTGAGTTATAGTGAGACTGACTTATAATGAAGTATATGATACAGTAATCCCTCATTAAAACACTGTATATAGAACCATGGAGTATACTGAATTAAAACTGGGACGGACTAATAATGAAGTACATGAAATAATAATCCCTCATTATAACATTGTCTATGGAACCACAGAGTATACTGAATTATAGAGACTGACTTATAATGAAGTATATGATACAGTAATCCCTCATTATAACACTGTGAAACCACATAGTATTCTGAATTATAGTGAGACTGACTTATAATGAAGTATATGATACAGTAATCCCTCATTATAGCACTGTCTATGGAACCACGGAGTATACCGACTTATAGTGAGACTGACTAATAATGAAGTATATGATACAGTAATCCCTCATTATAGCACTGTCTATGGAACCACGGAGTATACCGACTTATAGTGAGACTGACTAATAATGAAGTACATGATACAGTAATCCCTCATTATAGCAATGTCTATGGAAAAACAGTATTCTGACTTATAGTGAGACTGGCTTATAATGAAGTATATGATACAGTAATCCCTCATTATAGCACTGTCTATGGAACCACAGAGTATACTGAATTATAGTGAGACTGACTAATAATGAAGTATATGATACAGTAATCCCTCATTATAGCACTGTCTATGGAACCACAGAGTATACTGAATTATAGTGAGACTGACTAATAATGAAGTATATGATACAGTAATCCCTCATTATAGCACTGTCTATGGAACCACAGAGTATACTGAATTATAGTGAGACTGACTAATAATGAAGTATATGATACAGTAATCCTTCATTATAGCACTGTCTATGGAACCACAGAGTATACTGAATTATAGTGAGACTGACTAATAATGAAGTATATGATACAGTAATCCCTCATTATAGCACTGTCTATGGAACCACAGAGTATACTGAATTATAGTGAGACTGACTAATAATGAAGCATATGATACAGTAATCCCTCATTATAGCACTGTCTATGGAAAAACAGTATTCTGAATTATAGTGAGACTGACTAATAATGAAGTATATGATACAGTAATCCCTCATTATAACACTGTCTATGGAAAAACAGTATTCTGAATTATAGTGAGACTGACTAATAATGAAGTATATCATACAGTAATCCCTCATTATAACACTGTCTATGGAAAAACAGTATTCTGAATTATAGTGAGACTGACTAATAATGAAGTATATGATACAGTAATCCCTCATTATAGCACTGTCTATGGAAAAACAGTATTCTGAATTAAAGTGAGACTGACTAATAATGAAGTATATGATACAGTAATCCCTTATTATAACACTGTCTATGGAAAAACAGTATTCTGAATTATAGTGAGACTGACTAATAATGAAGTATATGATACAGTAATCCCTCATTATAACACTGTCTATGGAAAAACAGTATTCTGAATTATAGTGAGACTGACTAATAATGAAGTATATGATACAGTAATCCCTCATTATAACACTGTCTATGGAAAAACAGTATTCTGACTTATAGTGAGACTGACTAATAATGGAGTACATGATAGATAATTTTACTACCACCATATGATTTGAAATTGATGAAGATATTTGCATTATAAGAAAAAACTAATTTAAAGTTAAGTGCTGTGCAAAAGTGTAAAAAATAAGGAATCTAATCTCAAATAATAAATAGTCTATATAATATTAAAATATTTTGTCTTACAACAAACGATATCCACATATTGGCCAAGCTCACAGTTCAGATCAGCTGTTGGCAATCCAACCTGCAAAAAAAGATTCTCTGTTTACTGATAAAGTACTATATTTTTTAAGAAATTTGTAAAGATAACAGTTATTAAAAGCACCATTTGCTTTGCTTTGATGAAACACTGAATGACTTAATTCTGGGGTTTGCCTGGACATTATAATCTGTAAGACTCAAGTTTGCGGATTTTGAGGTTCATAACTTAAAATTTATATGGATAAAATATGAAAACAAATTAAATGCATGAGATGTATAAGGTACATGAAATAAATAATTCCTAATGTGCATAAATTACATTAATATATGTGTACATATTCTTGTCATCATCTGATTTATAGTATTTGGCAGGACTGATAATTTACACATCATCAATGGTCATTCAAAGGGACTGGCACTTTACTGGTCAAAACAAAATTTTGAGATTCTTAGGTCTGGCTTTCAGAACACCTTCACAAAATTGTGGATGGATATGCCGGTGGTCAGGTCTTGAGTGGCAATAACACAATTTTCAAGATGGTGGCCATATAAGATGTCAGATTAATGTCATTTCATTCAAAACTAACTAAACAAGTTTTTCAATGAAAACTTTGAGATGACTAGTGATGATAATATTTTTGGTCACCATGAGGAACATTAGCATGTTTAACAGTCACCATTTTCATTTAGGACCAACTCAACATCATAAGTCTATATGTGAAAACTCCATCTCGACATGACCATCTGCTTAGGAGGAATAGAGTGGCATGATTTTGAAGACCTACTGGATGTCATATTGGCACCATTTCATTTAAACCAACTGGACATAGCAAGAAGTATTTCAGAGAAAATTCCATGTCAATATCAACAAGATTTGTAAGATAATTGACTTCCTTTAGGACCAGAAGTTGATCCTGGGTTTAATAGGCTTGTACAGTTTAGCGGCAATCATCCCAGTAGTTTAGAGTAGTATAAGAAATATTTAGCACAATGGATGAAAGGTCATTGACCAATAGAGCTAAAAGTCGTTATCCTTTCAACCAACTATCAACACACTCTTTGCTGATACAATTAAGTACAATGAAACTCCTCAAAACTGAAACATCTGTATACTGAAATTCCCTCAAGACAAATTCTAGTTGGAGTCCAACTTTCCCCTTCTTTAAATCATCTTTATCTTGTGCAAACAGAAACCCGGGCAAGCAAGGGTAAAATATTACTTAACACACACATCAACATAGATTAGAATAGGATAATCCAAAATCTTGGCACCAGAAAGAGAGCCAGCTTTTAGTAACTCACTCGGCCCTGATCTCGTCTGTATGCATGATCCAGTTTCTGTATTCAGTGGCTGATCCTGCCAGTAGCCAAAGTTGGTTGACTGTATTCAATGGTTGATCTCGTCTTTTGTCGTTTTAAATGTGTGTTAGATCCAACCTCTGATTGGTTACAAATGGGTTTTTCCAAGAATCAGATCAATATTAAACAATCAGAAACGATTTTACTTTCCTTTGTGCAAATTTGAATTGTTCAGAAAGCAAGGGTTACTAATGGAAGGCAGTTTCACTACAAGTGTTCTGGTCATGAAAAATCATAAGACTTTTGATGAAGGTGAGAGTGAATTTGACGCGTTTCTCAGGTTTAATCTCAAAAATATTGAGCAAGCAAAGGAAAAATATGTTCAGCAGTTGGATATTTTGCGAGATTTAGATTTGGACATAAAAATTTCTGAGACTGAATCATCATCAGAAGATGATGATGATGGTGATAATTTTTTTTTTTTTTTTTTTTTGCAGATTTAGACTAGCAGATTGTAGCAATCGTGTTAAATTTGTAAATAAAGTATAAGTAATTTGTGAAAGACAAATTCATTTGGAATAATTGGTGAAAATTTGGTGGATTTTTATTGGATATAAGAAGAGAAATTAAGGTAAGAAAGAATGCATGATATTTAAAAAATTGTCTAAACAGGTAAAACTATATGGGACACAAGCAGCTAGATACAGCTTAGTACTGCTGGGGCAGAGCAGCAGTGATACTGATAACAGTGCTTGGGCTGAATGAGTTAATAACTCAATGCATTTAGGTAAGCCATTTGAGAAACATTATGTTTATCTGCTTATTTGATAATTGTGATTAATGATTAATTATTTATAGTCATGGTCAATAAAACTTTTTTGTTATTAGTTTTTAAATTAAATATTATGGCTTTATTAACAAGGAATGGGGCATTGATTTCATTGCTTTGCTAACGGAGACAGTATTATGAAACCTGGATTCATTCAAACGGAGAGGAACCATTGTATATTTAGGTACCATGATCGCCATCTGTCTTCACTCACATGTCAAGGTATCCAAATGACCAGCTAAATATTAAAGGATTTAATTATTCTTACATGAAAAAATTAGTCTGAGCAAAGAGTATTAATCTACAGCAAACACCTGCACTGAAAATAGGGCAAACTCCTACAATGAAAAAAGTAGGGCAAAGAACTACAATGAAAAAAGTAGGGCAAACTCCTACAATGAAAAAAGTAGGGCCAACAACTACAATGAAAAAAGTAGGAGGGCAAACACCTACAATGAAAAATAGTACAAGACAATTTTGGTATAAGAATATCTACAGTTGCAGATATTCTAAAGAAAATACAATTCTACAAGAATTAATTTGGAAACATCAGTGATGAAAAGTAGCCTCATTTTAACAATGTCAACAAATCTGATAAGCTGAATGATCTAGGATGGAAATGATTGAGGGAGCTAGGACCACAAACAATGCAGACTCGGATTCAATAATTCTCTCTCTCTCTCTCTCTCTCTCTCTCTCTCTCTCTCTCTCTCTCTCTCTCTCTCTCACATCTATGAAAACCTAAGTAAAATGAAAATCTCTCAAAATCTAAATTTGGAGGATTTTTATAGCTGCAAGTATCACTGAAGAGTGACTGAGGAAAATTTATTCATTCCTGTGGTTTTGCATCATGACTTAAATTTGTGGAATAAGGAGGATCCGACTATTTTTACCAAGTCAGAATGATCATTTTTCTTAGAGTCTTTAAATTCATGATTTATAGCAATTAAAAAATCCAAGAAAGTTGGTACAAGCCCAAAATAGTGAATTCATGGTACATGTATCTTTGTTATTTATAAAAACCATAAGTATATATGATGTATTCAGACAGTATGGCGTAACATAACTCTTTGTCCATAGGACAGTAAAGGGATACAGAAGATATTGTATGACATCTGGGCTTCTTTGTGCTGATCATATTTGTCAGAATGGACATGGCTATCAAGCTGCATTTGTATGTCTGGCCACACCCAAGATAAAAGTCAAAAGTTTAATTTCTTATCTAACCACAAAAACAAGCAAGCTCAGTGAAGAGAGGGTCTCTTGATTACTTACAATATAACAGAGACCCTGATTTTCTATTGCATAATGTGTGGCAGATCAGGGTCTACATTGTTTGTTCTAATGATTAATTCTGACAAAATGCTATTACAAATATCTGATTTAATATATATCTATTTTAGTTGTTTGTTTGTCAGTTTTAAACTATTTTTTATTTGTCATTACATGCTATTACAATGTAAATTAATTCACTGGGGATGATTTTGTTCAGAAAATCAATTGACCTAAATTATTCTTTGGTAAACAACTAATGCTAACCTAGATCCTGACCTTGCTTCAGGGTTAGTGGAAACCACATAAACAGGGTTTTATTTTAATATTAAAATGATTGGTTGTTGTCAAGGTCAAGATGAGACTAGTGAATTAGAAGTAAACCTTTTCATTTTTTTTTTATTTTTAAAGTAAAATGATTGGTTCTCCTCAGGGTCATGTTCGGAGTACATGATACGATCATGTGACTCTTCCCCCCTTTTTCTTTATTTTGCAATTTTATGATTTTTACAAAACTGCATTTTAGAATATGATCTAATCTTTGTTTTAGTGAAATAGTCTCTGTTTTGGGCTTTTACACTTGATGTTAAATCATTTTCTGTTGTAGCCAGTTTTTGAATGCATGCTAACATTTCTTCAGTTCATTTGGATTTTAAAGGATTAATTCCTATCTCTGTATATATTTGATGTGCTCGTACAGAATCCTTGGACAAAGATAGCTTATAAAAATTTTATTCAGATTTCCAACATTGAATGTTAAATCTTGTGAGTCTACAAGGAACTATCGATAAACACAGTACAGACTACAGTATACGTCATTGTCTTCCATCTTAGATTTTCCAACTTGAATCTATTAGAACATTTCATTACTAGGACTCTTATAATTTAATTTGTGAATTATTCTTTGATTATTTTTGGATTTGATTCTTAACATTAAGTTCTGTTTTCATTGTTAAAATCTTTTTTTCCAGGGAAATAAATTATTTGTTTGATTTTACATGGTTTGTTGTTTTTACTTGTCTGTGTTACTGTTTATTAGAGCCTAAACATGTAATAATGCACAGACCCAGATCTGCCAGAACTGGGTGGCTTATGCAATGTATGATTTGGATCTGTCCAGTTTGCATTTGAGCTTTAATTATATGCAAGTTTTTACCTTATTTGGCAGTCTTTTAACCCAAAGACCAACAATAAATATTGAATAATAATAGTAATGGTAGTGATTTTCAAAACAAATCTCAGAATTACCTCCTTTAACAACTCTTCAAATTCTGGAGGCCATTCTTGCATCAGTGTATCAATATCAGGCATATTCCTGGAAAATGACTTCATAAATTATTTATAAAAAAACAATGAAGATGGAGTCATCAAAATCCCCTACCAAAATGTAAATTACAAACAGATTTTCCAACAAGTAAACTTGATATTTTTACTTCTCTAAATACCATTTACACTATAAGTTGCATACAACTGCAAACTGCATAGGTCCAGATCTCCCATTGCATAATGCAGAGAATTAGGCAAGAGCAGATCAGGGTCTACATATTTTTGCAGTTAGACCTGACTAATAAGCAAGTATTTTTTTTATTTATTATTTTTTTTTATTTATGGTTGAACGCCATTTTTCAGCACAATATAGGCTATACATGGCGGCCAGTATTATTGGTGGAGGAAGAACCCGGGAAAACTCCCAGAAAGAACCACTGACCCACGAGAAGCTACTGGCAAGTTTCCTCACATAACTACATTAGCCAAATGTTAGACTCGAACCCATGCCGACAGAGGTGAGATGGCAGTGATCCGTAATGGACAGCGCTTTAGACCACTCAGCCACTCTGGGCCCTATAAGCAAGTATAGTATCTCATAATACAAGCTTTCTAAGTGTGAAAGTGTTAATAACAGATCAAGAGAGTGGCACAAAAATTAACAATATGAAAAAATAGTAAATAATATAGGCATATTCAGACCATTAATCTAATATGTGTATCAGTTTTATACGGATATCATTAAAACAGTTCTGGAGTTAGCTGCCAAAAATGAAATTGTGATGTATTATAGATGGCTGGAACTCATTTGTATAGCCCATGACAGTTTTGTTGGATGGGGATACAATGTACTGAATCCTACTGCTACATGCCAGCAGTCCTAAAGGATGTCATAATGTTGGGGTATAAATCAAAGCAATTTTCAGAGAATGCCAAATACCCTGAAATATTCCCTTCATGTTTTATGAAATATTTAACATCTTTAATACTATTTCATGAAAAGATAAATTATTTTTACAATTTTAAATGTGAAAAATTAAAATTAGACAATGCACATTATTAAATGTGAAGTCC
The DNA here is from genome assembly GCA_029339505.1 of Unio delphinus. NCBI lineage: Eukaryota > Metazoa > Mollusca > Bivalvia > Unionida > Unionidae > Unio > Unio delphinus. Next base: position 2,075,876 of record JAQISU010000061.1, on the reverse strand, counting down.
TTGTAAAATATAAGACTAAATGAAGGAGTAAGAGTAGAATTTTAAACAGAGTTTTTAATGCATATTGATCACTTGACTGTCTGATAGTCTATTTGACTTTTAATTCTTGATTCCTGTTCAGGCGTAGTAAGCTGATGGTGAGTTACTTAAGGGAGAAGCTCTTGCAACAGGAAGAAGATTTGGGAAAAATGGGTGTCAAGATTAAAAGAAGGATGTCAGCAGGTATGATACCATTGGTCATACAAGTTGAATAAAGCACAAAGGGAACTAATTCTTACACAAATGTGTTAATTAGGAGGATATAAAGGATTTTTTTCTATAAACTTAGCATCCAGTAAGAAGAAATCTAAGAACATAATTTTGAAAACGCCACATTCTCACACTCAATTCAAACTCAAACAAATGTTCTGACATAATTTGTCAGTTATGGAACAAATGTTCTACAATCTAAATATAGAATTCTGAGTTGCATCTGAGTTCAGCATCAGAATGGTTTTATTTCTTGAGGCCAGCAACTGGATCTTATTATCAAGAGCTCTAATCTCCAAAGCCTTAACGAAATATCGCATTCTCCATTTTTGGCTAGTTGAATGCCGACCTATGAACCTGTCTGACTAAAAGCATTTAAAACTTTTCAAAGAGTCTGTTAACTCATTTAAATGCAATGATTGTCCCTTTCTGATGACTCAATAAAAAGGTAGATATTATATCATTCTGCACATCTAGTGGATGCCTCTGTAATGTTAACCAAATTAAAGATTGTTAAGTTCTTTATATCTGCAATCATACTAAATTTTGTCCTGTTTCTTGAATGAAGGTATTGGCAATGATTATTTTTGACACTAAACTACACAAGCTATAAGGGTTATTCCAGAAATAATTGTATGAAGAAGTCAAAAGGAACTTTTCATTTTCATCCACCGAACATAAATAATAATTTATAACACCCACCACCATTTGGATGAAAGGGTGCAGTATATAGTATTTATTTTCTCCCCATAGAATTAAATTAACTTGAGCCTCTGGCCCTTCCAACACCAATATAGATATCTGGACATTTATGCTGGTATGTGATGTCAGAACACATTTCTTATCTGTGGCACCACAGTAACTGCTTATTAAATTAAATTACCTCATAATGAAACATATCTGCAACAAATCAGTAGGGGGATGATTTATTTTCCCAGAAATTGCAAGAAAGCATTGATTTTGTGTTTAATAGCTGACCTATGAGTCAAAACTAGTGTTATTAAAATCTGACTTGGTACTGGCCACTGCATTCACAGGATTATCCAAATCTCGCAACCTATACTGTCCATGACATCAAAAATGCCCAACAGTCAAATGATACTAACAAATATCTCCTTTTCAATGTTGCTGTACAAAAAATAAAAAAATATTACCAGAAACTCACATCATGTTTGTAAAAGATTGAAAGGAAAATGTAATTCTTAACATACTTATTCCAAAACCTGTTGATATCAGAGAAGCCTTGAGAAAGTCAGACTCTTCAAGCAGAGAGAAAGTGTCATCAATATTTCTGTTGGTATCTAATAACTAAAGTGTTTACACTTGATTTCTGCTTGTTGAATATGGCTTTCTACGTGTTACCATGATTGTTCCAAGTTGACTGTTGATCTTTGATGCCAGCTTCAGTCAATTGCATCATAAGCCTCATATGCCAAAAATCATTGTCAGGATATTATTGAAAATAAGTTTTGCCCAATTATGCATATTTAATAAAAATCGAAAACATCTCACTAAGTGTAATATTTTAATTTTACTGCTATCGGACACTCCTACACTGTCATTTCTGGAATAGCCCTAATAGACTAAATCTGTGTGTATAGATGCATATGTTAATACACTATTGTAAGTTTTAACAGTAATTTTATGCTAATACCGTCAGAATCAAACTCCTGCAAAATAAACAATAAACAGGCCGTTTCTCCATAACTGAAAATTACCTACTTTGAGTAATGTACATTTGGTGGTGGTTTGGAGCGATGAAGTTCTCGGATGCTTTCTATCCAGCTGTCTATGTGCTTCGGATTTTTTTCTGCTGACTCAAGACTTTTCACAATCTAAGAAAGAAAAACTTTGTTAAATAAAGAAAAAAAAAACAGTTTCCTTAAAGGGAATTAGAATTAAATAGATTTCTCTTCTAATTTTAAACATTTTGAATATTGTGAATTCACTATTAATTGTGGTTTTGTGGCAGTTTCAAAGTTTCAAACTAAACAAGTTACAATTATTTAACTATGAAGATGATGGGATACTTTCCCATTAACAACAATATAAGCTAATGACTAATCTCTTGCAAATCCTTGAAAATTCACAGACAAAAAAATTAATTCTGAGTTGTTGTGATATAAAATGTTTACAATGTGCTTATTCTAAATACATATATTGTAAAAAAAAAAACTGTTTTGGTTTTAGTTTGGTTCTGTGTAGTTTAATGCCATTTTTCGGCACATGATGGGCTACACAACGTGGCTTGTATAATGAATATGGCAGAGGAAGATCAAAGGAAGACCCTGGGAAGAACTACTGATGTACAGGAAGCTACTGGCAAGCTTTCTCACATAGCCACATTGGCTGAGTCAAGATCAAGACTCAAACCCACTTGGACAAGAGTGAATTTTGAGTGATCTGGAAAGGTTAATTCTATAGAGTGCTCACACACAAGGGGGACCTAACTGTTGTGGTACTCACAGGTAGTATTATATTATTTTCAATATTTCACATGCTCTAATTATTTTTACATCATTAATGAACAAAAATCATAATTATCTACTGTCCTCCAATTTTTATATACACAGAACTGTTTTCTAATAAGCTATATGCCAATATTAGGTTACCTATCAATATGTGTACACCTGAAGAAAAATAATAATAAAGAGTGCTATAAATTACAAACATTACAATTTATTATGCGAAATGAGCTGTCGTACTTAATTAGTAAACATATTATGTTTAAAAAATTATGGAAAAAGAACAGTTATATCTATTGGGCTTCAGCTGCTACTGTAACATTACAATAAATATGTACTTAAATTATATGATTTTCAAAAATGAGCATTGAGTAGGTAAATAAAAAGGAAGACACAGATAAACACACACCAATTTGATGGATAATGAAATTATGTTAAAATAAAAATCTCCCTATCAAACTTTTTGATCAATTTATTAATCCTCATTAAAAATTCTACATTATTATACCAATCTTCAAGGCAGTGACTAATCACAAAATCAGACGGCTTCTTTATTTTTATACTTGCTAAACTTGTTCACACTATAGTTATATGTATTAAATTAATTCTTCAAACATATATAATACAAAGTCCATACACAATCCACTTTTTAAATTAAAATCCTATATAAACTACAAACAGGTAACTTCAAAATACACAAAAAAAATGCTCTATTTGTTTCATTTCTTTTATTAGTGCAAATAGGCTAAAAGCTATACAGTTGAATCATTCTAAAAAACCTAGTCAGCAAATTAATCGTGGATATAACAACATTTTACACAGTCGACTTATTTTGTCATACATCCTTCACAGCAAGTGGCTGATCATTGCTTCTTTACATCGTGTTTTTTTATATTATATAAACCACAAATATTTAATACTGAGCAAATGAAAATGCAATGAGCTCATTTGTACTTGTGAAACTAGTTTACAAACTTTGTGTTCTATCTATTGTACACACACACACACACACACACACACACACACACACACACACACACACACACTGTTCATGATAAATTCAGTATATCTGTTAGTATTAATATGGCAACAACCAGAAGTGTGATTACACATCACAAATACAGTGCCCTCAACAAGAAAATCGCAAAACCCCCACCAGAAATTAATGGCTAATTTTTTTAAAACTGACAAATTTTGCTCAAATTTGACAGATGGAGTAAATATTGAGTATCCTATAAAATAATTTCTCAGATATCATAGTTCAACTAGGAACAAAATGATAGGCCATTTATAAATACATGTACAAAGAAATAAATAATAACTTCAAGAGCTGTCAAATTTCATTTTTCTTAAAAAAGTCAATATTTCTATACAGTCTACTAACCAGTTTCTTGTCTGTGCTCTGTTTGGAGATGGCTCTTAACTGAAGGTCAAGAACAACGGGGTCAGATTGCTTGGCACAAGGTTCATCAAGTACAGACAATCCCAGGGTGTCAGGCTTGTTATCTGGACGAGGAATCTGTAAAGGAAATACATTTGACATGACCACTGTAAAACTCCATTCTGAATAGTCTTTTCTCATCTGACCAAAGGAAGCCCCCTCCCCACTTTCAGATATATCTAACTGTTGGAAAAACAAATTACACCTTAGGATACTTTACTGAACACTGTTGTACATATTCATAAGAGCAAAAGAGACCAGTCATTAGACTTAGTCAATACTATGTTTATGGTAATCTTCTAAGTATTTGGTAAAAGTCTAATTAGTTACTGCCATGATCACAAAATAAAACAAAACAATGACATATCATTTGGTGTCACATTGCTTGCTCAAAAAGGTGGAAGATAATGGCTTCGACTGAATGAACTAATTCCAATATTTGCATGGAGTCAAAACATGAAATTATCAATGAAACTTGTAGTTTATTTTATGGAGGGAAGAACCATTGAAAAATATCAATAAGTTTGTAACCAAGATGGATACTGCATCAAGTCAAAGGAACCTACAGATAAGAAAACACAAATTATATTACAGCAAGAAAGTATAATAGCTCTGAGAGCTTCTTCAAGCCACAAGATTGGACATATTTACTAGATTTTTATTGAAACCAATACAGGATTGTTGTTTTCCTTTTACTGATTTGCAAAAACATGTTAAAGCCTGAATGCTGCCGTTTATCATAAATTTCACCATTCTTCCAATTTAATTTGGAAGGAAAAAAAGGGTTTGTTATAAATGCATTCTGACCATTCTTTGAAATAATCAAGATGTTAGGTTTAAACAATGTTCAAATATTCAGTTAAGGAATTAGGAGGCATCACTTAATTCAGTCAGTGAAAGTGCTTGCTCCAAAAGTAGTGATGTGATAAATTCCATTAATGAAACATTCACACGTGACAAACAAATTGATTCAAAAGAGTACGAAGAGAGGCAGGCCCACATTTTTTCTGAGAAGAAAAAGCAAGCATTAGACAAAACTAAGATTCAGGAGAATATTGGTGATCAGATGGGGTGCTGGAATAATTTGAAGGGTGAACATGGGATGAAGACAATCAGACAGAACATGACATTGCTTTCTTATGTTTACAACGATGATGTCATCACATCTTGTGCTCCAACTTTCAACTGAGATCAGTTGACTCACAGATATCACCGGAATTACATGAGCTGTTGATATCTGGTTTTATTGGAATGCAGCAATGTTTAGGACCAATTTATTTTAAGATTAGTATTTTTTGATGATTTACAGAAGTGGTAGAATAGGAATATGTGTGTGTGTGTGTGGAGAGAGAGAGAGAGAGAGAGAGAGAGAGAGAGAGAGAGAGAGAGAGAGAGAGAGAGAGAGAGAGAGAGAGAGAGAGAGAGAGAGAGACTTTTATCTGATGAAAGAGGCAATCTTGGACAAGGGGTAACTTTTATGTCTGATGACAGTAGTAATGTTAAACAAGGGGTTTCTTTTATGTCTGATAGAAGTGCTAATGTTGGAAAAGGGATGTAAAGGTTATGGATTTTATTCCCTGGTAAATTTAAATTACCCTAAGCAGAACTTACATGTTTTAATTAGGATACAGTAAATTTACAGAGGGAAAACTTTTGTTCTGACTGACATATATTTTTTTTAAAATTATTTAAAACAATATGATAATACTAATATTAAAAGAGTGTCCTCACCTTGATAAACGCATCAATGTCTCCAACAGAAGGAAGGAAGTCTGGAATAAATGGTTTTATTTTGTGCTCAAGTTCAATTGACTGAGGAGTATACCTGCAAAAAAAAAAGACAAACAGCTCACATCTTCAATTTCTTTTCAAAGTTCCAAAGAAGCACATATTCACTGAATAAAGATTCTCATATTGAAAATCTATTTAAATAAATCACAATATAATTTAAAAATTTCCAATGACTGATTACGGTGGCACTCGACAGTTTTGCATTTTGCAAAGGTTAAATTTATAAAGAAAAATGACTTTCTGGATTTTCCTGTCTGGTTACACTGGCTATTGAAAAAATACCTTGCATAACTTATATATTGTTAAAAGATGTTAAATCCCTTATTCGGTGATTGATGGGTGTAATATGGGATATAGACAAATAGACTTTGCTTTACTTCAGATAAGCACCAATAAAAAAACACATCACAGTACCATGGGTGTACCAATGCTGAAATTTGTTTATTTGTCATCTTTAAATAAAAATAATGACTGAAAAAGGTAAGTATTTCAAATAATAAATTACCATTTTCAATATTACAATTTTTTTTATTATTTTTTCATGTGTAATGCTTTTGGGATAATTCAAAATTACAATAATGAAAAACATTATTTATCTCATGACACAGATACCTCTATTCAAGTCATTATTTCTTACTTATCTGAAAAAGAGATAGAAGGAAGGAAATATATATATATCATTGATTGGTTTAATTCTATCCTGACAATGAACTAATCATACCAAAAAAAACATAAGAAAATATTCAGTAACTGTTGTAATTTTGTTTATTATCTTGTAAATCTGTAGTATTCAAGGAATCTAATCTAAAGATTACCATATAAACTCACTTGTAAGCTAAACACAACTACAAACTGCATAGACCCAGATCTGCCATCGCATAATGCACAGACAGATGTGGGGCTATACAGTTTTTTAGAGTAATTAGCAGAACATACATAATACAGACCTGATTTGCCAATGCAATATGCAGTGGGAGACTAGGGTTTATGTAGTTTTCAGTCTGTCCTGACTTATAATCAAGTACACATGGTACACATTATGTACTCAGCATACCAATTATCATTAGAAAACAGATGTCAGATTAATGTTTTCAGGAGTATGGGGGTCATATTTTTAAATATACATATAAAAATAATGTTTTTGAAAATCCAAGTTTAGATTGCGAATGTTTCTGACTCACCTGGTGATATACTGGAACAGTTCTTTAATTTCTGGAGTAACAGGGAGATTCTCATAGTCTTGGGGATCATATGCTCTGAAATATTATACCTTCAAATTTTATATAATCCATTATGCTCTGAAATGTTATACCTTCAAACTGAATATAATCCATTATGCTCTGAAATGTTATACCTTCAAATTGTATATAATCCATTATGCTCTGAAATGTTATACCTTCAAATTGTATATAATCCATTATGCTCTGAAATGTTATACCTTCAAATTGTATATAATCCATTATGCTCTGAAATGTTATACCTTCAAATTGTATATAATACATTATGCTCTGAAATGTTATACCTCCAAATTGTATATAATCCATTATGCTCTGAAATGTTATACCTTCAAATTGTATATAATCCATTATGCTCTGAAATGTTATACCTTCAAATTGTATATAATCCATTATGCTCTGAAATGTTATACCTTCAAATTGTATATAATCCATTATGCTCTGAAATGTTATACCTTCAAATTGTATATAATCCATTATGCTCTGAAATGTTATACCTTCAATTTGTATATAATCCATTATGCTCTGAAATATTATACCTTCAAATTGTATATAATCCATTATGCTCTGAAATGTTATACCTTCAAGTTATGCTTTCAGAATGTTGTTGTGGTTGTTGTAGGGTTTAATGCCATTTTTCAGCACACAATAGACTATACATGGCAGCCAGTATTAATGGTGGAGGAAGAACCTGGGTAAACCCCCGGAAAGAACCACCAACCCACGAGAAGCTACTGGCAAGTTTTCTCACATACCCACACATTTGCCAAATCTGAGACTCGAACCCATGCAGACATAGTTGAGATGGCAGTGATTTGTAATGGAGAATGCTTTAGACCACTCGGCCACTCACGGCCCCTATTTTCAAAATGTCTACAAATTCATTATGCTCTGATGTTATACCTTTGAATTGTATATAATCCATTATGCTTTCAAACTGAATATAAAAATCCATTATACCTTTAAAATGTATATAAATTCATCATGCTCTGAAATGTTATACCTTCAAAATGTATATAAATCATTATGTCTTCAAAACTGTATATAAATCATTAAGTTCCAATCAAAAGTAAATGTTTAGTCAAAGTTACCATACATACATACTTGTACTTTCTGAATTCAAACAAGATATGTTTAAGAAAAATGTAAGATGTTAATTCATTTTTCATACAGCATTTCACCAAAATCATGGACATATAAAAAGAAATAAACAATAAGTAGTGGAAATGGAAAAAGTAAAGACCTTGAGAGTTTAATCACAAATCTTCTGAAAGCCAGTATTTTCCTAATTCTAAAATTTCAGTTCTAAAATAGAGTTTGCTATATTGCAGTTTTGACTATCCATTTACACATCTATATATCAACTACAAGCATTTTCATTTCTTAAAAACCTACCCCTCCAAAGCCTGGTGTTCATCTTCATCATCGTCATCATCATCATCATCTTCATCACTGGACTCAGACCCTGTCTCTTCCTCATCATCTTCAGAGTTGAACTGTTCCTGTTGAATCTGTGCTCCTGCCATGCCTGGACCTCCTGTTCGGGGTGGCATGCTCAATGGCTGTGGCTGACTGGTCTGACCACTCTGTAACAAAATACACATGGTCTTTTTTTTTTCCAAGGTAATTAGAGATTACAATTATTTTTAAAAATCAGATTTATTTGATATACTTATATGTAAGTCCAAATGCAGATTGTAGAGACCAAGATCTGCCATCACATAATGTACTGGTAGATCTGGCTCTATTCGGTTTGTTAGAAACAATCAGAAGAACAAATAACATATACCCAGAGTTTCCTGTGCAATTTTCAATGGCAAATCAGGATCTACATTGTTTGCAGTTGAATTTGACTTGTAAACAACAATATACAGTATAAAAGCCCATGCTTCTACAACCCCAAAATTGCCTTATAAATGTCTGATAATGAAGTATCCCTTATATAACAGACAAAACAAGAACAAGTTATTGTTCAAATACTCTTGGACTATATAAATGTCTGATAATGAAGTATCCCTTATATAACAGACAAAACAAGAACAAGTTATTGTTCAAATACTCTTGGACCATATAAATGTCTGATAATGAAGTATCCCTTATATAACAGACAAAACAAGAACAAGTTATTGTTCAAATACTCTTGGACTATATAAATGTCTGATAATGAAGTATCCCTTATATAACAGACAAAGCAAGAACAAGTTATTGTTCAAATACTTTTGGACTATATAAATGTCTGATAATGAAGTATCCCTTATATAACAGACAAAGCAAGAACAAGTTATTGTTCAAATACTTTTGGACTATATAAATGTCTGATAATGAAGTATCCCTTATATAACAGACAAAGCAAGAACAAGTTATTGTTCAAATACTTTTGGACTATATAAATGTCTGATAATGAAGTATCCCTTATATAACAGACAAAGCAAGAGCAAGTTATTGTTCAAATACTTTTGGACTATATAAATGTCTGATAATAAAGTATCCCTTATATAACAGACAAAGCAAGAGCAAGTTATTGTTCAAATACTTTTGGACTATATAAATGTCTGATAATGAAGTATCCCTTATATAACAGACAAAGCAAGAACAAGTTATTGCTCAAATACTTTTGGACTATATAAATGTCTGATAATGAAGTATCCCTTATATAACAGACAAAGCAAGAACAAGTTATTGTTCAAATACTTTTGGACTATATAAATGTCTGATAATGAAGTATCCCTTATATAACAGACAAAGCAAGAACAAGTTATTGTTCAAATACTTTTGGACTATATTCTAGACTGGAAAATTGTGTGGGGTGGGGGGTCAATATTCTTCCTCCATTTAAGAAAAGAGAGGAAATGTTCTGAATATATGGAAAATTTAAAGAAGAGAAGAAAGGAAGGGCTTGCAAATTATGATTTTGATCTATTTGTTGACTTTTTGCATCATTTTTGAGAAATTAGACTGAATCGCACAATTGCATGTCATAGAATAGACCATGAAAACATTTCTTCAGGGATTGTTTGTGAGGACCATTTCACTAAATAAACAATACAAGACTATTTTAATCCTTTCTGTTGAAACATGGTGAATGTTTTGCTACATTCAGTGTCATATAATGAGACAGCCTTATAGTGAGACTGCCATATAATGAGACTACATTATAGTGAGACTGTCATACAGTGAGACCACCATATAAGCCTGCATTATAGTGAGACTGTCATATAATGAGATAGCTTTATAGTGAGACTGGCATATAATGAGACTGTCATATAATGAGATAGCCTTTCAGTGAGACTGCCATATAATGAGACAGCCTTATAGTGAGACTGCCATATAATGAGACGACATTATAGTGAGACTGTCATACAGTGAGACCACCATATAAGCCTGCATTTTAGTGAGACTGTCATATAATGAGATAGCTTTATAGTGAGACTGGCATATAATGAGACTGTCATATAATGAGATAGCCTTTCAGTGAGACTGCCATATAATGAGACAGCCTTATAGTGAGACTGCCATATAATGAGACGACATTATAGTGAGACTGTCATACAGTGAGACCACCATATAAGCCTGCATTATAGTGAGACTGTCATATAATGAGATAGCTTTATAGTGAGACATTCATATAATGAGATTGCATTATAGTGAAACTGTCATATAATGAGACAGCCTTATAGTGAGACTGCCATATAATGAGACAGCCTTATAGTGAGACTGCCATATAATGAGACTACATTATAGTGAGAATGTCATACAGTGAGACCACCATATAAGCCTGAATTATAGTGAGACTGTCATAATGAGATAGCCTTATAGTGAGACTGGCATATAATGAGACTGCCTTTCAGTGAGATGATTTTATAATGAGACTATCTTATGAGAGTGTCTTATAAAGAGATAGCCTTATAGTGAGACTGTCATATAATGAGATAGCCTTATAGTGAGACTGCCATATAATGACACAGCCTTTCTGTGAGATGATCTTATAATGAGACTATCTTATAATGAGAATGTCTTATAATGAGATAGCCTTATAATGAGACTGTCTTATGGTCAGACTACCTTATCATGAAACTGCCTTATAGTGTGACTGCCTATTAGTGAGACAGCCTTATGAGACTGTCTTATAATAAGACTGTTTTATAGTGAGACTAATTTCTTATTATCAGACTGCCTTATAATGAAGTATATGATACATGTAACATTTCTATTACACAACATTACTATTATGTAATAAAATTGGATCCATGATCAATACTGCTTTATAGCATGAAATGTGTTATAATAAAGGGTTCCATAGTAAAGGAGTATTGCATGTAGGAACATTTTACAAGAAAAGAAGTTGTTTTGCTCAAGTGAAGGTGAAGCATTAAGTAGATAGATCAATAGACCCATTTCCTGTGCTGGACTTTCAACCTGTCAAGTCAGACCTAGGTTTTTCTTTCTGGAGCTTTTATTTTCACAACTAGATGCTCATTTTCTTGACTGCATGAAGAATAATAAATTTAAAATTGAACTTTTACCTAAAGGTCTGTCCACTATCCTTATGTTAGTTAACCGTGACATAATCATGAAATAAATTATTAAACTGTGACATAACACTTGGTCAGGCAGTAAATTAAATAATTATTTTGCAAGAAAAAAATTATATACCATGATTGCAGATATTTGAAGCATTTTAAATTACAAAAATAGATACTTTCATAACATTTGTCTTCAATGATGCCCTGTTAGATAATAATTTTCATGAAGAAATTTGCATAATTTAGAAATGATATGGCACAAAGAAAAAAAATCAAGCTGTCTGAAATGAGCAATGGGACATTAGCTGACAATGCAATAAGCTGAGCAAAGCTGTGCTTCTATTTTCTATCTTGAAACATTCCCATAGACATTCACATAATGACATATAGATGAAAAACTTCAAAACATGTCTCAAAATCTGACTGCATGTAACAATAAATATATTTAAATCTATTAAAAAAACATGTACAACTTCCACCATCCATGCATAAAAACAGTGCAATAGTGATAAAAGCTTTCACCATCAGCTGTCCAAAACAAATTGTAATCATTGACTCGCATGAATGCCTTAACCAGTAACTTTCATATAACGTAAAGTGATCCCTCACTATAAAGTAGCTCTGTATAACACTTTCTCTTTTATAGGACTTGTATGTATAATGCACCAGAAGATCTGGGTATATGCTATTTGTTTGAAGTAATCAATTAACAACATAGATCTAGATGTGCTGATGCATTACACTATGGCAGATCAGGTCAATAATGTTAGCAGTCAGACTTGACTTATAAGTGAGCATACATGGTACCCTAGTACATGTATAAGTATAAGATAGTGTCACTCAGAAGACAATGCATTTTTATGGTGCCCATGAAAAGTGTAATAGTGAGGGATCCATGCATTACTTTATCTTTATATATACTAACTGTAAAATAATACAGTGGGGAAAAGATACTGTATTTATATGATTATACTCCTGTAGTAAGACTATTAAATGCAGATATTGCTGTACCAAATCTTAAATGCATACAATCACATGTGCATAAAATTATCCATCTTTAACATTGCACTTAACAGATCACCTGCAAAAACACAGGTTACAGTGTTACAGAAGCCATTTTTTTGTTCATTTACTAGTGAACCTGCCTTGTACAAAAAAAAAAAAACCAGTCACACTAGCCATATAGGTGTTCAGAGCCAACTATTTCAGTAGTGAATGTCACTTTTTTGCTGTCATTACAAAACCATTAAAAGGCAATTATTTACTTTATTTGGATCCTCATACATAAATATTCCTTTGTAAGTTCATTTTTTTCACACACCATGAAGTACATACAGCAAAATCAATACTAAATTATGTGGACATTTTGGACAAGGTCAACCTAAAGGTGTGATTAGTATAAACATGATTGAATGTCATGCGCTGTTATATCGCAATGAAAGCAGCTTGTGTTGAAAACAAATTTGCTCTACCTTATTAACGGTCATGCTTGTTCTGACATCATCTTTTCTTGACCCATTGTTAAAGTCCATAGTGATCAATAATTTTCATGTGTACAGTTTTTGCTGACATTTAAGGAACAGATCATTCAACAATCAGGACTGAATAAGCATTAGATAAACTATTTTTGTATTAAATTTTATAACAATAAATAACATTTAAAGAATAAATGTACATACATGACCACATTGACATATACTATAAGCAATGGTTGTACTGAAAGTACTACAGCAAAAAATATATATTTAAAATGCATCCAACTGTAAATTACAAAAACACAAATCTATTATTACATGGTGCATTATGAACTTGCCAATAATATGGTAGTTATGTTCATGTCAACCAATCTTGGACAGAGCTCAAATCTAATATGCTGAAAATCTTCACTGAAATTGATGTCATTTCTGATCTTGCTAAATATGAAGTTTCATATCTGACTTGAACACACAAATATGAATGCTAGTTTTCACAATTCAATAAAATCTGTAAGCCAGTCAAGAACCAGTCATATATGGTCCAGATTGGTTGACCATTAATTAATCTAAGCTAGGTCAAGATAAGCTTTCCAGAAAAGTTTGGTTGATATCAAGCAAAAGATTTTGAACCTAAATTAAAATTGTTTAAATACATTAAAATTCTTTACTATTCTAGGTAGGTCAAGAACCATAGCTCTGACTCAACCTCTACTAACACCCTGCTGAAGAGAACATTTTGGCAAATGGCATTGACATTAAACAACAAAAGCAACACATGTAATTACTAAAATGTTCAGAATAGAATGAAATGTTGAATTATTTTATAGGCCTTGTCTCTAAAAAATATCAAATTCTGATTATAGTAGAAATAGTCCTAGACTTTTTAAAGTGAAACTATATGGTGTGCTCAGTTCAAATCAAAATGTGAATGCTGGAATTTTCACATCATGGCCATAACCCTGTAAATTAGGGTCAAAACCTTTCATCCTTAAATTAACCAAGATCTTCCTGAGCGAAAGCTTCATTACATTTGATTGGAATCAAGCAAAACATGTGCTAATAATGGAATTTTCACATGTCATAGGTATGCTCAGATCAAAATCCAAAAGTCAATGAAATATGATTCATCATCAAACTTATCTTAGATTCTGTTGCAGTGAAGTTTCAGTCAATATTGTTAAAATAGAAAACAAAATAAAACAAACAGTAATGCTAAATATTTCATAACCTACTTGATTGCCAATTCTGACCTGATCAAGGTCACTCATCTGAGTTACTTTTAAGATCATGCCTCACAATGATATTGACTTAATTTAAACAGAAAATGTTTGTGCTAGAGCAGGACGCTTATTTTAAGTCAATCAACAGCCATAAGTAAAACAATACATCAATCAATATCAGGCTCATCAGAGATTTTGATGAAATGTCAAATCAAATCTGGCTGAAATCAAATCATAAATTTGGATGCTAGTGTTCACAATGTTGTGAATTAGCAGTCAATACGAAATGATCAAGGGCCATAACTCCAACAAAATGTATGTATAATCTTCCCATTATCAAATTCAGATCTCTTGTTCAGTTAAAGCTTCACAGCAAATTTAATTTAATTAACAAGATAATGAATTAGTCCTTTCAAGTTGGCAATCAAGAGCCATAACTCTAGAAACATAGAATGTGCTCATCATCAAACATTTGTGTTCTTGCTGAGATCAAGTCACACCCAAGAGCCATAACTCTAGAACCATAGAGTGTGCTCATCATCAAACATTTGATTTCTTGTTGAGATCAAGTCTCACTGCATATCTGGCTAAAATCAAATAAAAACTGTAGATGCATGAGTGTTCACTAAGCTGTAAATAACCAATGCTTGATAAAGGGCTATAACTCTCAAAAGTATCAGAAGAATTACTTCATCAATGAGTTTAGCAGATTTGTTATAAATGTGAAGCTTTGTACTAAATTTGGTTAAAATCCAATAAATATTTAGAAATGTACATTGTTTACAAAGTTATGCATTAGCTATGCCAAAGCTAAGGTGCTCAAGGGACATAATTCTAAGAAGTATGTGTAGAATGTGCTCATGATTAAATTCATTTGAGCTGTTGTTGAAATGAGGTTTCACAGAAAATTTGATTCAAATTGATAATGCATAAGCTTGTACATTAGCCATTTCTGTGCTGTTGCTGAGATGAACTTCAAAGCAAATTTGGTTCAACTTTATTCATATATGTGGATGATGCAGCATTTACCAGCAGGACAAAAGAACAGAATGAGAACATTTCTATGTCCCAAGGCCAAAGTGTCTGTGGACAATAATAACTGACCAACATAAACTAAAACTTTTATATAATGATAAGAAAACCAGTGTTTTTGGTTCTGTGTTGGTAAAATGGAAACAATTAACAATCTGTCACGAAATGACGCTAGATTAGCCTGACCATCTTCACTTACTTAAAAGTCAAGTCCAAATGCAAACTGCATGATCTGCTGTCATGTAATGTGCTGGTAGATCTGCATCTATGCAATGTGGTAACAATAAAACAAATTGCAAAGATTCTGATTTTCTTGTGCGTAATGCAATGGCAAATCAGCATCTATATCATCATTTATCTTAAAAAGTGAGTAAATGCAGTACATTGTACATTTATATCACTCTTTGTCAATATCACTTAGCACATCCATTTTCTAGAATGACAACTAAGTACAAAAACTTTTTACAAAATAATTAGGACTCATTGCTGAAAGTTGAATTCATTAAAAACATTCTGAAAAAAATTCTGCATGCTGGTATCTTAAAAAGCAATGTACATGCAAGTTAAAGATGATGATCGGAATGAATCACTAGATTAGACTAGCTGTTCTCAAAATCTAGTTAGCAATCCAAATTAGGGTAGCTGGAGGGCCTCAAAAGTGCAATGAGAGATTGTCAGAACAATTTTCTTTGAAATTTTAATTGCTGAAAATTAGCCTAAGGTGCAGGATTTCTTATTGGATGCCAGTTTCAGGACTGCAGCAAAACAAGTTTAGGGACCACTCTTATAGACATTCTTCTTGAATTCTTGAGCTGGGATTTCTAATAAATTATTTTGGTGATTTATCAACTCATTTCACAGAGCAATATTACCACTACTTAGGGCTTCCAGAGAACAATATAGGCAATTGTTTCAATACACAAATTATTAATTGACTTTATTTTTAATTGTTATGATTAGGGTGAATGAGCACTATTTCATTTAGTCAATTTAATTAGAAATTTGGCATAAATGAGTAGAGTTTACGGTATCTACCATGCACACTGTAATGTATCTATAATCCTCTCTAAAACAATGCAGAGACACAAGCAATAAGTAATTCAAATAACTTCATTAAATAAAAGGGAGAGGGGTCTTTGGGGGTGAGTGGATAACAATTAGATATTAATGGAAGCTGCTGCATGTATAATACAATGTTCATTCCATATCAATTACAATAATTTTGATTAAATATCCTTTACCATGAGCAACTTAAAATCAATTTCACACTGTGAAACATGATTCAGTGTTACTGTGATCACTTTCACACTGTGAAACATGATTCAGTGTTACTGTGATCACTTTCACACTGTGAAACATGATTCAATGTTACTGTGATCACTTTCACACGGTGAAACATGATTCAATGTTACTGTGATCACTTTCACACTGTGAAACATAATTCAATGTTACTGTGATCACTTCATTAAATAAAAGGGAGAGGGGTCTTTGGGGGTGAGTGGATAACAATTAGATATTAATGGAAGCTGCTGCATGTATAATACAATATTCATTCCATATCAATTACAATAATTTTGATTAAATATCCTTTACCATGAGCAACTTAAAATCAATTTCACACTGTGAAACATGATTCAGTGTTACTGTGATCACTTTCACACTGTGAAACATGATTCAGTGTTACTGTGATCACTTTCACACTGTGAAACATGATTCAATGTTACTGTGATCACTTTCACACTGTGAAACATGATTCAATGTTACTGTGATCACTTTCACACGGTGAAACATAATTCAATGTTACTGTGATCACTTTCACACGGTGAAACATAATTCAATGTTACTGTGATCACTTTCACATGGTGAAACATAATTCAGTGTTACTGTGATCACTTTCACTGTGGAACATGACTAAATGCACGTCTATTTAAACAGAAACTAGTGCCAGTCAGACTTTAGATATAGTCTGGATTCAATGACACTACTGTACATGAAATCAACAATTAAGGTATTGTAAACATTGATGACATAGCTGGTTAAAATGACATCAACAATTAAGGTATTGTAAACACTGATGACATAGCTGGTTAAAATGACACTCAAGTACATAAAATCAATAATCAAGGTACTAAAAACACTAATATAATTGGTTGAATTGACACTAATGTACATAAAATCAACAATCAAGGTATTGAAAACACTGATGACATTGCCGGTTAAAATGACACTAATTTACATGAAATCAGATGGAAGAACACAATTCCAGAGATACTGCTGTTAATAGCCCTGTTTACTATTACAAATATACTGCTTGAAAAAAAAAACGTATAATTATTTTTTAAGAGAATTTTTGAGAAATTTATGTGATTTCTTATATAAAGCATTTTTTTCCTATTGTTTCAAGTATTAGTATCAGTGGAACAAAATTCAAGGAATGCTACTACAATCAAGTCTAATCATTGAGTTGCCTCCCTTGACAAAAATTGATATGAAAGGTAACTAGTTCTGAACTTCGTTATTAATTTTATTGACCATGACATCATTTTAGATACAGACTATATTTAGCAAAAGAGAATGGACGCTATAGCATGCTGATATTAAAACCAAAATTTGGTACTCACGAATAAAAGAAACACAAAGTCACTATAATATCTGCATTGCCTATCCAAATACCCGTCCTTACAAGTCATCCATTAACCAAAATCTTTTCAAAGACACAATAAAGATAAGCCAACTCTGAATGGCTTATACATACCTTAGTGTAAAGGTTTTCAAATGTATCTAATTATAGTGAACCCCCTCTAGTGAATCTCTTCCTTTCTACAATGTCAGATTGCCTTATAAAAAGCATGACATTCATATGAGGGGGAAAAAGTGGTAAAATAAAAACATTTTGGAATAAAGTATTTTGGCCTCTGATCAGAAGATTGATCATAAGATGGCCTTAAAAGGGACCTGTTTGATGGGAAACCAGCAATCAACAATGCATGTTCTCTATTGATAATAAACACTAAGTAAAACATGTAGTAGAACCTGTCCAAATTGGAAAGTGGCCTGTTGTCAGAGAATATAAACCTAAAGTTTTACAAGTTGTATAATTCATGTAGTATTTGGAAGTTTGCTTTATTTGATTACTCTATAAGTTACCTCCCATTCTGGCAAAGGATTGTCTCCTCACAGTATGTATTTTACTATACATTACTACGTTGAAGAAGTATTTGCTTCTAGTTTAAAATGATTTTAAAGAGACAGCTGTCACTGTAGTGATCTTAAACTAGGTATTAATTTAAACAAAATAAAACAATGTCCTTTTATTGTGAGGCTAATCCATTAAAATACACACCGGATTTGAAAATACACTATTAAATTTGGGAAGCCAGCTTAAGTTGTGATTAAGACCTGGATGCTGGTCACAAGGCATACATTATTATTCTATGCAACTGTTTAGTCATCCTGTTTTCCCATTTTTTTGTCATCTTTGTATCTCATGTATACTTTAAACACCTAGCCCTTATTATGTATGTAACTATTATAAGCCCAAACCGTGGAAAGATTTAATGTTTTCAATATGAATTGTTTTGATGAGGAAATTCCTTGATAGAAAGGAAAGCAACCTATATGATACAATAATAGTCATTCATCTTGGCAGCCAAAACTAGCTCTCAACAACTGAAATCTCTCTGCATGGCTCCTGTAATTACAAACATGAGCTTCATTCCTTGCATCATATAACAATAAAAGCTGAATATGAGTAGGTTGATTAATTGTGCTATATAAAATGCAGTGAGCTGAAAGGATGAATATTACACAAAGACAGACTATAAGTCCCATATGGAGAGGCACACTGCAGTCTGCTTCTACGATCTACCAAAGAAACTGTGAATAGGTTAGAACAAAAGTAGTGGTGAGATTGTGAATCAGTCACCTGCAGAAAACTGCCAGTTTTTTTCCTGAATATTTGGGGTTCTCATCTACAAAACATATTTGTTCTTTTCAACTATTACCATACAAAAGCTAGATTATTTTGCTATTTACTTGAATTGTTGTAGGAGTCAGAAGGGGCAAAAAATGAATTTTCATTCAAACAGAAATTAACTCCATTTCACAATGATATCTTTCAAGATTATGCATAATCCCAAAACTTTGCTCCAGAAAATGTTGTACCTCTATTGGATCTCATTTTTTGGCAATATAAGATTTCAACATAACAAAAAAATTTATGCTGATTTTGTTTTGAAGAAAAGTTGAGAACCTTGCAAATTACAAAAGAAATATTTACCAATGCAACATAGTAAAATGGAACATTTACTTAATATGGGCACTGTGTAAAAACAGTTTCTGATAAATTTACCACTTTGCTGTGTAAAACTGATTGAACAAATTTTTAGATACAAATATTTTTTGTTTAGAGGTTTGATTTTATTTTACTCAATATTTGCTTTTTTATTTTACTTTGCCCAAAAGAAGTACTGGTATGAAAGTATTACCAGGAATGCATCTGAGAACACACTATGAACAATGAGAAACATTTTCTTCTAGTTTGCGCAGAAATTTACAGAACACTCGATAAAATTTCTTGGGTTGTAAACTTTCACTATTGATTTTAAGCATGGTTCTGGCATATTCATGTATTTTATGCAAAAACATTAACTAAAAATGCATAAATAGTATTTTTAATGCATTTATAATTTAAAAAAGCAGTTTTTTTTTAGCACAATCACTTTGAGTTATATAAACAGGACAAGCTCCAGATGTTGCCTGCATTTCTAAAATAATTGTAGTACTTGACAGGGGTTGAAAATAAACTTGATTCAACTCAAAGTCAGGAGTGAATTCATGTCGCATGAGTGAATTTTGTAATAACATGCACAATTAGGCTAATGTGAATTCAGGAATGAATATTTTTCTCTTTCATGAAAAGGATGTTCTGTTGAAATATTGTAAACTTTGTTCATTTAAAGTAAATACATTTTATTAGAACTTTAAAATTTCTAAAAAGTAGCTGCTTGAGTAAAAGTTTACTGTGGATGAGTAAACAGTTTGCCTAACAGGGTATGTGTATATTTTAGATTTTTCAACCTCTGCTTGAATGTGATGAAAATACTTTATCAAACAGACCCACATAGATTCAAGACCCTGATGCAGTCTTGGCCCCTATACTGCTTGATGCATTTTCAAAGGCATAACAAAAGTCTTAATGACTCAGAATCAGTCTGGTTTCATAACTTTGTGTTGCTTGGTGTGCACAAAATACCCCATTAAAATTTCAAAACAAAAAGTCAATATGAAATCAGATTAGAAAAGTCACTTAATTCAAATCATAACTAGAGTTACTGTACCACTTTCAATACAAGAAGCTAAGCTTATTTTAAACTTTGCTGAATGATTTTAAGCTAGGTGACCCATAGTCCAGAATCCTAAATGAGAACCCCAAAACAAGAACTGGCTGATATATATATATATATATATATATATATATATATATATATATATATATATATATATATATATATATATATATATATATATATATATATATATATATATATATATATATAAATTCTGTTTATTATTGACATGCTGTACCGGTCCTGGAGGCTCATATGTTTCCTCCTCCTCCCCCTCCTCATTTTCATCATCATCATCATCTTCCTCGTCTTCCTCATCATCTTCCTCATCATTTCCTATATCATCAGGCATCTTATTACGGTTAAATTTGGAGTGGGGTGCAAACTGAAGAACAAAGGATCAGCAGACATTCATACTACAGTGGAACTTGTATTGCCAGGATGTGTTAGCAAAGTCAATGTTTATGTGGGATTGGAGGGTATGTTAGCATTCTCCAATGTAGATGTAAAGGATGGGTTAAACAGTACCATGCAAAGAGATAAAAAAAATCTCTTTTAATAAAAGTGAGAAACAAGTTGTTTAACTACCTGAAGTGGGTTTGTAATGATGTCACAGTTTATGAAGGGATGACCACTTACCATTGTAAATCACTACATTTTATTACATCTACCTGCCCATCTCCACAACCAGACAATAACACAGTAATCAGAACACGAAATTCATTACATATATTACATCTCCTTCCATAAAATGTCACTGGAAGGATGCCAAAATTAATCCACACCTGGCAGATTGTACCATATGAACATAATAACAGTAAAGTTTGATGAATATCTGCCTAATATTTATAATGAAAAAAAAAGTCATGGACAGATGGAGGGTATTACAGTATCTGATTGCTTCCTAGGGGATAAATTAGTGACTCATAAAAGTGGGCTGTTTAAAGTGATTTAACGAATGAATGAAGAAGTACGAAACACTAAGCAATATGTACACAATTTAACGAATGAATGAAGGAGTACGAAACACTAAGCAATATGTACACAATTTCTATGACAAACACATTCCTGTACACAGTTCATACCACAGTAAACAATCATGTACACACTTAATGTAGCAGGATATATAAAAAAATCACAATTTATAATGTACAGTGTATATACTTGTATATAAATCAAGTCTAACTGAAAACAACACAAACCCTGAAAGCCATCACACAGGTTGGTAAATCAGGGAGGGTGTTTATTTTTCTTCTACTGATTACTTCCAACAAACTGCAAAGACCCAGATCTTCCGATGAATCATGTGATTAGCAGATATAGGTCTGTGTAGTTTTCAGTTGAATCATGTGATTAGCAGATATAGGTCTGTGTAGTTTACAGTTGAATCATGTGATTAGCAGATATAGGTCTGTGTAGTTTTCAGTTGAATCATGTGATCAGCAGATATAGGTTTGTGTAGTTTTCAGTTGAATCATGTGATTAGCAGATATAGGTCTGTGTAGTTTTCAGTTGAATCATGTGATTAGCAGATATAGGTCTGTGTAGTTTTCAGTTGAATCATGTGATTAGCAGATATAGGTCTGTGTAGTTTTCAGTTGAATCATGTGATTAGCAGATATAGGTCTGTGTAGTTTTCAGTTGAGTCATGTGATTAGCAGATATAGGTCTGTGTAGTTTTCAGTTGAATCATGTGATTAGCAGATATAGGTCTGTGTAGTTTTCAGTTGAATCATGTGATTAGCAGATATAGGTCTGTGTAGTTTTCAGTTGAATCATGTGATTAGCAGATATAGGTCTGTGTAGTTTTCAGTTGAATCATGTGATTAGCAGATATAGGTCTGTGTAGTTTTCAGTTGAATCATGTGATTAGCAGATATAGGTCTGTGTAGTTTTCAGTTGAATCATGTGATTAGCAGATATAGGTTTGTGTAGTTTTCAGTTGAATCATGTGATTAGCAGATATAGGTCTGTGTAGTTTTCAGCTGAATCATGTGATTAGCAGATATAGGTCTGTGTAGTTTTCAGTTGAATCATGTGATTAGCAGATATAGGTATGTGTAGTTTTCAGTTGAATCATGTGATTAGCAGATATAGGTCAATCATGTGATTAGCAGATATAGGTCAATCATTTGATTAGCAGATATAGGTCAATCATGTGATTAGCAGATATAGGTCAATCATGTGATTAGCAGATATAGGTCTGTGTAGTTTTCAGTTGAATCATGTGATTAGCAGATATAGGTTTGTGTAGTTTTCAGTTGAATCATGTGATTAGCAGATATAGGTCAATCATGTGATTAGCAGATATAGGTCTGTGTAGTTTTCAGTTGAATCTGACCTGTAAGCAAGTATATACGGTAATACAGAAAACACACAGGTACAATCTTTACACAGCGGGAGGCACTCAATAAGATTGATCCCCCTTGCTTCAACTTTTTTTAATATAAAAAATCTGAACAGAACTGGGAGAGCTCTAAAAGACTGAGTTAACTAAACTATTGCTTTCTGATGACAATGATCAATAGATGTCATACACAGTAAGATCCTTTATAAACTCTGCATCACTGTTTCCAATCTTCATCACCGATGTCTTTCTGAGCAGATGATTTTTTGTTTATGTTTTAATAGGACTCGTGGCTGCTACTGACCTTTCACACTGTAGAAATTTTCTTATATTGGTGAAAAATGGATCAGTTTGCTATTTTATGAGGAAAATTAACTAGAACCCCTCAATAAGTTTTGCCTAAATTTTCAGCAGTCCTTGAAAGCAATTGAGTATGAGTAATTTTGGCATATTTTGATGAGACAAGTTTTTGACACCTAAACAATGTTATCATGGTTCTCCTCTCACACTAATGAGATAAACAATGTTTGTTAGAACTATCCTCAGGATGAAAACTCACGCAATCTTTGAAATGTGTGTGTGATTTGAATTTTTAATGTAGCTTTAAAAAATATTCAATCATATCACTACGATGTCAACAGTGTGGCAGTTTACAGTGATGACTAGGACTGGGGCATCATATAGCTTGATATCCCACCCAGTCACATTATCCTGACACCAGGCTGACCAGTCCTAACACTAACCTCTTAATGCTGAGTGCCTAGCAAGGCAGATGCTAGTACCAATTTTTAA
Organism: Unio delphinus; assembly: GCA_029339505.1. Taxonomy (NCBI): domain Eukaryota; kingdom Metazoa; phylum Mollusca; class Bivalvia; order Unionida; family Unionidae; genus Unio; species Unio delphinus. The sequence continues at coordinate 2,051,958 of JAQISU010000061.1, read as the reverse complement.
GTCTTTGGTGTGACTAGGATTCAAACCTGTGACCTTCTGCATCCAATAGGCCACTGGAACAGTCTTTGAAGGGGAGTAAAATCAAAGATAGCAGAACATGCCAAATGTGATGCAACGTGTTTGTTGTTCTGAGAATAACTCTAGGCATTATGGTGTTTTCTACCATGAAAATCCAAGAACACATGTTCTTGGCATCTGGACAAAATGAAAGAAACAGGCTGCCCTCAAAACGGCCTACATCAGAATTCCAAATTGAAACAAAAACTGCATGTAATTTAAATTTCAAAATTTGATGAAAATGGTCGACTGGATTGTCCTCTGGCAAGCATGGGAATCATAATCCAGCAAGCAATAAACAGCATCAACACTTTCCAATTTCAGGGATTTATAATGCTTACTGCTAAAATCATTTGGACAGATGCACTTCTATTCATAGCATAATATCGTTTTACTTTTAAGACTGCCAATTCCTACATGGTGACCAGTCTGATGCATCATATATATATATAAAATCCATCTTAGTTAATGGTATAGATAAAAACAAATGGCAGGCATGGAAACAAATATGAAAAAAATTATTGTCTGTCTTACTTCTATAAAGGCAGACTTTATAATGTAAAGAAGAAAATGAACATTAAGACATTTAATCAGACAAGATGTGTCAAGGCAGCATGTAGATTGAGTTATGATAATCAATTCTAATCACTGGCATGATACTGAAGCAGGTGATGACTATTTTTGTCATCAGATCAAATTAGGTGTTTTTAAAACTAGCCATATGCATTATTTTAATTATTTCTTAGAATTTGATTTAACTTTAACCCTTTACCCTATTGTCATCTTCTACCATTGCTTCCCTACTCAACAGATTGCTGCTCTCAGTGTCTATGATGATCAAATTTGTTTGGCTTGGAGACCTTATATTTGAAATGGCTACTAAAATTTCCAAGTATTAGGCTGTCCTATGGTTACTAAACTTTGATAGCTACCTCAATGACTGACTATATACAGATCAATTAAAATCACATACTACATAATGTTGATCTAGATTGTTTCATATTGTTACACATTAAATACATATATGAAAATGAAAACCTATTTAGGATACATACAAGATCCACAAAAACAGGGTTTGAAAATTAATAGTGACTAGACTATTTAACCAAACTTTATTTAAAACGAAGCGTTTCTTACCCAACCTAGTCTTGTTAAAAATGGCTTTTTACTAATTGAGCAGCTTATAATAAATCAGTTAAAGACAGAAAATCTGCAATTCTAAATATTACGGCAACCTATTATTCATGGGCAAACACTGACAGACTTGAGAGTCTTTAATGTGAAAACAAATATTATTCAAAACTCAGACAAATCCAAATAAAGTGAGAAATTCCACCTTAAGTTGATATACCTCTGCATTCAAATGCAGAACATGTTTACATTTGATATTAAATGTAAAGGTTGTCAATACATTTACAGCCTGAACTGTCTATCACAACTATTCAAGGAACAAATGAAAAATATGTTAAAAATGTTTGGTGTCCCGTTTAAACTGAGATATGTTAAAAATGTTTGGTGTCTTTAAACAGAGATTTTGAATCCCTGCCAGCTGTAGAGTATGTGATTATTGAATCCCAAAAATTACTCTGTCTTTCTAATAAATGGTGCTACTAGAGATTACTGGATCAGATTTAATCATTTCTATAATCTAATATTTAACCCAATCCATATGGTGGTCATCATCTTCACTATGAAAACTACCGGTATTCTTGTATACAGGATTGCCATCACTGGTTTTCCTGTGTGAAACTTATCCACATGGTCATACCATTTTTAAAATCCAAAATAAGATGCATTTTATAACTGAAATTTTTTTTCCATATGTAACAAGAAAATGTTCATCAAGAAATTTATAACCAGTTAATTAAATAGATTAATTAAATTCATCTTTGCTAATGGTTGTTCTTTTGCTATCTGGAGCCAGATACTGCACAATTGTTTTTATTATTTACCCTGCACAATATATTTCAAACTAGCTGAGGCAAGCATAAGCACTTGATGCTAACTGCAAATGATAAAATAATGCATACAATCTAGAACATGTTAAAATATTGCAGTAACTAGCGCAGACCCTCTAAGGATCTTTAATCCACTTCATTCCATACTAAAGTTGAACAAATCAGACTGCCAACTCATGAAACATGAAGACACTTTTTGGGCTATTATTAAATCACAATTAAAATCACAGATCATCTCTAAATAATTTTGAATAAGGACATGAGACATTCTTGTACCAAATGAATGAATCAAAATATGGAATGGTCACTTTTGCTTGAAGTCTCAATAAATGAATCATCCTTGCCTCTTTCCAAAGCTTCAACTCTCTGAAAGAAACTCTGAGGTACATGTTGTCATGCCTACCAAATTTGTAAACTTCTGGCAGAGGAATATCAGGTAAATTTGCAAAGGATAGATCCTCATAAAAAGACAAACCCTGAAAATAAGATTTGACAATGTTTCCACCATCAAAGAAAGATATGCTCTTGCTCCTGTTGTTGACAGTATCTCATTAATTCTTTGTGATGTCAATAAAATTAGTATCATGTACTAACCACGGACTTGATGGCAGTTAAAAATACACAATCTTTACATCCAAGAGCTTATTCTAGCATGTGACAAAAAGGACCAAATGATGATCCAGTTGCAGTCACAAACTGAAACCAATGACTCAGACATAAGTCAATTTGGATTTCAAAAATGATGATGACAAATAACAGAAGTTGGATTTCAATAAATCTATGAAATTCTGTGGTCATCCATTTATAATGATGCAAACTGCAAGTTTAAGTCCATTGGGTTCACTTTTATCACATATTTATGCTGCAGATAATATGGAATATGCATTCGATAACACCATCCACATGTTTACTCAATGAAGCGTTTCTTATGAAAGTACTCGCAATGTATTCTCCTTTTATTATTTATTTAGAATTTTGCATCACAATTAGAAGAAATATTACAAAAAATATCCCCAGAAAAATTCCAACATTACAGAAATTTATTATTCTGTGAGAAAATGAACTAAGAGAAGGTGACTGAAAGATGGTTCAAAAACCCTAAAAAGATTTCCCCCTCACAATATAAGATATAACATGTATATCAGAAATAACTCCAGTCTTTCTGCCTTCAGAAAAATAATTACCATTTTATGGTTTAATTGTTAATAATTTTGTTTTTTTTTGTATGGGGGGATATAGATGCTGTTGATTGAACATAACTATATACATGATTATAATAAGCACTGAGATCTACCTAAATAACCTTAGCATTAATATCTCATAACAATACAAGGACAACATTAAATATAAATTAAAACCTGCTGTAACAACATAAAGAAAAGGTAAAACTCAAATTTTGCGGAGATAGAAATTTAAAACTGACAACATTTTAATGTGGTGTTCCTAATGAACTAAAATGAATACCCCATATTCCTATTAAAATTTTCATTGATGTTATAAATGTATAGAATTTACTGTAGTATCATTTATTTTCATGGGTCTCAATTTTCCTGGTTTTGAAAAGATGGCATGGATACACCTATGAAGATAAAACACTTACACTCAGCATCAATGGGATCTGACGTAGCCAACAGCACTAAGATACAAAACAATTATTAAAGTACATGCATAGGATATCTTATATAAAGTTGCACCATCAATTAATTTCTGATGACAATGGCATGAACATAGTGGTATAAGTGTGGTAAAAAAAATCAAAGATTCACATTGGTTTGGATAATATAATCATTCCACATAGGAACCAAACACCTGGCCAGCTGCTCCTTGCTAGAATTAGGAAGTAGTGTCGAAATTGGAGGCAATCAAAATGTGAAGATCCTAACTGAATTGAAAAACAATGGAATCACTCCGTTGTTTTGGCCTACCTCATGTATGAATGAATTTCAACAACTAGTTCTTACTTTAAAAAACTGCTGAATGGATAATTGTGGTGCACACTTAAATGTGTGAAAGATAAGACCTAATTATCATTGACTTTGAGAATATGTGACTTGTTTCATTCAACATTTTGGAATATGTACCTAATAGACATGTTTATAGCAACAGAATTGACTGACATAATGTACAATAAGTGGTTTTGTGCAAAAATCAGTACAGTCTAGGCTTCGAAACTCTGCAGTAATTAATGTACTTACTTAGTGTTTCACAAGTAATTGTGCCTTCAGCAATAGCTTTAGAAATTTAAAGTCATGTTGTTCATTGAAATTAAAAATAAATGGATAAAATGAGATATGCTTTCATACAGACTTAAATTTCTGGACATCTGTTAGACTTAATGAAGAATCAAGTTGAAAAAGTATTAAATATGATTTCATTTATGGTATCATTTCATATTCTTTCTTTCAGTATCAGCAATAACTGTGTTGAATAACTTAATTTTTTCTTTGCTAATTTCTTAACATATCAATTTAAGGCAGTTAATGAAAATTATGGCAACTGTATACCAAATAGATGAATGTGCAGTGAAACAATATACAATGCTTTAGAGAAAAAAATGGGGGGGGGGGGTCTTCTATATCATATGTGCCTAACTTTTCAATGAAACCTTAAATTCATGGTTCAGGGCAACAACAAAATCTATAACAATTCGCAAACCCACCCACCCACCCAAAAAATATTTTAGTGATACAACATTATTCCCTTTGCTCTGTCTACTTGGTATTTACCCCATCCACCCCACTCCAGTTCAAAACCACATTGAAAACAATGTAAACTAAGTCAGTCAAATTAAAAAAAATTACATTGTATGGGTCTTGAGAATATTTTTTATGAAGTAAAACTAAAAAACATCATATTAATCAATTAATATAGGTGTTAATTTCTCTTCAAACTCACTACAATGTCATTTAGTGCTTACGATGGACAGTAAAGAAGAGCAGAAACTTGATAACATGTTATGAATCAGTTAAATGTGTGGATTATATATCCACAATCAAAACCACACATGTGGAAATTTTTATTAAAATTTGTACATGTTGATCTCAGGTCTAAATAATTTGTATATCTTTATAAACACTGTACATGCCCAAGCATACAAACTTTTTGACTGATTATAAAATACCTAAATGGGACCTTGGCAGTTTTCGATGAGCCATAAGAAAGTCAAATTCAGACATGATAAATATTTATTATTTTAACTGAAGCCCATTCACAGGTATTTTAACCTCAGCTTATTAAAAAAATGTGAATCACAACAGGTGAAAAATGATCTTGTGACTACTGTAGATAGAATGATGCATCCTCTCTCTGAACCAGGTACATGGGAAGTAATCCGAGAGTTGACCATTCAGTTTAATTGGTAAAGAGATTTTCTAACAAATGTGGTATTTTCAAAAGTAGAAGGAAAGAAAAAGTGAAATAATTCCTGCACAAACTTGAAAAACTATTGATATCTATGGTTTATACCTTAGACACATCAAATATAGAAATTAGCAAACTTGTATTGTATGGGCTGTTCTGTTAAACATACATGGTACCCAGGGAATGCAAATTTGAAAAATACATGCCAGGGTATTTTGATTTCACAGGGTTCATATTAAAATCATAAGAAAATTCTAAATTACATCTATGGGTGAGTACTCCCCCTCCCCCTTTATAAGTTGCCTTAACTGGGTCCCAGGTATGTTTTACTGGAACAACCGTTACAAAGTCTCAATCCCTACAATTTAAATACCTTTGTACCAAATTCATGCCAACTGGCCCATATAAAAACTTATTGCTGAATTCCAGGGGGAAAAAATATAGTGTTAGATTTTAAACATACTGGTAATTCCATATCTGTGTAATGTCTTCAAAATGTAAATAAAAGTTCAAATGCAGAAATATATTGCAGTTAACTTTCTAATGTAAGTAAGATGATATGTGGAGGGATGATAGTAATGGTATTGACTACAATTTCTCCTGACAGACGTCTCACTTTTGGGAACTCTGGCTTACTGAAACATAAATGCTTTGTTGACTTTGATGTGACCTCTAGTCTATCCAATGTTTTTCTTCAACATGCTATATTACATTGTTTCTTTTCAAACGTATTGTGAATTGAAATGGCAAAGTTGTGTGCAATCAGACTATTCTGAATTCTAACATCATGACCACCTTGCAAGATGGAGTTTTAATTGCAGGTGATTGAGCAGGTTTGAATTTTTTTCCTTATAAACTAATTCAATGATGCATAGTTTACAGTTCAGCTTCCTTTTTTTCTTTACAAAAAGCTGCCAGACTTGCTTGCAATTTTCTATTAAAATATCTGCAAACAAGTATTTAGATTTGATTGTTCAGATATTTTTTTCAACTGTAGTGTAACAAATGCCATTGCAGTGTATTACTGCATGATTCACAAAACAAGGGCAAATGATGTACACAGGAATTCCATTTTGAGACCAATTAACCACTCAAAGATAATACATAGAAAATAACCTAGAAAATCAAACCCATGTTTTTTTACTCATGTAAAACTTCGGCCGGCAACTGACATTTCATTTACCCAATAATAATTTTTGGATGTGTGTTAGTTCAGCAAGGAAAACATATTCCCTGCTTTGTCATTAATACATGCTTCCATAAGCAATCAAACATACTTTAAGCCTGAGGTGTTCCAAATATGCCCATCTAGAGTTTGGACCAAACTTACACCCTGATCAATTATATGGTCTTGCATATCATCCTCATCATCAGACTGGTCTGACATCATTCTGTGCTCTGGTGGTGTGGAACCGTGACTTCGCCCTCGGTCAGGATCTGTGAAGGAAAACAAAATAAGAATTTTGTTTCTTTTATTTGGGTGACAAATGCCCCCTTCTCTGAATCTATAATCTTAAACTTACTTTTTAACTCGCATCTTACATTCCTCATCGCACATGCGGTTCCCTCATCATAAGCCCCTTCATAATAACACAGTTCTTGTTTTAATGTGTGTTTAGTCATAGATCCCATTTTAAGGAATAGTATAAGTATGTTCATAGTGTAGGGTGGGGTGTCAAAAAGAGTATTGGTAGAGAAATCATAGGTTCCTTAGTGATTGAGTTTACTCAACAAATACTCTTTGAGTCACCCACTTTAAAATATCTCTGGTTTCATGAAGGAAATATTGTTAAACTGATTTATTGTATGACAATGACTTTTTTCTCTAATTTTCATTTAGCTTCTATTTCTTCCTTGTTGCACCTTTTGAACCTGTTGTTGTTCTTATGGGGTTAAAGAATCACTGACCCATGAGAAGCTACAAGCAATCTTTCTCACGTATCCATATTGGTTGAGCGCAAGATTAAAACCCATGCAGACAGAGGTGAGAGAAAAGTGATCCGTTATGGTGAGCACTTTAGACCTATCTGCCCCACTGCACCTTTTCTATGCTTGAAATTGCTGTATCATTGAATTGATTAAATAAAAGCATCCAATCAATTTATATTACTCAGGTAATTATAAGTGTTGCTCACCAAACATCAAAATTGTTATGCATATAAAATGGCCAGCACAAATCTTTTATCAGAAGACATATTGCTTACTTTTCTAAGGAAAATGCTGAGAATGATGACATTATATTATCTAAGGTTAAGGATGTTGTTGAATGGACTAACTTAAACAATAACTATTTTGGAGACACTTTGGAAATATAACAAGTTTCCAAGGGTGATTGTAAAATCTGAAAATATGTATTAAAGCTCTCAGGTATAAAAAAATAACAAACCATGTTCTTCTATGAGATATGTGCTCTTAACTGAGGTAACTAGAACTTACCATAAATCCATTATTGGAGTTTATAAACAGACAAAACAATCAGATAAAATGCTACTGGATATTTGAAACATTCTCAAACCTCCCAAGATTGAGTAAAATCCCAACACTGAAGATAAAACAGAAACCAAACCAGCTGATAAACCTGTGCCACTCTTTGAAAATTTGAAACCTGAACAATTCAATTTAAATCTTCCAGACAAATGGACAAATTGCTTGTTTAACAGTAAAATGAGCTACTCAAGCAGAATGTCACAGAATAATTTCAAGATTATGTTTTTGGACTGATTCTTAACCAGGTTTGTTTGTTCACTGTTACATGATTTTATTCACTTTCTCAAGTTTGTATGATCTTATGTGGCTTGATATTAACTCTTGAGATTTCTGTGGAATAAAAATCAAACTATTTTCATTCATAAAAAATCAGACTTGTTCCATTATTCATCTAACGTAATGAAGCTCTCAGTCCTTTCCTATTTTTTCAGATCTTTCAGGTCATGCACACAATAATTTTAGTGGTGTGTGTGCGTGTGTATGTGTGTGTGGTTTTTTGTATTGATCCCATTTTGGTATCTTTTCTACCAGTCATATAGCATTCTACTACATGGTACACCAAGTCCCACTGACATCATTAATCAATATTCCCATTGTGGAATACCAGTTACCGGTACCCTATGGCCTAGTAATGGTTATGAGAATTTAGAACATGGAAAACACCAGGCGTGAAAGCTGCAGTGACAGTTATACAATAAAAGGCGGACTCCCTAAAATGGAATAAGCTATATGGCTCCTATGGGCAGAAGCATAAAACGGGAATAATATACATATCTGTACATGCCCTATATGATGTTTTGGAGTGTTGTTAGGATATTTCAGTCCTCCCAGGAAGAAGGAACCAACAAGACAACAAGACATCATAAGAAGTCTTTTTGGTTGGTAACCCAATTTTGAGAGGACTTTCATCTTGAGCAGAATAACAACAACAACATCATCATCAAGATGGCTGCTATAGTGGTCATATTTGATATAATATGGCCACCGTTTTCATTCCGTACCAACAAGATACCTTAAGAAGTTTTTTGGTGTAAGCATAATGTCAACATGACCAGCCATCTTGGCCATCAGAATGGCACCAAAGTTTCATTTAAGACTAAATATTATCCTGTGTTGATGTGATTATTAATTTTAGAGGAGTAGTGATAACAAATTTTATTTTCAAGATGGCCATCTTGAATGACCAAGCTGATCTATTTAAATTTAGAACTATCTAGATCATGGGATAAATGTGTATGTGTAAAGTTTTCAAATAGTTTATTAGGAGTGTAGATGAACAACCACAGCACCTGTAAATTAATTTAAACTGAAAACTTGACCAAGGCACAAAAATACACATTCAAATGGATAGAGACTGACTTGGTTAACAATATATGCCTTATCATTGCTGTGGTGGATGCATACAAATAAAGGTTTAGTCCATAAATACATGCCTGAAAGTTTGCAGGAAAATAATATATTTATTTAATCATAGATTTTTAGTATTATGTTTTTTTTCTTCTGATTGCTTGTGAGTATCAGAACTGGCATGCTTCCTGTGTTATGTGGGATCATGTACAAGGGTTTCTTTATGACATTATATCTCACATGTGAACAGCGCTAATATTTGGTAAGAAGTTTCAAAAACTTAAACACAAAAGTGTACTGACAATGATGACATTACAGGCAGAAAAGTGTGTGTGTGTGTGTGTGTGTGTGTGTGTGTGTGTGTGTGTGTGTGCATGCATGTGTGTGTGTAGTTTAATGGTGCACCAGAACAATCCATACGGTCCCAAGCCAAACCTCTATAGCAAAAATGGTGAAGGCAAAATCCTTGCCAAATTTGCCAGGAAGACAAACCTCGCCAACACCAAAATTAAATATGCACAAGACAACAGAAAAGATGTTGAAAAAACACCCCACAAAGACATACACAAAAAAAACGGTCAAAGAGGGTAAAATTCTAAAGCTACAAGATCAGATTTTTTATATAATCATATAAACTGCACCAATCTGAAAAGTGTAAGACCTTAGAATTAATAAAATTCATCCACTCTATAAATTAAACCTTTTATTTTCATGTTACTAATGGTAATTTCATTCAATAGAGCAAACTGAAATGCTGCTACATATGTAAATAAGTTGTATTAATAATGAGGCAATATATATATATATATATATATATATATATATATAAAAGCTTTACTAAGACAGTAAGGGATGAAATCTAGTAAATATGTAAAACTACTTTTGTCCAATTTGCCTAACTTTTTCCTCTTCCTTTCTCTTTCAAGTCCAGGGTCCATGATAGCTATCTATTTTAAGGATGAAGAAATCCAGGTGAATCATACCTGATGAATCTTAATGCTAAAAGATTTGGAAAAATCCTAAACTGGTTCACCACCCAAATATAAACATTTTCCTGAAATTTCATGATAATATGGATTTTTCTTTCATATTCTACAAATTACTCTTGAGAAGCTGCAGAATATTTTAATTCCATGAAAACTTTTCAAATTGGCCAGATGTTCTTGACTATAGACTCGTGTAACTTTTTTGGTACTTCTGCTGTAAGAAGATATCTAAAATCCTTTGTTATTCATGCATGAACTCCCTATGAATTCTCTGAGGATCATAAGAACTTCTACACAAGGTTTAAAAAATTTCATGCAAGAAACAAAAATTGGCAAGATAATTGCCAATGGTACCTATTGATTTGTATTAGCATTGGTTTTCTTACATCACACAGAAAAATCCAAACTCTGTTTCTTGTCCAGTTTTTATATTTCTTGTAACTTCACAAAAAAGTTTCCCCTAAGACTTTACACATTTTTTAGGGCACCTAGTATAAAATTTTACTGTATCATCAATTTTTTAAATCAAGCCTGGACTGACAGATATTGGATTTTCCAGCCTCTAACTAAATTTCAATAAAATTAAATTCAATATTTAATGTGAAACTATCCTCAAAACAGCAAATGCATTGTCTTTCCCAAGTTATAAATTCCCAGACTGCTTGTGCATGCAGTTAAAATTTGCAATATTCTGCTGATGAAAATCTTCAGTAAAAGACAGTTACAAAAAAACAGTTCTTGCCAATTACTAATGATTGTATAATTATACACCAATCTTTAACTAATAATAAATAAATTTGGGTTCTAGTTTGTCATCATGAAGTATTCACTGTTTTAAACAAAAAATTCATACACACAGATTAGTTATTGGCCAAGAGCACTGAACTATAAAAAAAATCTATTGCCTTCTTTCTACAGTAAGTTAGTGAACATTGAGATGACATAAAACAAAAACTGTGCAAGTGTGTCCCAGTTAGACAAGTTACCCTTTCAACTCACAATGCTCAATCTGATCATGTAACATCACAATGCATGATGTCCTGTGACAATTTTAATTCTGCTTCATAATTTTGAAGGATTTTATGGATTTGGTATAAAGCTTTATAATAAGAAGACGAAAGTTATATTTTCATTTTCTGGAGACAATTTATGGAGATATGACCCTTATTTGACTTAGAACTTTCTGCTTGATGACTTTACAAGAACTTCATGAATTTAAATCAAGTATGATATGAGGTTATACTGTAAGATGACATAAGTCAAATTTGATTTTACACTTTCTGTAAAATTTTGTGAATTATGGCTCTTGTCTGACATAAAAGTACGTTTCCTCTCCGTTTCTGCTCAATCACTTTATAACAACTTCTTAGGATGAAACCAGACTAAATATGAGGATTTAAATCAAGAAGAAAAGGTAAATTGGATTTGAAGAATTTTCCTGCAAAACTGAATTCAGTTATGTTTAACTTAGGCTTTAGCCTTGGTTTTAAAAGATATATGATTTTGGAAATAACCTGCACTGACTCAATTTTGTGAGATCCCATAAAGAATGTAGCAGGCAAATAATATTTTCTATACTAGCCTGTCAAATTCAGCCTACATTCAAATACTAAGTAAACAAGCTTAGTATTAAAGGTTTCCAGTGATGTCACAACAAAAGGAAATAACTTGATGTCAAATCATGAGTCCATGGCAATTCTAAATTCATCTTTAATCTTCAGATTGTCAATTAATATTCACAACATGAGTGGTAACAAAATTACATTTAGGACATATCACTATTGAAAAACTTCGAAGACTGTCCTCGCATTCACTTTTAATGCAGGAACTAGAAGTCTCAAGACAAACAAGTAAATTTGTGAATTTGTGACCCCTGCTGACAACTGAAGTCACTAAAGTTCACAATAATGAAATCTGAATATGATCCGTAAGACATAGCTTTAAAGTTACAGAGCAGACATGGAAAGTAACCGAGTCTCTAGGTCAAACATCAAAATCCCAACAACAATACCCAAAAAAGATTATTTAATAAAATTGAGTTGCCACCTTGGAAAATTAGTAGTCTGTAGCTATTTTGGTTCACACTGATAAGAACATATCATATACTCGCTTATAAGTCAAATCAAACTGCAGGCAATAAAATATCCTGATTTGCCACAGCATAATGTGTCTGCAGATCAGGGTCTATGTTTTTTGTTCAACTGATTACTCTTAACAAAATGCACAGACCCAGATTTGTCAGTGCATTATGCAACAGCATATCTGGGACTGTGCAGTTGGCAGTCAGATTTGCCTTATAAGTTTCTATATATCAGAGCATTCAACATTCAAAGCAGATCAGAATAGCCCATAATCTCAGGATGAGCTTGTCCAACTAGTACTAATGCATAAAATGACAAGAAGCATCTACAGAAGAGACAGTGGATCAAAAATGAGTTACCTTGTAGCCTGCCCCGGCCTATAGACAGATGACCTCCAACCCCTGGAGGGCAGGAGAAATATGAAATGATTTTAGGAATGATTATATGTAATAATGTGAATCCATCTATTTTCATGGGTATCAATTTTTATAGAATGGTTTTTAAACAAAACTGATCTTTTTAGTCAGTACTGAAATTTAGGGATCCGAAATCTGATGGTAATTCTGGTCCTGTTTTCTTGGCTTTTAAATGAATTGTCTATGGCAATATAAAAAAACTGATACCCAATGAAATAAAGAGAACTCACAGTAAAGAAAATAAAGATGGTAACAAATGCCAGAATTTAATGTCATGTGAATGGTTATGAAGGTTAAAAAGAACAGATATATCACTATTTTGTTTTATGTTCATACTACAGTACTCATCTATTTGACTGCAGACTTTGTAACAATAGTTCAAAACTGTACCTTTTATATCAGTACATCTCACCTGTAATCTGATTAAAATCAGATATCCACTGTTATACATGAAGAGATAACATCAATCATTTAGGGGTCATGTTCTAGCAACTTATGTTGTTCCCATAATTGCTAATTTTATCAACCAATCATATGAAGTCTTATATTTTTATGTTTGGAAACTGAGCAGTGTGGATGAAGAGCATGAATGTGTACCAAACGATCTGACTCACTTTCAGATTTTTGAAAGCTGCCTTTCCATTGGTGAATTAAAAGAGCCCCAGAACTTAAGCAGTTGTCAGATCTTCATGTAGGACAGTGGAGATCTGACTTAAACTGAGTTTAATCAATGATGTCTTATATTTGATTCACATGTAATTTTGTACATAATAGTGACCTCAAGGTTTATGTAAGAAACAAAGAAGAAAAAACTTTTATTTAATGAAAATGTTATGCTTTTAACATAGATTATCTCCATTCCGGCAACTAAACCAAAATGTGAGCTTATTTATTGCATATTAGTAATCTGAAACATGTTTGAAGAATCCCTACTACACCTGGATTGACTCTTGGTGTTGGTGAGTATGTGCTGGCAACTTCCTCTGCGTCTGGTACCTCTAGAGATTCGTCGTAAGGCTGATTCTGATGGATTCGAGCCTAAAATTTAAAAATATGAATATGATATACAAAATTCTTTTAATTGCAATTCTTGATAAGGTTTGAAAGCAAACTGTACACATATGTCAGCCATTTGCATGCCAGTATTTTTAACACTGTACACATATCACAGCCATTTGCATTCCAGGATTTTCAACACTGTACATTTATCTCAGCCATCTGCATGACAGCATTTTCAACATTTCAATAACTATTCATGTGTTAACACATGTATTGTTGATTTGTGATACATGCTTTAAGCATTTTGTTTAATATGAGATATGTAAGGGATTAAGTGTTCTGCATATCCACCCAATTTAGTGGAACTCCGTCATGGATTTCATTGCAGCCATTGTAGATTTTAAGGCACCTACACTGATTTTATTGCATTCATCCTGCAAATTGATATTCTAAATGAACAGATGGGAGATACCCCAACATGTTAATCTCAATCATGCAAGTGTCAATTTCATACCTTTACCTATACAAACTCTAGCAACAATACATGTGGTATTTATCAGTGACCTAGCTACAGAGTCAAATGTGAGTAATATAGAAAAAAATACCATTTCTTAAATATGATCCCACCTGTACCCATAACAAAGGGTACATCAAAAAAATTACCCAAGTATGTACAATATACATCCCTGTTGATCAACTACATGTACATGGCATATACATGTACCATGGTAAACACTACCAGGTGAAGTGGGTGACTAAGTCTCTTAAAAATAGTAAAATTTGACTACTTCAGTTAAGAAAGTGAAAACAACTTTGCCCTCTGATTTTATAGAGGGCATGGAGTGACTATAATTGTTTTAGATGCTCCCTTACCTTAGCCAAATTAGTTCCAGCATGGTGTTATAACCAAAGGTGAAATGTAGTAGTCATCAAGCTTTCAAAAAGCTGGTATTTAGGTCAATTCATGCTACTGCGTGTAAGTTAACAACTATCACTTACCAATTTCTGCAAGATATTGACTGATGAAAAAAACATAAAAACTTGTATAATTTCAAAATGTAAACAATGGTATGTAAATAACAATTTATGTTTTAAGAATAAAATAAGTGAAATGAATATTTTAACTTTCACATGTACATTATTTTCTTAATCATATCAATTCGAAATTGTACGTGAACATGTCATGAAGAAATAATGGTGGATATCGCTGTGCTTGGGAAGTACCATTTTATTAGATCATCTGTTTTCGTAAACCACTGAGTAAATATAATCAGGGAAATATAAAGTACATAGAAAGCAAAGTTTAATATTATGTTGCTGAAGATTTAGCTTTAAAATGCAATTATGTAGGTAAAAATGTATGGAACAATGTTGTGGAAGTCGAGAAGTGTTTTAAGGTCAAAGCTGTTTTCTGACTATACTATTTTATTAAAAAATACAACTACAAAATCAGCAAGGCATATACCATTTAATCAGTATGTAACATTACTTCCAAGTATGTTGGCAAATAATAAATTGTTACATTTGCAGTTCTATCAATGGACTGTTGTAACAAAGCTGTAAAGTAAGTGGTTACATTCAGAAAACCACTCTTCCTAAATACAGATGCATTCATATGTTAGCTGTGTCAAATTGGTTGGAAAGATGGCTTTAGTTCATTCATATACAATCTGAAGACCTGTGCATTTGAGTTGTACTAGAAAATATCCTGTAGCTGATTGTTTGAGAGTATACATTATTTTTTAACTGAGTGGAATTCATTTACATGTACTTTGTTTTGAAAGCTGTACTCTTTGCTAATGTCACATATATATGGTCACTTTTTAAGTCACCTTTTGTGAATCTATCATCAGGCACCAGTTGAAGAGTGACACTAAAGCCAGATGCTACTCATCTTGTCCCTCTGCCTCAAGTCAAGTCAAGTCAGTCATAAAGTACCTGCTACACCATTCAGCATCTCTGATGCCAAGGTCTCATGGTTTTCTTTTAGCACCAATGTTTCAAAATAAACACTGATTGCTCAATGAATATGTTTCTTGTTGTAACAAAATCAAACACTATGAAAGTAAAACTTTTGTGAAAAATAAAGTTGGGTTTGCAAAAGAGACTTGACAAAACATAATGATAAGGTTAGAGATTCACCATTTTCAAGGTTGGGGGGGGGGGACTAGAATTTTATTTACACCAGGAATATGTCTTATATTATATGTCTTATATTATATAAATAAGAAATGAGATATTACTAAAATTAGAATTCAAGCATGTCTAATGAAATCACAATACAGCTTTTGATGACATACTTAACTATATTCTGATACCTTTCTTTAAGCAGAATAAATAAACTGATTTTTGGTCATATGTGACATTTATTAATTCAATAACCAACATCAACACAATGAGAATATCTGTGATGACCCTATAATTAATCCAAAGGTTTAAATAAACAAGAAATGATTTGGATTTATTGTCTTGGAAGTCAGAACCAATCCTATAACCAGTTTGGATAAGATAAACAATTTAACCAGTACTATCTGTTTAGAGCCAATTTAAAAAAAAAAGTCAAATCTTAAGAGCAATTAGTGATGGATTTTATAATTTTGGCAAACACATGGCTTCATTATTTGAAGAAATATACATGTTACTGTATAAGGCATTATTGATAGAAATGAGGTGTTTAGTTTATTCATAATATAGTGCAAGTTAAACAAGGAGAAAACTATTAAACAAAGATATTCCATATTTAAACTAACAACTATATAATGAAAGACTCCTTATTTTACAGCAAATACAAAGGTTATTCTAATTTTGATAAGCATTTCAGTTTTATTTCTAAAGATTATTAAAGCAATTAACTTGACCTACTTGACAGTGTAAGCTCATTTTTTGGTCTATTCTTCTAACAAATTACTTGACCTACTATTACCTTCCTCTGAGGAAATCAGGTCTAAGACAGCGCAAGCAATATTTGATACGCTATAACGAATTACGGGAGTAGCATATTGTTGACATTGGATACGACTTGTTGAACAGGATATTACTACAGCTACACTATAATGGCCAACTTTTCCGATACATTCAAAAATATATGCAAGAAATAAAATGCTTAATGTGACTGACTGAATCACACAATCACACAATTCTCTTTCAAACATACGTTATTCTGCTCTTCGTCTGAATCGTCCGCCATTGGGTTTTTCTTTACCTGGAATGCAGACTGATGCAACTAAATTATACTCAATATCAATGCTTGTGGAAGACATTTTAAAACCAGTCTAATATTGGTTTTAGAGTAATTAAATTATTTTGTATTAGCTCCCTTATTCTGTTCAGTTTTTTTTTTTTTTTTTTTTTTAAAATAGTTATTTTAATTTTCAGACACTTTCAAAGTTATATTTTGAGAGAGCAAGCATATTATTAAATAATAAACTTTCACACGTTCCGGTGTTTTTAAAAAGCTGCTCAGAACATTGATCGGTCATATCAGTCTATTAATGAAATAACCTCTGATGTAGTTGTAGAAATACTCACCAATGTGATGTGTTGGGTGATTCGCCTCATCATCATCATCATCATCATGAGGACTTTGCATAGCACCTAATCTTTAGAAGCTCTAAGCGCTTTACAACATCTCTAATAGCATAACTATACTACAGAAAAACAAAAACAAAAAAAACAAAAAAAAAAACATGAAATTGGAAAACATAAAAATATACTGACAACATATCAGATACAAAACATTATTAGGTTTCTAAATTTGTTCCTGCAGTCGAAAAAGGTGAGTTTTAAGAGCACTCTTAAAAGGGACCACTGTGTCTTTGTGTCTAATTTCAATGGGCAATTCGATCCAAATCGCCGGGCCCTGGTATGCAAAAGAACGTTGTCCATATGACTTTGAATTATACACAGAAATGGTCATTAATTATAGTACATCGAAGAAAAAAATTTATAGTTTATTTTTAAATTTGTGTTAAGTTCTGAGCATACCAGAATAAGCATTGCATTTCACCTCTGAATCAAGACATGTTGAGACTTAGACAAAATGCCATTTGCAAATTTTAGATAAACATTTTGGGGTTAAAAGGCAAACTGACAATGACTATAATGAGATTCAAAAGAGTGCTCAAGATGCTTGAACTGATAATTGGGATGGGGCAGTAGGAAAGTGTAATAGAGTGTGTTGTGCCTAGTTTAGTGCTTGGATAAAGATATTCTTTGGACTGACACAATTTAGCCTCACTCTGATAGACAAGAAAGAGCTATGTCAGCACTATAAAGAATGTAGAAACCTAAACTCAGTGGCAACAAATATTTCTTCTAAGCTGCGTAATTTTAAGGAAGGGGACTGCAATTTATGCTGGTGAGACTCCGATTTTTACCTAAATGGGAGTCCTGGACTCCTAGTTTTAAAATCTTAGCGAGACCTCGGTTATTTGTAAAACTCAAATAGTAATGACTGTCATCGTCACCAGATATGATCTGAATGGACTGTTCTGATGTTAATGATCAGCTGAATGTAAAATACAAATACGCTTACAATCAAAGTTGTAATAATCTTGTTTTAGCAGATTTTGATAAATTTTGGTACATATGAGATATGGGCAGAATTTAGTGAGTATATGGAAACTAATAATCATTACACATATTTGAGCGATGTAGCTGCATAGCTTCTATATCTTTCGTTCATGCAGACCAAAAATGATCATAACAGTTGTGTAGTTATGTTAGAGAATTTATGAGACTCAGATATATCAGTTTTGATTTAAAATGATTCAAAATTAGAATTGTTTCTTTTTCTTTTCTGTTCTCTAATACACATGAGTGCTATGATCTTTAAGGTCTTAAAGTCTGCAATCGACAATAAACTCAATAAAAACAATGATATTCAAGATGTAAAGTATTTGTTGTTCTTTCTCTATTTCAATGATTTAATTTCCATTTTAAATCAGATGACTGGGGAAAGAAAAACGATATCAATAAACAGGTACCATGTATATTCCAGGTTATGAAAGAAGTTACTCTGACATTCAGGTACGACCAAAAAATATTCTGATGATAGCATATACTTGTCTTAATTTGGGGAACTTAAAATGTTGCACAAAAATGTAATCAACTTGAAAAATTGGATGCTACTTCCAAGGCACTCATTCTGCCACCTGTGTCATCCTCCAACAGAAAATTGCACCTGTAACCACCTGGGATGAGGGTATTTGTGCCAGGATTGTTGGTAAGAATGGATGATCAACTTGAGCATGAAAGTACATGTCAAGTTCAGACTGTTTGAACAATTTCCAGTGTTACAATGAAAAGTAATCAGTCATGTACAATATAAATTTCGAGTCAACACCTGTTAAATGTGAAAGCCACCAGATTGCAACATTAACATGCTTTACAGTATTTGCTAAAATATATTCAATTTCATAGCAATTGGTAACTGGCCTAGTGGTTAGAGAGTTCACCGCGGAAGCGGGAGGTCGTGGGTTCGATCCCCGGCGGAGTCATACTAAAGGCGTACAAAAATGGTACTAGCCGTTGCCCCGCTTGACGCTCAGCATTAAGAGGTTAGTGTTAGGACTGGTCGGCCTGGTGTTAGGATAATATGAATGGGTGGGACATCATGCTACATGTCTGCGGCATGATGCACCAGTGCTAGAAATCAATATAAACTGCCTCACTGCACACAACATTGTAGCGATATGATTGAAACATTGTTAAAACTACTTTAAAAAATTCTAATCAAACAAACAAAATTGTAGCAATTGACAAACACGGTAATTATGTGATCTACCTCTTGTGTAACAACTGTAAACGAATTTGCTACAGTTTTACAATTTTAAGATACTGATTCTATCTTAGAACATGCAGTAAAGACATTATTTTGAAACAGTATAATAATCATGGATTTATTTTTTAAATAGTGGGAATACTCTGGAGTCCTAGTGGTGTTCCTCGCTTGGCATTCAGCAATAAGTGTTAGGTCTGGTCTAGTAGGGTTTAACGCCATTTTTCAGCGCACGATATACATGGTGGCCAGTATTAATGGTGGAGGAGGAATCCGGGAAAATACCCCGGAAAGAACCACCGACCCACGAGAAGATACTGGCAAGCTTTCTCACATACCCACATTGGCCCAATCTGAGGCTCAAACCCACGCAGATAGAGGTGAGATGGCATTGATCTGTAACGGAGAGCGCTTTAGACCACTCGGCCACAAGGGGCCCCTGCAGACATCGTAGTGATATGACCAAGGAAAGCTACGTTGAAAATCAAAATAACTCTCTCTCTCTCTCTCTCTCTCTCTCTCTCTCTCTCTCTCTCTCTCTCTCTCTCTCAGAAATAAACTGGTAATGATGAACTTTGTTTATCGAGATATTAAAACCGCGATATCGTAGTAAGCCGCCATATTGGTTTCTTCAATGATTTTTTTAAACAGTCATCGAAAACTAATAAAGATACTAAATGTAAAATGGACTATTTAAAAAGAAATGGAACTGATAGAACCAAACAAAAAGTAAATGAATTAATAATAACAATTTCAGTATATATAATACTCCTAAATAATATTAAAACAATGCGATCTTATTTACTAATCTATGAAAACTGATAACGGTAACACACGTCTGGTGTAATTGATGTATGGCTTAATTTGCATTTTATTTTCAAATGAATTAAAATGGTAGTTAACTATGTTAATATTATTTTTTAAAAAATGTCATTAGCAGTGCTGAAATGAAATGTGAAATGAATTATTAGGAATGGTTAAAGTATATACACTACCAACCGGATAACACAATACCATATTTCTAGTAGCACAAGTTTCAATGGTAAAAGAAACCTGGCTTTTAAAAATAAAATAAAAACATTGTCCAATGAAAATCGTCATGTGTACCAAACTCATTTGCATATCTACTGGTAGGATTTCTCCAATATCCCAAGTGAAAGCAAACTGACAGTGAGACCACTCAGAATATATATTACTACGTCATTCCTATCTTAAGACTTAATGCACTGTGTCCATCTGATTAAAATAATATATCCACTGTTATACATGAAGATCTGACAACAAACGCTTAGGGGTAATTTTCTGGTAACCGATGTTATTACCAGAATCGCTAATTTTATCAAGCAATCATAAAAAGTCTAATAGCTTCACGTTTGGAGACAGAGCATTGTGGATGAAGAACCTGAGGGGACAGGGTCCAGTTTTTATGTACAAATTTAATGTCGCATGCACCTGCCTAATATAAAAATTCATTAAAAATATAATACGCGAGTGAGGTCAAAAAGGTACATATTTCTGGATAGGTATTATGTAGTGCAACATAATCATATCACACACATGACCTGACAAGTCTACTGAAGTTCTTAGAATAAAATATTTATGTACCCCAACCCCTATTTTATACATGCATTTTTCACATCCGAAGGCCATTTTTGACAGCATGTGGTGCTCCTAGATGAAAATTTTGAAAAACATTGTCTACTAAATAGCTTGATGCAATTCATAATAGTTGTCATCCATGCCGTTTTTGAGATATTCTACTTGCCTTGAACCCACGTGTCTACTGCTATGGGAGGCTAGCTCTTCTTCCTAGCCGACTATTGGTATTTCACAATCAACATACTGCAGAGTAACTATGGAAAGTGTACATGTCTGACATCAATTTCAAGAACAACACAAGCCTGAAACACCTAGTTCACAAATTTATCCATATCTTTAATTATTACACAATAGTAGCTCAAAAACTCACACCATACCCTTAAGTTAAGAAATTTGCCAATTTACGAAACTGGACCCTGCCACCTGAACGTGTGCCGAAAGCCCCAGTGATACATGCCCCCAGTGGGCGATACAGCACTATAATGAAACTATCATCATCGTGTGCCGAACGATTTGATTCACTTTTAGATTTTTTAAAGCTACATTTCCAATGGCTATTTTAAAGTTCACCAGAAGATCTCACTGGATAGTATCGTATTTTGACACCTCTCTAATTTGTAAGGTAGAAAGCATGAACCTAATTATCACAAGCCTAGCATTTCTAAATTCACACAGAAGCTAAATCTGTAATGTGGTTTATATGTACTTTGAGTTAGTCTTGAAAATGGATTGGTTTGGTGACTGCCTGGTATAGCTAGACTAGCATTGGACATCAAATGAGTAACTTTGGGTGAAAATGAGCAGCCGACTCGGCATACGTATTCACGTGTGTTTGCTACCGAGGAAAATATCTAAACCTCAAGATGGTTGAGGGGTGATGAAAAGTATGCTAATTTGTTATAGTACTAGTGAACAGTATTCATATATAAGGCACATACTGATTCTTTTAGAGGTCTTGTCGCTGTAAAATATTCAAAATAGCTATTAGCTGTCAAAGCTGAATGCAAAAAGAGGGGTTGGTGGCAGTATTGGTTCAGTATAGGCCCTTAGGGGGTTAAACTGTTGCAACGGAGTTACTGATCGTAGCGCCTAAAATTACATCCATTAGCTCCAATGCGCATGCTCATAATAAATTCCAGTTCCGGATAGTTTACTGTTCTAAACTTGATTAGTGAAACATAAAGTCAACGAAGGAAAAGCAATGAATCAATTATATATTTCAAACTTATTTTATTCATACTTGGAGAATAATTATAGACACTAAATCAGATAATTAGATTTGGTGTCCATACGTACATTATATCAGATAATTAAATATTTACTGTCGTAGCAATTGACAAACACGGTAATCATGTGATCTAGCTCTTGTGTAACAACTCAAGTTATTTCATGAAAAATATAATTAACATTAATAGAAATGCAACAGTCTAAATCAATAATAAAAGAACCTTAAGAAATTAGAATTTTGTTGTTGTCGTTCAACATCAATTTACTGCTATGATTAAAGCTGTGAAATAAAATAAATATATTTTCAATACTCTTCAAGCGAGATAAATTGCAAGAACTTTTTACGCAGTGATACACTTTTGCACAATCAAATAATACAAAACTAGTACATAATGTAGTAATGGAAAGATAATGATGATCTGAAATGGGCAAAGAGCATTTTTTTGAAAGCTGGCTGCAGCTCAAGTTAGTGAAAAAAAATTAAATATGTAACAATAATTGATCACATATTGATAGAATTTCTCTTTAAGATATTGAGATATCGACCCTGCTTGCAAAATGTGAGCGGTTTGTCACATTTTCTTGATCAACGTCTGCCATCTTTAATTACTGAACTATCCGGAAGTGAGCTTCACCGATTCGCCCTTTGGTGAGCTAGTAACCGTGAAAACCCCTATAAAAGCAACCAGTTGTATAAGAAATAAACCCGATTGCCTCAGTCAAAATCTCACATACATGCTTTCTACGTAAATCATTAGCTAGTTTTTATTTGTATCTTCAGTGTAAAATTATTCTCATTTTTCTGCAATAGGTCATCGTCGGGTGAAAATTCACCTGATAAACTGTCTAATGATATATTAATTGGTCGTTGTTTGATCTTTCTGTTGGATCACGGAGATCTGATTCTAATTAGATTATGCACTGTGTATATGTATTACTAGTACACTGATACGTTGAACTCTATATTTTAGTGGCAATTACAGAGGCGTAGCTAGAGTGTTTGGAGCCCGGGGACAAGATTCATTTTTACGCCACCGACCTTCTCAACTCTGAAACCCACTATTTTCATCAATAAAATCACCATCACCCAATACAACCTATTTCATCTATCCCCTTTCCACTCCAGGACATTCTAACGTTTTGTACGAAAGTTCATTTTGGTTTTGCTTCGTGTCTTACGGCCAATCAGTGTTGCCAGATACTTTTTTCAATTCCCGCCCGTGTACATTTAAAAAGCAGCCCAAAAACCGCCCAATTTATATATTAAAATCTGAAGAGTGATTAAGAACCAAATAACATAAATTTAACAATATTATAACAGTGATAAAGTGATAATAGTGCCTCCGCCCTACAGGCTACAGTTACCAGGATAGATATGCTATTGATATGCTAGCTTAATTGAAATTTGAAATTAGAAGCGCGCTTCGTTCTTCATGTTCGCTATTTCAATTTTTTTTTAACAATGTGAGATACATCCAGAGTAATGGATTCATTAAGATTTTTTTAGATATTATCGTCACTAGCGCCAATATGAAGTTGAATGCGGAGAATTTAATAGCAATTTGATGCAGTCCAAATCAGAAACCAGCCCAAAAAAAGCAACCCGCAATCTAGAAAAAATTTCCCGCAACCAAATTTAGAAAGGAGCCCAATTGGGCGAAAAATCCGCGTATCTGGCACTATGGTGCTAGCTTTATTGAAATATGAAATTAGAAGCGCGCTTAAAAATTTGTTTAAGTATGTCAGATAACATCTATGGAGATGCATCCAGAATAAAGGATTCATTAAGATTTTATTTAGATATTATCGTCACTAGCTCCAATTTGAAATGGGATGCGGAGAATTTAATAGCAATTTTATGCAGCCCAAATTACGGCGATACAAATCAGAAATCAGCCCAAAAAACCGCAACCTGCAATCTAGAAAAATTTCCCGCAACCAAATTTAGAAAGGAGCCCAATTAGGCGAGAAAAAAACCCCGCGCATCTGACAACTCTGCGGCCAGTCAACGCAAGTAGCGTATTTAGTGCCAATGCGACATTGGTAAAGGGCCTTGCCCAGGGACACGCCAGTGCAGACGACCCGGGTTGATCCGATGGCGGGATTCGAACCCGCAAAGTTTATATAACGACTCTGAAAAGCTAACCACTGGGCTACTGCGGCTCCTAAAATCCAACCTTTACATAAATTATTTACAAAATGCCACAGCTAACTTTTCAATAAAACACGTATCACTTATGACAGTAAACAAAAGCCTCTTTTAAAATGCATTTTAAAGATAGTTTACTTTATCGGTCACAGTAGCTTTTTTAAAGCATCGACAATTTAAAACCACCGTATTTACAGTTTTTATTAAAAAAATATTCGCCTTTATTTACAAGTGTGTTTTCCCTATAGAATTTATATATACAGATAACAATTTTCATTACTTCTTTCCTTTGTCTCGAAGTGTGAAAAAACGTTTGTAAAAGGAAAAATATCAAAATTAATTTTGTTCAGAAAATCTGATTCGGTCTAAATGATTGTGCAGATTATGTATTTTTCTTCCATTTTTTTTAAAAATAAAACTTTTATAATCAAGACACGGTAACATATGTGGGAATTTTTTCTATAGGCAGCAAGAACCAGTTCCCCAAAAGTGGTCCACACGAAGTGCTTATAAATCGTGCTATTTACACTTAGGTCTTGTAGCTTGTGTTATGCAAGTTACCTTAATCTTTAAATGTATTCCTTTTAGCTGAAACTAAATATACAGAAATTTTATTATGCTTTAACGACTCCGAGGTGTTGACAATGCAATAACTTTATCCAAAATGCAATAAAACATATTTGCCATTGTTAAATTTTATTCTTGCGTGTATAATGTGGTTTTCTTGCTTTAGCTTTTTTTTTAAAAAAAAGTCATACTTTGTTTTAAAATTAATAACATTAACATTTTTTAAATTAACATTTATTATTTTAAAAGAATTTTAATGTTAGACTGGAGAGTAAGCATAAAAGCATCAGATTAACAAAGCTATAAATCCGATATTGGTCTGAAGAATGCATATAGTATACGTCACTAATTCGCATATTTTGTGTTATTCATAAATGAGTGAAAGAGAAACTTCACTTTGAAAATGTAATAGTACGTGTTTGGTTATTATTTAGAAGTGATTTTTTTTGTTATTCTACTTGTGTATTACTCCAACTTTTACCTACAGGTGATTGGGGAAAATTACCTAAGACTAGTGATTTCAGTGCTAATCAAACACAGGGACGTTATTTCAATTTTTCATGGGAGAGGGGAGGGGCAAAACATGACGGGCTTTTTAATTTTCGTATATAGACTACAGCAATTTAACAGCACATGCAAATTCGGAGGGGAGGGGGAGTGCCTGTCCCCTTCCCCTTAATGGCGGCATTGATCAAATATATCCAGGCTAGTCAGGAGTGCATTGATAAAACGCTTCCATGGTTACGCACTAACGAGACGAGGTAGTATCTCTCATGTAGTGCCCGAAAGGTTAAACAGAGGTAAATTTAGTAGGATTTCCTGGTAATTACTAGTGTAGCATAGATTAAATATACATTAAATTGGCACCCGAATTTTAGGACAGGGCAAAATAAAGTTATTTATGCTGTAACCACACTTTCTTTTAATAAAGGATTAATGGCATATATACTTATATGAACATTAGTGAACGATCTCACACAAGTGCTTATTTCAACTGAAATTCACAAAACGAGTTGAATGATTAAAGACTCGTAACAAAATGAAACTATTCAAAGTATTTCATAAATCCATCTGAAGTAATCTCAAATATAAGATTATATTATGTATAAATAGAAAATGTTTCTCTATAAAACTGCAAACAATAGTATAATGAATTGACTTTAAATTACACCCCGATGTTTTCGACCATGACGCCATCATCTTATACGTTGTCATGATAACAGTCTTTATGTCACGGAGTGCTAATAAACATGTTTAATATTGGAAATTGTGATACAGGTATATAGTTCTAAATAACACAGCCGAAGTCATGTGACATATTAATTATGTAAAGCAGATTATACATATACATGAAACACCGAAATTATTGACATATCGACTGTTGTAAACGATTGCTGTCGAGTTCAATGCAGTTGGCACTAAATTACATTATTATAACAGTTGTTCATCTCGACATTTCGACTCACCGACGTTTTCAAAACTTTCTAATTGATATAAAGTATTTTGTATTGTTTCTTCGTAGAGAGAAAAAGAGATACAGACTAATTTAGCCTGCCTGCTATTGAAGTTTCATGTTCGGCTTCCCATTCTTCACAATATAAGGATCGTTATATAATAGTAAAAATAATAAAAATGCCCTTTTTAGCTAGTCAAACGAAATGTTTCAGAATCTCATCATCAACAACCACCAACACAACACTCAAAACATCAAGCATCAACCATTACATAAGCTGACTGAAGTATGTGCTTTAAGAAAAGCTAAAATTCTTTAAAAAAAAGAACATTACGTAAACTTCAGGCAAGTATAAAATTTTTAGTACAATGTTTAGACGCCAACGGCTATCAGAAAGCATGGTTCTGTCAATAAAGCAAAATACGGTTTATAGAATACTCGACCAATCAAAAGCTAACGTTTCTACTGTGTAATTTTTTACACGAATTATCGACTACCAGCAAAATCAGTTGTTTATAAATCATTAATGCTTTATTAATCAGATTGAAACTGTTTAAAATACACTTGGATAAGTGAAAGGATGAGTAGCTTTTTCACATTGATCCGTTTTGTTTTTTTTTTTTGTCTATATTGACGTTGCAACCATATGTGTGCGAAGAGTGAAAATGTCAGATAGAACAACACATAAAGACAAACGCGTAAGTGAATATTTTATCTTTGTGTTCAATTGTGCCTGTGTGTCTGTTTAAGCATAAGTTTAGGTGTCGTATTAATGTTGGTATGTAAACATGACGTTTTTCTCCTAATGTACGTAATGTATAGACAGGTAAATCATCATGACCTCTCAAAGTTGATGTTTTAAGGAAATCACGCGTTAAGACCTCTCCACTTTGATGGGTACTTATGTCATCTATGCTTTTGCATAAGCGATATTTGTATATAGTTGCAAACAGAAGATGATAAATCAATGCTATTTAGACATTCATTGACAAAGCAAGTTTGATTTAATTTCACTGGTCAAAATGCTTCCGAAATAAATGTAGTCAAATTTTACGAATATGATGCTTAAAATTGTTGAATGGTTCTGGTTTTAAAGATATGATGCTGAGGCAGTATATATGACCCTTGACATGGGAATGGCGGAGGATAAGTGAGTAATAAAGCGAAGGGACTTCAGTTTAAACCAGAAATAGACTAAAACACATCTTTGACCGGATTTATGATTAAATTTATGACTGGGTTTGGACAGTACTTACTTTTTAGGCAAACCAATGAATGATGCCATTTGAACAGGTATTGGGTCATACATGATATGAATTGCATAATGTAATTCCAAGAAGTCGTGGATGATGCAATCATAACTAAGCATACATCACTCTACTGAACAAATTGCCCTATATCAGCTCTAGAAATCATTCAGTGTCATGCCCTCTTATCTGTCAGTGTTTGGTTTTGCATAGGGACACATTTATATTTAGCCAAATTAAGCAGAGATGCCTCGTTCTTATGTGAACAATCCATATAAATTCTGCTATGTTTGTGGTAAAGTGACTTTTGCATCACGAAAGTGTAACCAACATGGTTAGGAAACCTATCCCCTTTTATCTGGTTGCAAACTTGGAAACAAGAGATGGGTCTATAACACTAGTGCATAAACTATGACCACTATCAGTGGCAGCTTTTGAAGATGCGATTTGAAGGTTCTTGCTTGGTCTGCAGAATGGATACATAAAGTAACTGCGTGAGATTCCCACTACATCGAAAGATTGGACACTCCGACATTCAATGGAGCCTGGGAGGAAACGCTTTCAGCATCCATCACTTGTTGAATCAAGGAAGATTTTGTTGTCCTCTTGCATATCAAGCTGGGTCTGATGAAGAACGTTGTCATGGGGATGGACAAAACGAGTAGTTTTGAAGTATTTCTGTAGAAACTTTCCAAGGTTAAATGAAGCTAAGATAAGGAAAGTGACATTTGCTGGTCCTCCGATACGTGAAGTTCTTTGAGATGATGCATTTGACAGTCAGTGTGTGGCAAGGAAAAGACTGCATGGAAGGCCTTGAAGTTAGTGTCAACGCTTTCTCGGAAACAACAGGGCAAACAACTACAGGAAACTGGTGGAAAACTTCTTCAAGGCGTATAAAAGCCATGATCGCAATATCTCACTAAACAAGCGCTTTTTGCACTCTTATCTACATAGTTTGTCCACCAAACTGCGGAACAGTGAGCTACAAGCCCGGCGAGCGATCTCGCCAGGACATTGCAACAATATAGAAACCTTATCAGGGCAAATGGATCCCATCAATGCTTGTCGACTATTGCTGGACAATGACAAGAGATGCTCCATTTAATGAATACAAGAGACAAACCAAGAAGCGACTAGTAGACACTGGATATGGACCCAAACACACACACACACACACACACACACACACACACACACACACACACACACACTACCTACCTACACCCATTAAAACTCTACTATCTACACAATATTCATAGGAAAAAAAATATAAAAACTTAAATATCTTAGAAACAGTAGCCAAAGAGTTGTTTTAATTATCATATTTTAATTCAGCACATCAAAATCCATAACAAAGATCACATTTTATCTTTGAAGCAGACAACTTTAAAAAAATTGTAGACCAGTGTTTTTATAGGCATTGAAACCATGTCACGATTCTGATTTTTTAACTTAACTAGTGATCAAATGAAACTAGTTTCAGAAAAAGTGATTTTGCTTTTCTAGTACTTGTCTAGAAACTACAATAACAATTATGAAATGAGCAACCTCGAAGATTATTTACTTTGAGGTATGAAATACCTATTAAAACTTATTATATCGCAAATAGTGTTTAAAATTAATTCATAAATCTTCATGTATATTTAAGAACCCGTAATGACCTTGGCAATGTTGACTGAAAAAGAAATATTCTCGGTTTATGTAAATATAAAGAGTTAGGGTTCATTGAACATTTCGCTACACGTCTTTTATTCCGGCTTTATTTTTTCCATCCATGTCTAGTTTGATCCAAATATGCAATTACCAGGTACACCGAAATAAATTATTTAAAACCACACCTGAACAAAGAGTACTATGTTATTAAACGGAAAGAAATGCGACATCTGGCTTTGCACGATGAAATGATTTATTGAAGTAGTAACTCAAATAAAATTTATACATTTAGCCGAGTCTTTAGAGTATTATACAAGGACTGTATATAAGGATTATATACAGGCAAATGTTCATAGATTCCATTTACATGTACATTAACACTGTAAAAAGATAACCGGGCAGGATGTCGGATTTACAACACATTACAATTGATGGTCATATAATTGCAATGTTTAATGGCATTTGACTGCAACGAAAATTTAATTATGATTAATATGTGCATGTATATGATCCAAATATTGGATCATTTAATGAACATAAAACACATGGCCTTACTAATGAAAATGCAAATAATTTATCATTACAATATATAAAAAAAAACATACCTAGACAAGGGTGAATAATATAAGTATACCACGAATATATATATATATATATATATATATATATATATATATATATATATATATATATATATATATATATATATACCACGAAAAGGATGATGCGTTTTACTCAAACAGTAAAAATGTAGTATTTTACTCGTGTAGTAAAATGTATTCACTCAAATAGTGAAATTATGTAAACAAAGGAACATATATAAAATTATATATACAGTCCCAAAAAACAGGTTGGGCTTTGCAAACCCCAATAATTAGCCCACGGCTAAAATATTACATGCATGGACGTATACATTCCTTCAACAGTTCTTAGAAATAGGATGAACCGAGCTAACTATTTCGAAATATTGTACAATATATATCATTCTATACATAAACGAAACCCGAGTACAAGTATTTAAGAAATAAAAGGATTTATACGATTCCGTGACAAACACATGCATATAAAGACAACATCCTCGTAAAGACCACTTCAAGATCGATTTAGAGCGGTTTTTGCAGCTTGACTATACCTTGTTAAGATGTCTACACTTCAAAGATGATATTTTATGGAATTTATATGAATTATATGCAAAATCTCGATTACGCTACGTGGTCAACATGATATTTCATCATAGATAGAGTGTCAGTCAGTAAAGGTAATGGATGACTAAGACTGGATTTAGTAAATCGGTAGATAGCTTGAGTAAGTCTAATTCATGTAATTTATCCTGCCCTTTGCCATCTCTTATTTAGCCTTGATTCTTGAGAACTATGATCTTACTGCAGTTATGACTACGAATGTTCCGTTGTCCCCAAATAATCAATGGCGCGTGTCAAACATCGTGGTACGTTTTAATTCACATGAATATTTGAACAAGTAAACAAAATGACGATGAAATATCAATCAACAGAAGTAAATACACTGAATGATAATTATATCTATTACACATAAATATATAAACTAAATTCAAAGTTAACTGGAAATAACTCTATATAAATTGAACATGTATTATATCAATTAGTGAACATAATTGATATTTGTTTCATTTAAGAATATTTAATCGGACTTTGCAACATTTGACACGCTAATAGTGAATGTATGCGTTGCTGATTTCAAATCACGCATGCCTTTATGGGGAGTAATGAATTCTTTATTTAGACTGATCACATATACAGATTGGTTGATTCTTGAGAACCAG
This sequence comes from Unio delphinus, assembly GCA_029339505.1. Classification (NCBI taxonomy): domain Eukaryota; kingdom Metazoa; phylum Mollusca; class Bivalvia; order Unionida; family Unionidae; genus Unio; species Unio delphinus. The sequence continues at coordinate 2,020,792 of JAQISU010000061.1, read as the reverse complement.
GAGTTCTTCTTGTAGACAATTCGATTGATCTTTTCAGTATAAGATGAATGATAAAAGAGAGCTGATCAAATACAAATCGGAACGAAAGTCACGATTGTACAATAAATTAAAGAATATTCTCTCACGTCATACCGTTGATATAGTATGGTGAAGGACTCAAAGGGTATATTCACACAAATATAAAAATTCGACGACTAAAAAGCCATTTGTTTTCGTCTTAATGCCGAAATATAATTCATATCCCACTCTTGCATATCTTTGTCACGAATCTTTCAATCCACTCTCCAAACGACATTCATACCTTGAGTACAAAATGTATGTTGCTGCTCAAGTGGTTGTGGGTGATGCAGTTGTTGTTATTGTAGGGTTTAACGCCAATATTATTAGCTATACATGGCGGCCAGCATTAATGGTGGAGGACGAACCCGCGAAACCCCCCCCGCCCCCCCCCCCCAGAAAGAACCATTGACCCACGAGAAGCTACTAGCAAGCTGTCTCACATACCTATATTGGCCGAATCTGAGACTCGACCCCACGCAGATAGAGGTGAGATGGTAGTGATATGTATTTTAGAGCGCTTTAGACCACTCGGACACTCGGACCCCTGGGTGCTGCAGTCGATGAAGTTATTAGTTTTTCGTTATCATGTGGGTTCTTCCGTCATTATATAGCTATTAAAAAAAAAAAAAAAAGTTTTCGCAAATCCATTATAATCCAATACACATAACAAAATGGTTTCGTGACATCATTGAAATTGTATCCTATCCTGTCAAGGGGTTCCAAAAGATTTGCAACAGGTTTAAAATCAATATTCCATGCTGTAGTACCCTCAAAGACCGTTCAAGACAACAGTTGGAGTACGTCAAGGCTGTAATTTTGGCACAGCTGGAGATTGACTTTTTGGGGGAGTGTTATAATCAGTGACTGGATCCATTGTGCAGGCCATTCACCTGTCTGTCAGATATTGTTACAGATTGTTATTAGTAGCAATATCACTGATTCCCCCCCCCCCCACCATTCTTGATAAGTTCAGCTGGAATGTTATCTACTCTAGCTGCCTTCCCATCTGTAACGTGGGCGCGCTGGCGGGTGATCAAAGTGCTATTAAGACAATATTGCACAAGGCCTGGTCAGAGGTATTGCGCAACTTGGAAACAACACTTGAAGACCGCCTCCCACTAATTGGCGTTATCTAGAAGATGATCGCTACGGTGTAATCTGCCCGGTCAGTGAATATAGTAATCTGAGATGGTACTTTGAACAAGACAATACACGAGCCCCCGTAAAGATAAAATATGAATTTAATTAAAAATACAATTACGAAAAGAATGACACTGTGAATTACACTTTCTCTCTTTCTGAATACACTTAGTTCAGAAAAAAATACAAATGCCGAAGCTTTAAAATACTGGATACATTCATAAGAATTCAAACATTAATGAAAAAAAAAAAAGAAGTTAGCCATTAATACTGAGAGTAAATTTCATCAAGGAATCGAATGTTCATTTAACATTGGACTGTTGAGTGATTCAACATGACCTTTTCCGTCGACTGGTTTTTCTTTCTCTTCCCTGCGTACGTCCGTCTCCAGCTTGCCCTTTAATTGAACGGGAATTCCACACTGACTTCTTATTTCTTTCCTTTTGACTTCTCGCTGATTCTCACTCTTGCCCACAATAAACGATTGCTTTTGACTTCTCGCTGATTCCCACTCTTGCCAAAGTAAACTATTTTTCCTTTTGTGTTTTTGGCGTCTTACAAACGTTCCACATTCAGTTTAACTGGAACCACAATTAATTTACGAACGTCTTTCTTTCAAAGACGTACGGAGTCTTCTCCGGTGTTGGAATCAATTATTCTGACCGTCTCTTGCAGACGTCTACCTAGACTGTCTAACATCGTTTGATACGAACTATATATTTCCCGATTCTGGATTTCGGCCCAACCCTCTGTCCTGTACATTTGACCAATCGGCATAAACGCTATTCTTACTGACCTTATGGAAACCGTCTCTCACGATGTCAAAAATGCCACTTAGGATCGAGATGTCACATTATCGTTTGTCTTAATCATTTTTGAAAGTTCTACGTGAGTAATCCCATAATTTTACGTGTCAACCACTCAGTCCGTTTTCACTTTAATTATTGTACCAAGCCTGACCATGCTAAGTAAACATTCTTTCCGTTCAACTCTAGTTCAAGACAGTTGATTATCGGCTAGCCTACGAATTAATTACTGGATGTCACTGACGAAAAATTTGGCACTTGACATTACCCCCTTTCTAAGAGAAAAATCGGTATTTTCTCTCCCAAATTTTTCGGTGATCTATACTGCTCCCGTTACATGTCCTTAGGTGACCTATTCACTTCAGCCATTCCTAACCGACTTAAACAATCCGCTCCTACATTATCCCTACCTTTAATGTATCGCACTAGAATCTGATACTGTTGTAGAAACAGCGACCATCTCATTAATCTACCGTTGGTTAATTTCGCCTTGGCCAAATAAGCTAGTGGTTGATGATCTGTTTCTAAAGTAAACTTCCTACCATACAGATAACGTTGGAACTTAGTTATTCCAAATATAATTGCCAAACATTCTTTCTCCGACACTGAATAATGAATTTCTGCATTTGATAGTTTCCTACTTCCATAAGAAACTGGGAATAAGCTTCCCTCGTGTTCTTGCAGTAACACTGCCCCTAAACCTCTATCACAAGCATCTATCCTCAAAACGAAATCCCGTGTCACGTCAGGTAACTTAACTATGGCGTCTGACGTCAGTCTGTCTTTTAGCGTCTGAAATGCGCGTTCACATGCGTCTGTCCATACTACTTTGGTCGGCGCTTTCTTCCGAGTCAAGTCAGTCAATGGACTTGCAATAGCACTAAAATTTGCCACATATCTCCTATAGTATCCTGCCAAACCTAGAAAAGATCGAACTTCAGTCTTAGTAGTTGGTCGTAATGCGTCCCTAAGTTGTTCGACCTTTGAACTCTCTGGTTTTAACGTGTCCTCGCTGAGGGTATGTCCTAGGTAGTCTAATTGTCTGAACCCTATATGGCACTTCGATGGTCGTGCGGTCAGTCCGGTTTGTCGTAGTCGTTCTAAGACTTTTTTCAGCAAAAGTATGTGTTCTTCCCATGTAGCCGTAGCTATAGAAGATCGTCCATGAAGTTGGAAACCCCCATCCCCCGCAATGGTTCAAGGAATTTCCGCATCATACGGGTGAAGACACTGGGCGCATTCTGCACCCCGAATGGCATGACCACCCACTGGTAAGTCCCATCTGGAGTTGCAAAGGCGAGTTTTGCTCTGTCTTCACTACGGACTGGAATTTGCCAGTATCCTTTGGACAGATCGATCTTAGAAAAATATTTAGCATGGGTTACTCCTGCGAAAATAGACTCAGGGTCAGGTAAAAGTTCTACCTGGAATTCTGTAATGCGGTTTAACTTTCGGTAGTCGACACAAAATCTGTGTGCCCCATCCTTCTTCTGGACCAGTACAACAGGAGAGCTATACGCCGACTCGCTTGGTTCGATAATACCCAAGTCTAACATAGTTTCAACTTCCTTACGGACTGCTTCTAACTTCGCGTACGGCAACGGATATGGTCTTAACTTTACTGGGTTATCGTTCAGCAGCTTCAAAGAGAACTCCTCCAGCTCTGTCCTCCCCGGTCTCTCTGTTAAGACGCTGGAATATTCTTGAAGTACCGACCCCACCTCTTTACGTTGGTCTGACGTTAACGTAACGTCAAGTGTGACGTCAACGTAGGTTTCCTCCCTCGTCAACGGACAACTAGGGAGTACTTCCGCCTGCCCTGCGTTGTCGTCGGATTCTTCCGTCACGAAGCCACCACGAACTCCGTGAGTGGTTCTCGCACACGGTACCGCTTCAAAAGATTTACGTGGAACAACTTATCCTTATCCCCTACTCGGATACGGTAGTTTTGTCCACCTTTCTTCTCTGTTATAACAAATGGCCCCCTCCATGAGACTTGCAGCTTGTTGTGCTCCAATGGCAACAACAACAACACCTTGTCACCCACCTCAAAGTGACGTTCCTTCGCCCTTTTGTTGTAATACTTGGCTTGACGTCCCCTTGTGTCGCAGAGATTTTCTTGAGCCAATTTACAAACTCCTTCCAGTTTGTTAAGCAAGTCGACAACATATTGGTATGTTGTACGCACTTCTTCGGATGCTTGCTCATCCGTCCATAACTGTTTCAATACAGCCATGGGTCCCCTTACCGTCCGCCCATAAACTAATTCAAAAGGTGAAAAACCCAAACTTGCCTGCGGTACTTCACGATACGCGAACAGTATCGCCGGAAGGTATCGATCCCAATCCCTAGGTCGACCTTCACATAGCTTCTTTAAAGCTTGTTTCAATGTCCCATTGAAACGTTCTACCAACCCATTACACTGCGGGTGGTACGGGGTAGTCGTCAGGTGTCTAACGGAGAGTAATCTATTTACCTCTTCCATCACCTGGCTCACGAACTGTGTCCCTTGGTCGGTGAGTATCTCGTCTGGAACTCCGACTCTCGACCACACCCCTAACAAGGCCTCAGCCACCGTGACTGAGTCAATGTTCTTCAAGGCCACTGCCTCCGGGTACCGGGTAGCGTAATCTACGACCGTTAATATATACCGATTTCCACTTTCCTCCGCCGGCTTAATCGGACCTACTAAATCCATCGCCACTCTCGAGAAAGGTTCATCTATTAGTGGGGTGGTTCCTAGTGGCACTGGGCGATGGGAGGTTTTCGGTGCCACTCGCTGACCCTTGTCACATGACAAACAAAACCTCCTCACATCCCCATGTACACCTGGCCAATAAAACTCCCTCACCAACCTATCTCTGGTCTTCGCCACGCCCATGTGGCTTCCGAGAAGACCCTCATGTGCTAACCTAAGCACTTCGTCGCGCTTCCCTACGGGTACCACAACTTGTTTAAACGTATCGACCCCTTTCTTGGCGTACCGATACAAAATACCGCGCTTTGTCGCGAACTTAACCTCGCCGTCTGGCAATTTCCGTACTGACCCGTCCGTCGCGTACCTACATACCTTGTCAAGAGACACATCTTCCTTTTGAAGCTTCTCTAACTCACCAGGTACCAAAATGTCTATGGGCGAAGTCACGGATCTTAACGGCTTCGACCCTGACCTTCGCTTCATAGCCCTCGTCTCCACTGACCCGACGTGTATAGGGTTACACGTCATAGGGTTAGGTTGGGGCAACACATACCTACACCCTAATATTACGTCATGAGACAGTCCCGACAAACACGCTGCTTGAATTCGCCCTTTTACATATGGCGAATCAAGGTCTATGCTAACGACCGGAAGCGAATCCTTCTTCCTGTTAGCAAACTGTACTTCCACCGTCTCACCTGTATAATCTCCAGGTTTAACGTATCTACGGTCTACCAAGGCCGGGTAACTACAGCCGGTGTCATGCAGCACCGTGGCTTCCTCACCATTTACCGTAGCTCTCGCTATATTCGTAGACTCCACTGTTTTCCTTTTCTTAACAGTATTCGGAGTTACCGAATTAACCGTTAACGGACGATACTTTCTACAGTCCTTGACAACATGGCCTGGTTTATTACAGCCATAACACACTGGCTCACCTCTTCTACCCGAGGTATCCCTATCTACCCCTTGAGTCTTTCCCGACCCAGGGAAATGTACTTGGCTGGGATTTCCGGCCCCTGGCCTCCCACCATTTTGACCATTTCGTCTATGGGTTGGCACCTCAGTGGTCTTTCTAAGCTCACCGATACCAAGTCGGTCCCTACCGTTCCAAGTAGTTGGACGCGCATGCGCGCTCTCATAGCGCTCGGCCATTACGCTTATCTCATCCAAAGTTGAGAATTCGCGCTCCGCCAAAAACACAATTAAATCTTTTCTGTAGGTACTTAACACGTGTTCCTTTAAAATCTCTTCGCGAATACCTTCGTACGTTAACGCGGTGCCAGACATTTTTATCCATTTATCAAAAATCACGCGCACTCGACTGTGAAATTGCGCGTGTGTTTCGGTAGCCCTTTTTGACGATTCCCTAAAAAGTTTTCGGAACGTTTCCGCTGACAACTCATAGTGGCGAAGTAAAGCTTTCTTCAGAGTGTCATAATCGTCTATCTCGGCTGGGGTCATGTTGTGGTACACATCTTTCGCCGCCCCCTGCAAAAAGGCTGAAATATTGATGGCCCACTGGTCCTTAGGTATTTGATGAACCAGAGCCAACTTTTCAAACTGCGTCAAAAAGTTGTCAATTATTTCTTCCTTGTCATTAAACATCGGCATGGTTAACTGTATGGGTCGTCTGTCTTCCACGCGACTACTCGGGGTGTCCGGACGTACGTTCGATTCTTCACCCCTCCTGAACTCGGCTTCGAGCCTTAGTCTCTCCATGGCTAGCATATGATCCCTTTCTCTTACCTTTTCTTCTGCTTGTAGTCGCGCGAGTTCCACTTCTCTCTCCTTCTCTCGTTCCATGGCTATTTGCTCTCGTTCTCTGGCTTTCTCTTCCTTGTGTTCTTTCAAACTTCTTTCCATAAATTCAGTTAGTTTTTCACCCTCATACCCAAGTTCGTCTTTTCCAATGGATTTAAATTCCTTTAGTAACTGTCTGTCTGTCGCCATTATGTATGTTTTGTCTTTCCCTTTTCGCTAGAACTATGTCCTTAACTGACCTACAATCAGGGGTTTTTCCTACGAAAATAGTTTGACCTAAAATAACCTTATCTGCAGCGAGATGGACAGGTCGAATCAGCCGCAATTAATTGACCAGACCGAAATTCCAGTAACAGTGGGATACTGCTAACGAGACGTGACTAATTGCTGTCTAAAATACAGTACTGCCCAAATAATTGGTTCTTGTCTCAAGACTGTTTAGGTAGTACCACTTTAACGCTTATAATATAATTTCACACAGAAGGTATAAATCTCAAATTCTACAAACCACTTTTAACGTAAACAATTTGCATGCAAGTATGCTAAAATAGCAGACAATGTTTGATTCATTCGATTCCTACTTAATAATAATAACAAATTTATGCCTTTGTTCAAAATACGCTCAGATACTTCAATCACAATGAAAACCTTCAGAATCCCAAGACGCGGCCCCACTTTGTAACGTGGGCGCGCTGGCGGGTGATCAAAGTGCTATTAAGACAATATTGCACAAGGCCTGGTCAGAGGTATTGTGCAACTTGGAAACAACACTTGAAGACCGCCTCCCACTAATTGGCGTTATCTAGAAGATGATCGCTACGGTGTAATCTGCCCGGTCAGTGAATATAGTAATCTGAGATGGTACTTTGAACAAGACAATACACGAGCCCCCGTAAAGATAAAATATGAATTTAATTAAAAATACAATTACGAAAAGAATGACACTGTGAATTACACTTTCTCTCTTTCTGAATACACTTAGTTCAGAAAAAAATACAAATGCCGAAGCTTTAAAATACTGGATACATTCATAAGAATTCAAACATTAATGAAAATAAAAGAAGTTAGCCATTAATACTGAGAGTAAATTTCATCAAGGAATCGAATGTTCATTTAACATTGGACTGTTGAGTGATTCAACATGACCTTTTCCGTCGACTGGTTTTTCTTTCTCTTCCCTGCGTACGTCCGTCTCCAGCTTGCCCTTTAATTTAATTCCACACTGACTTCTTATTTCTTTCCTTTTGACTTCTCGCTGATTCTCACTCTTGCCCACAATAAACGATTGCTTTTGACTTCTCGCTGATTCCCACTCTTGCCAAAGTAAACTATTTTTCCTTTTGTGTTTTTGGCGTCTTACAAACGTTCCACATTCAGTTTAACTGGAACCACAATTAATTTACGAACGTCTTTCTTTCAAAGACGTACGGAGTCTTCTCCGGTGTTGGAATCAATTATTCTGACCGTCTCTTGCAGACGTCTACCTAGACTGTCTAACATCGTTTGATACGAACTATATATTTCCCGATTCTGGGTTTCGGCCCAACCCTCTGTCCTGTACATTTGACCAATCGGCATAAACGCTATTCTTACTGACCTTATGGAAACCATCTCTCACGATGTCAAAAATGCCACTTAGGATCGAGATGTCACATTATCGTTTGTCTTAATCATTTTTGAAAGTTCTACGTGAGTAATCCCATAATTTTACGTGTCAACCACTCAGTCCGTTTTCACTTTAATTATTGTACCAAGCCTGACCATGTTAAGTAAACATTCTTTCCGTTCAACTCTAGTTCAAGACAGTTGATTATCGGCTAGCCTACGAATTAATTACTGGATGTCACTGACGAAAAATTTGGCACTTGACACCATTCTTCAGTGCTCTTATTGCTGACTCCACCTCTTCTTTGAGAATGGGGAAATCATCATTTGTGGAGTTTGGAACTTGAAACACCTCCGGGTCTCCTGTGGACCGATGGTTATAGAGTTCTTTACAATAATTATTCCGTCTTGCTGCAAAGTCACGTGCTTCTGTGAGGCATTTTTCATTTTCGTCTTGAATGGTACTGACTCTTGGCTGCTTCTCTCTGGGGAGGTCTTTCACAATTTGGAATGCATTTTTGATGTTATTCTTTATCAGACTGCTATCTATTTATGTGCACTTTTGTCCAATCCAATCTTCTTTTGCTTTCTTCAAGTTTTTTTTTTCTGATATTCTTGTTTATTTCAGGGTATTCCATTGTCCCTGTTGTGTGTCTGGTGTTGTTTTTTCTTTTAGGTCGTTTTTTTTTAAAGGTCTCATCGGGCATCAAACAGATTCAGAATCTCTCCAGTTACCCAGGGCATTTTCTTTGGTCGATGGAGGCCAATGATGTCCTTGGCAGCTCTTGTCATGACCGTGTTGAAAGTGTCTGTCATCATTTTAACATCAACATCCATCACAAGGAGTGAAGCAAATGTTTCTCCGATTGTGGCTTGGAATGATTTGCAAATATTAGGGTCCTTCAGCTGTTCAAGGTTGAATTTGAGCCTGATTTTCTCTGGTTTGTTAATTTTCTTCAGCATCACTAGGAAGTTCATAATCACGAAGTCGTGATCACTCCCAACATCAGCACCTGGGAACGTTCTTGTTTTTGCTCTATTGATTGATGCCAGATCGTTAACGGTTTTGAACCAGTATGCAGTCGATCTGGTTATGATTGGTTTCATTTTGGTGCGTGCCATGTCCAGCATCGTGAATCTTTATAATGGCTAAGGGTGTTGGCTAGTATCAAGTTGTTGTAGCTTGCGAACTCGAGCAGCGTCTCCCTCTTTCATTGGGAAACTCATTGCAAGAAGGTCCACAATGATCATCCCAGTCTTTTAGAGCATCTTTGCCAACTTTGGCATTTAAGTCTCCTTGGATGATAAGGATTTCTTTTTTAATTACCATGTTTATAATACCCTGGAGTTTGTTGTAAAACTCCTCTAACTCATCATCATGAGCAGTAGTTTGGAGCATATACTTGGATAATTGTGATGTTAAAGGGAGATGCTTTCAGAAAAATATAGATGATTCTGCTAGATTTGGGGTGACATTGAAGCACAGATCCCTTGATGGCGTTGTTTACAAGGATGCATACTCAATTTATGGACTTGTCCAACTCTCCACTGTAGTAGAATACATGGCCATCTTCAGTTTGGTGCTCTCCTAAGGCTTGCTTTCCATCAGACTTTACAGAGTCCCAGAATGTGCCATGTGCACTGTTCCATCTCATTTGTCATCTCTTGAAGTCTTCCAATTTGTGTCAGAGTTCTAATGTTCCAGGTGGCGATGGCGATGCTGTCTCTCACTCTGATTTTATGCAAATTACCAGTAGCACACTTGTCACCTCCATCTTGGTGGACAACGGCAGTCGCGGTCCTTGTTGACCCGGGCGACGACCGATCCGGTATGGTAACTTCAGGTTTGTCCAGCATTATCAGTGTGTCTTCTGCATATGTCGTCTGGCGGAGCCCATCCCTCTCCAGACCAAGGAGTTGCAAGAAGAGATGAAGTACATCGTCCATCTGCCTTAGGGTCTCCACTCCGGATTTTCTTTTAGGGTTTACTCCTTGGGCCTTTGGCTAACAAAAGCTGACCTGCAAAGCAGCAGGAGACTCGTGTACGGGCGGGTGCGTCAATTTCCCGAGTAGATAAAGCATCTGCCACTGCCCATTTCACTGCCACTTAGCTTCATCCTCCCTTCAAATATTAGAGGAATACAAATTGATAATATTATAAATACGTTTTTCTCACCACACTATTTAACTCAGTTTTATGCAGTAGACTATAACAAACTATAACAAAGATAGAGCTAGTTAATAAAATGAGTTATATCCTCATCTAGCCCCAAGAATTGTGTGAATAAGGAAAAAAATGATATGGCCATCCATACATGTAAAAATAAACTATGGGTAATATTTATTAATTTATTGAAAACAATGTTGGACAAATGTGAGGTTACTTAGTTTTTAACATGACTGTTACAAGGTAATTTCTATTTGCTCAGTGATTGTATAGCAATAAGCACTTAGTATAGCGGAGTGCAACTCAAGGAGCATACTAAGCAAGGAGCCTGACTTCGAATTAGGCTGCATTCGGCGCCAAGATATTGTACAAAACATCAGCAGAACCGGAAGTGACGTTTGGTGATATGACGAACTGTAGACTCACCTGATTATATATTTTGATAGTGTAAACTGCAAACTAACAGTAACAAGGTTGAAATGTGCTGTCATTAGGCATCGATATTTATTAATAGTCAATGTGATAACAAAAATTTTTACGCACAGAGGACTATAATATGGACATAGATAACGAAGATGTCGGTGAAGGTCCACCGAGTTCAGATCGGGAATCAGGGAAAATATATGTTGACACAAGAATTTCCCATTCAAGATCTAGTTCGTCGGGGAAAAGTAGCACTGCCTCTTCTACGTGTTCTACTCCAGTTCGTCAGGGAAATGGTCACAGAACTGTAGCTACTGTCACAGGAGCATTCAACAGTTTGCTGAGATCCACTTTGTCGTCGTCAGCCCTTGGAAAAGAGTGAGTCGGTCAATCGTTTTTGGTGTTTTATCTATTTTTTATTCTATTAACTTGCACTTATGGACGGGTTAGACAGCTCGGCGTCATATTAAGTTTTGGATTGTTTTGATTTCATAATTAAAACAGTTTTGTCGGTAGACAGAAAATAATTGAAAGTGTTTTCAACAGTAATTTGGTGCATAAAAGAAGGATTTGGTTGTTTATAGTACGGTAGAGGAGCCACAAGTTTTAAAAGTTTCTATAACACATAGAGACTCTTCCACCACTAAACCCTCTGATTATGGTGAGGCAGCTTTTTGTACCATTTTTTTTATATATAAGTCTTTGGTATAACTCAGCTGGGGGGTTCAAACCATCGACCTCCTACAACCTAGCAGATGTTTTTACCACTTTGGCCACTGGAGTGGTCTGTAACAGGTAGATTTTAGCCTAAAAAGAATCTTTGCTATTTTTTGTTACTGTAATTTTATTACACAAGTAGGAAGCCTGCATTACTCGGTATCATTGTAGAGCTACATACTTCCCCTTTCTGTAATACCACCACTTTGATGTGTCGTTAGTTTTGTTGATACCACAGAGCTCGGAACAAGGGTACTACCTCATAATGTCAAAATGTGACTTGCAGGGATAATGAGTTGAGCGGTCTTGCTAGGAGTTCATTACTCCTGTTTTGGGAAAAACAATGAGTCCCACCAGCAAAAGTTGCAGTCCCCTACCAGAAGCAAATTGGGCATACCAGAAATGGCTATACTTCTAGATGAGCAGAAATTGTGGCTGCCATCGAGTTTAATTTTCTAACTTCTTTACAGCACTTATATATAGCCCTTGTTTGTCCATTAGAGTGAGAGTGAATTATGTCAGGCCAATGAAAGGTCTTATTCCAAGCACTAAGTTAGGCATCACACATAGTGTTCCATGTGAAATGTCAGTTGTAGCAACTTCTAGCACTCTGTTTAATTTCATTAAAATCTTTGTCAATTAACCATTTAACTCCAAAATACTTATCCAAATTTGCAAACAGCATTTTTCTAACTCTCAACATATCTTGATTTTTAGGACACATGCACTACTTATTTGGCTACATTTGGAAACCAACACAATAATGAAAGCTAAAGTTGTTCATTTGATGTACTCTTATACAAAAGTACATCAGTTGGATCATTCTGCCTCTGAAATTAGTAATTGTAAATATCAATACAAACAAACACAATAATGAAAGCTAAAAATATTCATTTGATGAACTCTTATACACAAGTGCATCAATGGGTCATTTTGCCTCTCAAATCAGTCATAGTACATATCAGCACATTTTCTCACCACTCTGCAGCTAGTCAAGTCTTTGAACTTGCTGCCAAGCTTTTGGGTCATGTTCCTCTGTTGTATGCTTACAATGACAGGTCTGAGGTCTTTTGACCACTGAATTTTCTTAATGTAAATATCAACACAGCTAAAATGATTAATTGATCAACATCTTTTATCACTCAACAAGTGGCTGAAGCAGGAGTTGCAAGCCCTTGAATATGCTGTTTAGCAAATTATGCATATGGAGGACTCCTATATAAGTGATTTTCTGCATCCCAGATAACAAAAATGTGCATCCAAATATGTGTGATTAAGCATTTCTGAGACCTTTGGAGTTTAATTATTTTTTTATTACACAAGTTTGTTGAATCTTAGGGCCTATTCATACATAATGTACCATACTGGTATTCAGCTCCCCATAACTCATCCATTAATGAAAATGCTGTTGTGGATTTTTTCATCTATGTGAAAGTCCTGGAGAACTTAATTAATATCAACTTTTCTGTTTGTCTCACAGGAAAAAAGCCCATTCTGTTGAATCATTGCTTCCTCAGGGAGGAGATATCAGCAAGATGAGTGAAGGATCAACTAGTGACAGCAAATTCTCAAGTGATAGACGGTATGTTTACCATTAATATCTTAACCAAGACATTGGGTCTTACTGGCATGAACTTAACTGATTCATTCTTATAGTATGAATTTAAAGTGCCAAAACAGTGTATCCACACTTATTCATATTATTTCTTGGTTAATGAGAATATGTATTCAAAATATGAATGTAAAAATTATAAGTAATAACTGCATGGGAGCCGATCTAACATTGCATTTGCACCTGTTTACGATAATAACCAAACGCAACTGCCGACCACTTCCGGTATTTAGTGAAAACAAAGCGTGACGTCACATTATGAACACTTGTTGTAAACAATGGCAGAGTCAGTATCGTCACATTATGAAAAAGTCTTCAGAAACTCAACACAAAAGTTGCGATTTTGAAGGAAGTGAATTGTCACTGTCCTGCGGGTCTTAGCCATTCGAAGATGGTGATTTAATAAGCTCAGAATATTATGATGATGGTTTACAAGCGGCTGCCGGCACCCAAATTAATCCGAACCAGTTTGAACCCTATGTTTCCAATACCGAAGAATCTGAAGCTGCAGATGAAGATTACAAAGAAGAAAGATGAGATAGATTGACGGACAGTTCATGGAAATTGTTTTTTTGAATATGTCTACGGCCTAAGTTACGATAAATATATGTATCCAACGATATTTGCAGTAGTGTTCCACAGTATCATATTCATTTACAAATCAATGTTTCTCACCTGTAATAAAGGATGTAAAAGTATATTGCATTTCATGTTGTAAGCTTCGAAAATTTGTAAAAAAAATTGATACGATTTCGAAGTACTTAAGATTCTTCTTTTGCACAACTGTTGAAACAGGCATGATATTTACTGATACATGATAGCAAAATTGAATTCATATTTTGTACACTGTATTATAAGTTACAATTTCTAATTTCTTTTATGTATGCAAATAGTGTATATTATAAACTATGAAATAAACCCTTTTTTATGTGGTATTCATCTACTTGCAACTTCTATTTTCTTTCATCACTAATTTATTTTTACAGGGCTGTACTAAATGTTTTACCTGTTCCTGACATTAGTCAGTTTGCGTCATTGTACTGTGATGTTGATGTGTTCATAAATATAGGAATAAATTTGATAAGCACAACACAACGCATTAAAGAAAACTCTTATTTTAGGTGTAATTGTGGACATTGTTTGGTAATGCCCAAAGCAAAGGAATGTGTATATTGTTGTGACATAGAGAAGGTCAAAAGTGTCTGCAATGAATACCAGGCATACAATGTATAACACACCATCCATTGTTCAGTCCAGTTTGTCTTGACATCCATGCTTTAACAGTTGTATACTACCAGTAGGGACAACAATTTGAAGAATGTCCAGAACAAGGAAATGAGTAAGTAAAATGTCTGAGTAATTTTTCATGTTCTTTTGTTTTTATGATCTATGCATGACAGCATAGTATTGGGATTATTAATACAGAAAATAAATAAACCACTTTTTCCAGTCATTTTATGCCACCTTCATTGATTGAACCCCTCTTTATAAGGCCTACACCGTCTAACCTTTATACCACAGTGATACTGTACTGATAAGTCATGCCCAAAAAAACCCAACCACATATACATGTTCAAATATTGTTTTATTTCAGTTTTTGTGTCAGAAAATAAAAATGAATATATATATATATATATATATATATATATATATATATATATATATATATATATGCACAGATTATTTTGGAATCATATAACTTTATTGGTATAAAAAATAACGATAAATCACACTGGACCAATAACAATATCTACTAAAACTTTTTGATTTCCTAATTTAATCTAATGCACAAAGAATAATTTATCTCAACTTAGTTTTCAAATTATTATTTCAGAAGACATCTGTATACAGCATATAGACAATTTGTTCGGTGATGTTGGCACTTCTGGGAAAGGATGTGAGGGTCATCATTCCATCATGTGCTGTTCAGAGGATCCACACTGCCTTTCCTGATCAAAACCTGAACTACACATGATTTCATGAGGTTGACAGCGGTTAAACATTCTAAGAAGATTTTGAGTAGCAATATCTTATCAGGTTTCCCATACAGACTACACATAGGTGGTGGTACATCTACTCAAAGTTTGACTCCTTCATCATTTACCTGTCCAATTCTGAATGCTGTTTTCATCAGACTTTCAACACAATCTGCAAATTAAAGAAAATTTAATATGCATTGTATTGTACAAACCAAAAACTGCAACTTTGTGATGAAGTTAATACATGAATTAAAAGTATTTGTCTTTACAATTGTTTGAATATTTTTATTATTTTACCATAGGGCGAAATCTTGATCTTTAAAATTAAAGGAGTGTCAACTTTAACAAATATTTTGCCTTTACTGTTTGAATTTAATATATAAAAAAAAATAATATAGGTACTTACACTTGTTACAACAGTATTTATATCTCTAAGTGATATATTCCTTTCTGTTCATTAATTACTTAGGCATATTCTTACTATATGTTGAGTCAACTAGGATTTTCCTGACAGTGTATTCTCCATTCTTGTACTTTGGATACATTATTTTATATCTGTCCCTCCTATTCTTAACGCTCGCTTGCTCTCTTTGGCTATTTTCATTAAAATGTAATGCAGCTAGCCAAAGCCTATTTCAAAGTAAATAAAGATGCAAAATACAATACATAATTCTATCTAAAACCATATACTTTATTTGCAAACATTCCAAAACACTAAAAACTGTTATACAATGTTACATTGCAGAATATCAAAAAATCAGATCTTGATGTCTATGATTTAATTTGAAGATGAATATATTGGACTATATATAAAACACTGCAAAACCTGAAATAGTATTTTTGTGTGTGCAATAATATAAGATTTACCTTGAAAGCACTCTATGATAAGAGAAACCAACCATCTTTGGTGCAAAATGATTGATTACAGAGTGGTATCCCTCCAGTGCTGAAGTTTGTTGTCCAGATGACAGCATTGGCACAACTTTTCTCATTTGCCTGCTGGTCACAATCTCTTTACGCTTTTAAAATACTTTAGATCCTATAAGTTATAAAATATATTGATCTTAGCTTGGTTTTATGCTATCTTACATGAAAATTAAAATGTGGACTAACAAAAATATATCTAAATTCAATAAATTACTAGACCAATAAAGTTAGTGAGTCACATGCCTATATGACGTGTACTCCATAAGACCACAATGTACTTTGCATACCAAATATCATGTGTTTTTTGTATAAAATGTACTGTCATCTACATTGGGAGTTTAAATATTGTGTTTCCATTACAGAGTTAATTTTGAGGTATACAATATTGTAAAATTTCTACTCCATTTGGTTGTTGTTGTTGTTCTAGTGTTGAACGCCATTTTTCAGGACAATATAGGCGATACATGGCAGCCAGTATAACTGTTGGAGGAAGAACCCTGGAAAACCCTGGGAAGAACCACTGACATTCCATTTGTAGATTTTTATTAATTGGGGATGGGAATAAACTTATCATGTTTGCAAATATCTATATTTAATCTGATGCACACTTTAGTCTGACAATTGAAATATATATGTAGGCCTTCTAAATCAACCAGCAGAAAGATTTCTCTAGTCAAATGGTCAAAATTGAAGGCATCATGAAAATTGTGACAATATTTATCAAATGTTTTTATTATATTTATCAAATGTTTATATCTCAGTTCTTGATTGATTGTATGTTTACTGCATTATTTTGGAAATTATGAAAACGTTCTACATGGTACACATGGAAATGATGTGGTGACTGATTTAGGGTACACATGGAAATGATGTGGTGACTGATTTGTTGAATATCATAGATATAATAATATGGTGCTTGTCATTAAACACTCACCATTGCTGCTTCTCTCTTTGAATAGCCCCTTCTTATTTTCTTTGGCGGTGACACTTGACAAGTAACTTATTCTGATGGTGACAACATTTGAAGTCTACACAGCTGATGCTTTGGTGTTGAAGGTTATGATACCTTTGTTTACCTTGGTTTGGTTGTCAGTTTCCTCCACACAGTGGATAGACGGGACATCATCATCATTGAGTTTGACTTTCTTTGGTGCCCTACACATATGATCAACCTCAAATCTATACGTAAAAGGGAAGCATTCAGGTGTGAAATGAAAGATGCAGAGTTAAGAAAACTCAGTCAGACTATCCCAATATGCTCTTTTGATTTTTACAAAGTCTGTCCACCTATGACGAAGTGATTGTTCCTTCGGGAAGGAATGCATGTAAAACCCATCAGCATTTGTATTCCCACAATTTGCTGCAACACACCTGACCCAGCTGCCCTTGCTTGTACCTCCACGATGTGCTTTTGGCATGATTGTGATGACAAAATAACTAATATGGAACGGAAAACGTGCTTTGTTTATGTTACGATAGAAACGGAAGTAAGGCGTGTGTTCATAATATGACGTCAGACGATCTATATACTCCAGAAATTACCGAGCAATAAAATCGGTCCGCTGTGTAATATTTTCGAACATACACCTGAGCGTATTTCTCACTTATTATGGAGAATTTTTCCATCGGGTTTGTTTATACCGCTTCCAGACTTTATTTTCTATTCAAATAATACTAAATTTGATTAACGTTATCTACACTGGTATGGCACTTTAATGAAGACAGCAAGTCTTATTAGTGTTAACTTATTCAGTCTTATAGTATGAATATAACAAGAGTTTAGCAGTATTCACTTTATTGACTCAGTCTCAAAGTATGAATTTAACCAAGACAATAAGTCTTATCAGTATTAACTTAAATGAATAGTAGGAATTTAAGCAGTATGGAATCTTATCAATATTGAATTAACTGATGCAATCTTTCAGTTTGAAATTAACCGAAACAGATAAATCTTACCAGTATTAAATGAATCAGTCTCATGGTATGAATTTAACCAGATGGTAGTCTTACCAGTATTGAATTAACTGATTCAGTCTTATAGTTTGAATTTAACTGAAACAAATAATCTTAACCAGCATCAACTTCATTGAATCAGTCTTATAGTACAAATTTAACTAACAGGAAGTCTTACCAGTATTGACTTAACAGATCCATTCTTTCAGTATGAATTTAACCAATACAGTAAGTATTGCCAGTATGTTAGTCACATAGTATGAATTTAACCAGGACAACAGGTTTTCCTATAATAACTTACATAAGATAGTATATCATACCAGCATTAACTTAACTCAAACAGCAAGCCAAAATAATAAGCAATATGTGTGGTTCCTAGAACAGTGTTAAAGCAAATAAGGTAGGAAATTAAATAAAAAGTTTCTATTTTCATCATTTGTTTTTATCTAGCTCATCTTTATGTCGCAAGTTTTAAACATTTTTTTTCCATTGGTTATTTTGCTCGAGCATGGACAGAAGGGGAAAAGTTGGAGTTCTTTTTTTTTTTTTTTTTTGCTTAATGGACCTTTCATTTTCATATTGAGACCACACTTTATTCCAAATGTTCACCTTATCCTACTTTTTGCACAGGTTCATCTGTCTGTGTGCCATTCAGACCAGTCTGCCTTAGATCTGAGGCCAAAAAGTCTAAAATGTGGACACAAAATCGGATTCTGACCATGGGTGAATTTTGGGTGGAAAAGAAATTGTCTAAAAAAAATTAGGTTTTTCGCTCTGTATTTTGTAGTGCAACTAAAATGTCCAGATTATTTGGTTTCATTGTAGCGCTAAATCTGTCTTCCATTCTGTAATACCACCCACTGTAGTGTATCATATATGACCTTGACACTACAGAGCTTGGAAGTAGGCTACTACCTCCTGCCCTGTAAATGTGGCACCAGGGGTTGCTGTGTTAAATGTACTAGAAAGAAACCTGGAGTGAGTAGGAGAGTGTCAAAAAATCCAAAATAAACATAAAGTGAATTTTTTTCTTCATGCATTGTCACTTTTGTTCATACCATATGCTTTTGCTAAACTTTGGATAACTTGTACTTTGGCAAGAAAAAAAACCTTTTGATTTTCGTCATAATGTCGTATGTCATGGTCACTGAGAAAACATTAACATTTCTTTGAGTAACTTTCATTTGTAAAAAAAATGTCTTTTCCAGTGACAAACTGCTTTTGGCAATAATAAAATTGATTATGATAAGTATTTACAAATTTTGTAATGGTTTGTGGATTTCACCATCGCTAAGGGTGAAAAGTCAGCGGAGCCTAGTAATTCTGACAGTCAATACCCAGATTGTCTAAATGGAGGAGTTAGATTTATTCCTTTCCAGAAACAGACAAAAACTTTGATGGATAAAGACTTTTTTGTGGTCATGTGTATGATCAGCTGAAAATGTAAACAGTTGATGCCAATTACATGTTTGCATAAATGTATGTAGAAAGCATGTCCCGCTGATGGTGTAAAGAATAAAAAGATATTGAAATCGAAAAATATATGTAAAAATAAACATTTCTAGAATATGTTTGGTGAATCCTGTGACTTAAGGGTTTAAATATATTTTTCTTATATAGGAAGGACTGAACACCAGACAGTATTAATTTAAAGTTTGAAAATTTACATTTAAGGTACTGGTAATTCATATTCCACAGGTCAGCATTACAGAATGGAATGTTGTATAATGATGTCAGAGAATGGAGCAAAGAGAATCTATTGAAATTCAATAATTTATCAGTTACATCAGCGGTAGACATTAAAAACAACTTATGTTTATGATTATCATAACATTCTATACATGAATAATTGAAGAAAAACTTATATTGTGAACAGAAATAAAGATGAATCAGTGATAGGAAGAGAAAGTATACTTTCAAAATCTGTTCAGAGTAAACAGAGAACTGATATTGGGCAATTGTTTGAATTTGTTAGCCTGTAAAACTCATTCTAAGTCGTTATGAATGTTTTCCAGAAAATTAAGGTTTAATAGAAATTGTGTTTCAAGCATGAATTTTACAGTCTTGTTCTTCGTTTGGATTAAAATCATATTGATAAAATGAATTGTGCTTTCAGGATGATTTGAATAAGTGTTAAATCAAATTTTCATATACTGGTATCATTTAATTACTCTTTCATTTTCAGTGATATTAGTATTAGAGTGCTTTACGCTTTGTCTTGTTTCTCTCAATCTTTGTTCATCTCACAACATATTGATTTAAGGCAACGAATAGAAATAGCAACTACTAGATTTGTATACTTTGAATCAATATAAAAGCTTTGTAATTCTTTTTAAATAATAAGACACATGTAGTTAATATTTTATTACCAGATTACCGTAATGAAGTGGATATATTATATAGCATTGGGGGAGGGGTAGGTGGGCTATTGGCTATTTTTTTTTTATTGGGTCTTTATTTTTTTAAATCCAAAGCAACCATAAAATCTATGAAAATTTGTTCCACATGAAAATATCTTTCTTGTTGCCCAACCATACAGTATATATGATATTGTTGCCTCACCATACATTATAAATAGTATCCCACTCGCTTCGGTGGTCTAGTGGCTATAGTATCCTCCTCAGAAGCGGGAGGTCGATGGCTCGAACCCTTGCCGGATCATACCAAAGACTTACATAAATGGTACTAATAGCTGCCTTGCTAGGTAGTCAGCATTAAGAGGTTAGTGTTAAGACTGGTTTGCCTTGTGTCATGATAATGTGGCTGGGTGGAAGATCATGCTACATGTCTGCGGCATAATGCCCCAGTGCTACACATTACTATAAACTGTCATACTGCAGACATCAAAGTTATGTAACTGATTTTTTTTGTTAAAGCTACATTAAAAATCATAATCACACACACACACACACACACACACACACACACACACACACACACACACACATACACACACACACACATACACACAGAGTACAGGTTAACTTGTGTTCTTCACAATTTTCTTTTACTCAGTATTTTAGATCATTTGCTTTTTTGGCAAGGAAAGAATATGTTAGTCTTAAAACATCAAGAACTATGTTGTATATAGTGTATAAGGTAATGTGTGTCACTTCAGACTACTGGAAAATGCTGTCCAGAGTCTTATGTCATGCAGGACTCTTAAGCACAGGATTTGTTTACCATAATATACAGTACTTTCTGTTTCTTTTATTTTAGAAAAAGCTTGGGGACCAGAAACATTTCAGGTTCAACCATTTCCATTCAGTACCACAAGGAGAGCTCACAAGAGCAGAATTTATTTCAGTCAGCTCCAGAGGATGACAGATCTGCCTCAGTGGAAAGCAGCAGTGGACACAGCGTGACATTTTCTATTGAAGGTTTCCCTGCAGCATTGGACACAGATGTTAAAGGAGTAAACTCTGCATCTACACCAACGTCATCTTTCCCAAGTCGGAAATCCTTAGATGGTAGTTATATGGGTAGGAATTCAGTAGATCTGAGTCCTAGTGGTTTGCAGGAGCAAGCATTTGAGAAATCCTTGAACAATATTCTTGCTAAGTGCTCAGAAACTTCCTTAGATCTCAGTTTAAATGTTGACTCAAAAGATTTGAAAGAGTCTAAAAGTCTGGATGATGGCGGAAGCACTCCGACTGGTAAAGCTGCTAAAGTCAGTGAAAAGAAGAGGAAATCTTCAAGTTGGTATTCGGTAAGTGTAAGTGTATTCGGTAAGTAGGCACATAAGATCCTTCTCTATGCACTAGATCCTTCTCTATGCACAAGATCATTCTCTATGCATGCATTTAAAACTCCAAAGTAGCCATCTGTGGGGAAAAGGATAAATTGGCATTCTTAACACAGGTGATCTTGTAATATAGATCACCTATCAGACTTGACTTTTGAACAAATGCCATGTTCCAAATATTATTATTTTTTTTGTTATTATTGCTGTTTTTATTTACTCAATTATTTTGTAAATTAAATATTTAGTATACTTTTTAACATCTTCAAAGCTTTTTAAAAAATATCATTGTGTAAAATTGTTTGGGCAGTTCTCGTCATTTCCTGTGTAAAGAATTCACAAGCTTTCCTATGTCCATTTGTTGGTTCATGTATTAAAATAAATTTGTTAACTTCAACATGATATCTCATATGGCCATCTTTCATTTATTTAGGTACTCCCCTATGATCATTATGAAGGCTCCTAAAGTAGATAATTTAAAAGCCTTCCCTTATCATATATACACATTAATAAGTCAAGACCACCTGCAAACTTCATAGATACAGATCTGTCATCATGTAATGCTCCAGCAATCTGGGTCTGTGCAGTTTGTTAAGAGTAATGAGTAGAACAAACAGCATAGACCTGGATCTGCTTGCTATGGCAGATCAGGATCTTTTTTGTTCAAATCTGATTGAACAGCTGTAGACCAGATATAGAATATGTCAACCTAGTGATTGATACATTACCCTTGTGGTGTCCTGTAAGTAATGCCTGCCTGAAACATGTTTCCATCAGGCATTTATTGTCAGATGTACAAAGTTTTTGTCCTCGTTTGTGTGTGATAGCAAAATTGTATCTAGCATTCCTTGAACATTTTGATCTAACAGAATGTTTTGAATTAAATAGCGACTGTAATGTTGGACCATTATGTATGCATGGATTAGGCAGTTATTAAATGCTGATGTCAACATTTTTAATAAATAAACATGAATATTAGTGATGGGAATCGGTCAGAAATTCATAATCGATAATCGGTTCCCCTTAACCAACTGATCATCGATTATAATCGGTTACTAAGAGCAAATTTTAATTTTTGTTAAACAGTTATATCTTTGATCAAGAGTTCAATATGTTTATAAATGTACAGGAGAAATCTCTTTTGATGACATGTATACTTTAACCTGACAATAATATTACATTATGTATTACTTTTGTTCTACAACTTTGTTAAATGAACGCAACCTTTTATGGCTGATTAAGTCATATGTAACTGAAATACTGCTACAATCCCCCGAAATTCTTTCATTCACATGTGATGTGTCAATAATTTAAAGTATAGAAGGACATGTTTTTATTTTTTGTCATTGTTTATAAATACTACAAAAGATGTTGCACTCTGACTGAAACAAATCAACAAAATGTGTTTAAATGTATTAACTCAACAATTTAACAACTTGACCATGTAATAATGACTATATGTTCCTAATTATGAATCATCAGGTTTCATATTTGTAGTTGTGAAGGAATTAATAAATTTCAGGTAAACCTTAGTGGCTGGGAGTTTTACTAACCTTTGTGCTTTGCATACACCTAAAAAGTAGTCTCCCTTTACACACAATCGATTATGGAGTTCACAATCGATTATCTTCTCAACCAACTGATGATCGATTATAATCGATAATCGGAACAACATTAATGAATATTATTAATGAAGGTCCTGTATGAACATTATTTCTATCTCTTTTGTTTTTTCTTTGACTAAAATACATAGTGCATGCAGATTTATGTAGAAATTTCCATACATTTATACAATGCTCCTATCCAATTGCAATAAAAACAGTGTTTGAATGTTGAATTTAATTGTTTGAATTATAACCAGTCTAGATAGAGCTATTTTATGTTGTTGTAGGGTTTAATGGCCATTCTTCAGCACAAGATAGGCTATACAATAGAGCCAGTATTAATGGTGGAGGAAGAAAATGGGAAAACCCTGGAAAGAACCACTGACCCAGGAGAAGTTCCCAGCAAACTTTCTCACATACCCATATTGGCTGAGCATGAGACTTGAAACCATGCAGAGATGTGAGATGGCTGATCCGTAGCGGTGATCACTTTAGATCACTCCAGGTCCCTCTTTTCTATATGCTTTATCAACCAAACTGATTCTATGCAATAAGCAGTGATAACAAGTTTTGAATATGTCATTTTTGATAAAGCAAATGAAAGTTAATATTAGGACAAATAAAAATGTATGTGATCAGGGTACTTGATTGACCTCACATTTTGTGGAATCTTTTATTTGAATAAACAAAATAAAGTTTAGGTGAAAAAAATTAAGAAAGGGATAAACTATGATCAAAGTTAACTTCAGGGTGTGAAGGATGGCCTATTTTCTAGCTTATGCTTCCATTTATATGCTTCAGACCAAAAAAAACAAATAACCTAAACAGTTTGTACAAATCTACCTATGTGATTTTTTAAAATTCAGTGTAACCAGAACCACATACAAGTTTTTTTTTATTTGGCCTTAGTAATCAGTTACTTCTATTTCTGATGAATATATTTGCTAGCATACCCAAAAATAGGATCCCAAGGGCAGGAGACAGTGTACCGTACCCTCCAAATTTGGAGGACACAACACTTTGGAGGGAGGAAGGAAAATAATACATTAGAACTGGTCTTGTAAGACCGCCTCTTTTGCCAAAAAATTATGGTCTCCTATAACAGGGCACAATCCTATATAATCAATGAACTTGTAAACTGAGAATATAGGCTCTCAAGACAGGTGGTCTCACATAACAGTGGTCTTTCAAGACAGGATTTACTGTAGTACATAATATACAACTAGTGCAATAAAAATGAGATAATCCTGCTTTTAGTTTGCCATTTTAATTGCACTGTCTGCATTTTAATATAAATGTAGTAACATAATTATATTTTTCTTGGAGACTTCAGTCTCGTAATTGCAATAAAAGTTCTCCTGTGTTCAGATCACTCATGAAAACATTAATATGTTTGAATATCTGGTTAACCTAAAATGAGCTGCTCCATGGAATTTTTTACACAAGATCTTGCTCTTATTTAACTTTAATGTCCACTCATTATTTATCAGCATTCATTATAAATAACTCTTTCTTACTTTTTTTCTTATAAGAAAATGATTAACAGAAACTGACAAATTATGTATTTACAGACATTTTGTCTCTTTTTTTTTTTTTCCATAATTTTTACATAAAAAATAAATATATGATGTTGGGTGACTTGAACCTAAAAAATACATTATACAGATGGCTGTTAACCACATTGTATTGGCTCATGGCAGGCTACATAAACTGAATGTTTTCATGGCAGACAATGTTTTACAATGTATATTGATAGCTATCATACTGTTCTTATCACCTTTTGAGACTGTGGCCATTGCTAATGCCAAGAACTACATTGATGGACGTCCACTAATGAAAGCTCTGGGTGAATTTTTCAGTTGGTTCTTTTTCTGATGAAATAGTGCATGCACAGGGTCAAGATTTGAGGGATATAGTACAAATATATGTGGAAACCCTCAAGCCTGCTTTTGGCATGCATCACTGGACTCGAGGATGGTGAATTTAAGGAAAATAAAAAATTGTTCACATCTTTTCACATGATATATCGCTAATTTTTAAAATAGACCTATCACAGTCTGTCCACTTTTAGTAACTTCTTTATGCAGTGAGAAACCACTGTTTGGTTGGGAAATGCCTCGCCATTGACAGAAGAAAGAAGGTTGTTAATTAGTAAATGGCTTGAAAGGCCACTTCAAGACCCAAGAGTTCTTGGTCCTTTTTTGCACTGGCTTGCTGCAATGCACAGCTGCTAACCTTTACTTCAGTAGTTCCAGATGTAAACAGCAACATTGTGGGCCAAGAATTGTCAACCTTCCTCTGTGCGCATGGACCAGAAGTCTATTCTCCATAAACAACTGTTTTGAAATGTTATAGCGATAGGACCCATTGGATTCCATGGTTTTATGTTTCATCAATCCTAACATAGCATGCACATTTTTAATTGAGAAGACCACTAAACTTATGCATGGGAGCCAATCTCTCGTACGGTTTTATGTGGTAACAGAGAAGTTCACCACTCCTTAACTTAATGACATAGCTGTGTGTATTAATCTTCATCTGGCAGAAGGAGATGCATTTCTCTCCACATCTACTATCTGGACAATTATCATTTTAGATTTCAGCAGGAGCAGCAGAGCAGGTGAACCTCACAACTTTCCGAGCGTCGATTCGGAAATCTGAGGCTTCCACCAAATAGTAAAAAAAATGCGTCTATTCGATAAAATAAGATTTCCTTATATACGCCAACGTCGTTGTCATTCACCTGCTCTGCTGCTAAAGTTTTCAGTTCTGGGTTAACAAAAAATAATAAATGATTTCAACCAAATATTTGATCGAGTCCGTAGGACGAAAATCCTTTGTTGAAAATCGAAGATTTTTAGGATTTTACAAACAAACTAATCGCTAACACCTCTTCTTGTAAATCAATCAGATTATTTGACTGGTCGGTGAGTTTGAAATTAATTCTCGTTAACGAATTATTATGGCATCGCATGTAGACAGGATTAATTGGGTTTTCAATAATTAGGAATCCTGGAGGAGCTGTTGGTGCAAACGAATAAAGAATATATCCCTGCTGAGCTTGATTTGATTGCTCTAGATTAATTTGATAGCTTCCTTCAATTGCATCACATACTAAATTGAGCGCAATCACCGTTGAAATATTCACATTATGAGGGGCAATATGCCTACCGCCACCATCTGGATCATTATTATACCTGAAGAGGACAGCTGAATCTGATTTTTGTAGCGCCTTGATATCGGTTTTAACAATTCTTGCTAGTTCATCAGCGTTGTATTTGGGAAACTTGAAATTAAGCAGATCGGCTTCTGTGATATTGTAACTGGTTAGAAATCGTTGTTTATTGTCGCTGTTGTCATTAATTATTGTTTGAATTATTAGTTCATAGATATATTTCATGTCCGATATAAGCTGATTTATTATTTCAACGTGTTTTTGCGATTTTGTTTTCCGTAGTTGTTCTAGTTGTGTGTCATATAATTGTTTAATCTCATTAAAATAACCACGGACGTCAGTTAGCGTAAATGAAATAGTAACAGATGAGTCGGTTGTTCTTTTAATGATAAAATCCCATTGCAATGTTTCTTTGTTGGTAAATATAAATCTATCGGCGATTCTTCCTTTTCTTATATCAGATAAATTATCTTGATAACTGGGATTGATTTCATGATATGATTGTATGTCCGTGGTTAAGTCGGTGGCGGATTTTTCCGGTGGTTTTTCAGGCCATCCTAACACTGTTCTTAACGAGCTGTTATATATATCTACAATGTATCCCTCTGTGCTTATTTCGATCGACGACGAGAGTGTCGGTTGATGAACATTAATAGCTATTTTTGATTCTTTTCCAGTGATTGATTTTATTCTACGCTGAATTTCAGCATTGATTTGCTTAATTTGGTACGACCCAGTTGGTAACGAAACTGTTTCCCACTCTGGAGTACCATCGGGTTTATTCTTATACGAGAACACCAGTGTGTTATTGGGTTGCTGACCACTAAATGCAACCGATCTGATATTAGGCCAACTGTGATACACTCGTAGTTTTGCTAGCGCTATCTCCTTCACTGGGACCGGAGAGGGGAAATTCACACTGAATTCTGGATTCGTTGATGTTATTGATATCATACTCGTTTGTACTGGGTTCGTGTTCTCCACTATTCGTTGAAGTAATTCCATCGGTGTCGTCATCGTTGCTATACTCATGATTTATTTCTAATTTTGGTATCGAGGAATCATAAATACTGACCATCACTGAGAACTCACAATCTGGTAATGTTGATATTATTGAGATCATTTTTTGTTTTTTTGGGTTCGTGTTTTCTGATTCCATCGGTGTTGTCATTGTTATTATATTCATGTTGTCGCTCTAATTTCGATATCGCGGAATCAAAAATACTGACCATCGCTGAGAATTCACTATCTGATATAATCGTATTATCGAGTGACGACGATATCATCAATGATAATTGCGAGTATGCGGTTGATGCAATATGAAATTGAAGTAAGTAATTCTGCAGTTTACTCTGGCTGCATGATGATATCTTTTTTGCTATCCCGGTTAATATACCCCCGATTGTAGCCACCGCAGAAATGCAAATTGGAACTACGACCGGGGCAATCATTGTAACCGATGCAAGTATTATTCCGGCACCAGTGAGAACACTTGACACCGAGTATATAGTAACATCAATTGCGGTGATTCTTCGTCGGTATTTTTTTATTTTTATTTGATACTCCTCAGTGAGGGTTTTGAGTCTATTCTGAAATTCTCTGACCTGATCATAGCGACATTGCGTCGATGACAAAGTCATTGTTATTTTAAACCCGCTAGTGTTTTCAATTATTTGTCATCGTTAGCGGGAATTGTTAGTACTTCAGTCGGAAAAATGAGCTACGAGTTCTAAACACCAGGCTATTTTTGATCTAATGGTGGAGCTATCAACCGCGACGACATTAAAGCTTTTTTTGCGACCATCCATAATTAACGTCGCGGTGCCACCAGAGTAGGTTTTACCGTCCGCGATCATATTAAATTGATCGATAGAGATCCACGTTAGCCTGTAGATACCATCGGCCCATGTTGGCTTGTAGTCAGGGCCCACTATGCCGGGGAGACCCAAGATACCGATGGATAATGTAGTATAACCGTCTCTTATCCAATCCATGGTTCCATGATTAACCGTATACACGATATTTTTAACGCCCGTGTAGTGATGTGGAATCTTTACCTTTTCAGATATTCTTTTCAGGTTAAAAAGATCGTCGAAAATATCGAGATAATTTACCGTGATTCTGGTAGGATCTATTGTTTTTCTACTCTCCTCCCTGTTAGAGAAGAATAATGAAACCAGAAGGTCTTCAACTTTAAGCTCTGCTTGGGTTTTAATATGGTTGTCGATGTTAGAAAATTTCGTCGTGATATCTTGGAGGCTACTGCCCTCAAAGAACTTATTAACAATATCGCTGGTGTGCTTTTGTTTGTCAATAGCGCTTTTAATTTCCGCGAGAGTCATGCCTGTCAACGATGTGGTTTCAGACACAGGTGTTCTCCCTAAAAATTTATCCACGATGGTATTAAGTGTTGTTTGTCTCACCATAAACATATTAATATCTTTGAGAGTCATTGTAGATGTAGCCGGGACACCAAAGAAATTATTAGCGATGTAGGCATTGTGAGTGTGCTTGCCGATAAACTCACTGATTTCAGCGAGAGTCATGCCAGCCACAAGCGGGGTTCCAAAGAACCTACCAACAATGCCGTTTGTGAGTTTTTGATCTTCGCTTACTTTAAAAATCTCGAGATAATTTGCCTTGATTTCTGAAGCAGTCATCATCCTTCCAGCTTCCTTGTTAGCGAAGAATGAATTCAACAAGTCTTTAATTTCAGCGAGAGTCATGCCAACCACAAGCGGGGTTCCAAAAAATTTATGTACGACATTTTTGCGAAAACTATTATAACCTCGTATAAAATCATTCAGCTCACGTTCGTTGGTAGCAATCGCGTCGGTGATCGTAGACACAAGTGCGCCTGGTTTAAGTTGTCCATCGTTGGAATACAGTGCAATAGAGTTTTCAGCGGCAGCGCGATGCCGTATCAAAATGTCATTCACGGATATATTACTGCTTTTCAATTTACCCTGGCGATCTTGAAATACAACTATTTCGTTCGGGTCAACACTTGTTAAATTTAACGTCTCAGCGATTTCATCTTCTATTATTTTTTTTACATCCTCGATAGAACCCGCAGATGTTTCCTCGGTGGGTTCCAACATTGACAGAGGTTGTCCCCAAATATCGATCATTATTGTTAGCGTAACTTGTGTTTTCAATTTATTGATCCTTGTAATTTCCCACTCGTGTATTCGTTTACAATAATATGAGGTGGTTTCCACGGAGATCCAAAGGATTTTAATGAAATCTCCGCGAGGACATTTAATACTTCACGGCCGCATATCGGTGGATCATTTAATTGTTGTGTTGGCAGCGTGGAATAAAAAATCGGAAACCCTTTGAGTTTCATCGAGGAATTTATATACCGCATAAACTCGCTTGGCGGAGCTAACCCATATGAATCGAAATAGACAATCCCACGTGGATCAATCGCGTATGCAACCCAGTGAGTTCCCGATCCGCTGCTGTTATCAAGATTGATGATACCGGTTTCAACGTTATTTGGTTTTCTCGGTAATTGATCTCTCATAAAAACCCCTCTGAAGTTTTTTATCGCTAGTTTTTTAGCAGCATCAATTAAATCAAAATTGGACATGGGAACTATAAGTTCCTCAACCATAGGTTCCTCAACAATTGGGCCGGAAATCGAAGATTTTTCAACTAATAAACCGTTCCTGGTATTTTTCTTAGACCCGATCCGTTCACGGATTTGCCGCTGTACCATGAATACGGGGTTCCTGGTAGGTACAACCCCTTTCCCTTTTTTTTATATCCTTTCCCAGTTGCCTTTTTCAACGCCATCCCTGCTGCGGTCCCAACGGCTCCCAACGCTGCCGCCTTCGCCACCGCTGGGGCAGCCGCTGCAATCAATGCTGGTATTGCGGCTAACAATGGAAATATACCACCTGATTTTATCATGTTCGCGATTGCGGCTTTCGAAAAATCAATTTGAACCCCTCGCTTATTTTTCAATGCATCATTGAAATGTTTTATTTGACGATCCGTTAATGATATTTTATGTGTACCTCCGGACATCTGCGCTGGTTTTAACGTTATTGTTGTTCCACATTCCTTAGCGGATTTTGATCGCAATTTCTTGACCTGACCATCAGTCAGCTTGACACTAACAACACTATATGGCATTTTATTGTAAAACATATTTATTCTTTCAATTGATCTAATTGGGGGAATCCTATGGAAACTTTTCAAGTTTCATTTACAGATTTTCCACTGGTGCATCAACAAGTCTCATTCGTCCGCCAACCCCTTCTAACAACATTGATTTGTCGCTGAGAATGACAGCAACCGCTCTATAATTAACACCATCACCAGGATCTATACGAGCCCTAAAATGTATATCAACAACGGATTGCCTTGTTAAATCAAGATGTTCCAGTGAAAAGTAATAAATTGGATACAAGTTCTTAAAATCGAGCTGAGATATTTGCAAACCAGTATCAACATTTTGATCACGACCCATATATGACAGCATCCGATGATACACACGTGCTATTTGGTTGTTTCCGTAATTAAGCTGTATATCCTCAGATGGTTCTTGTTGTCCGTTTATTCTCAGTGAAACCTCACTTACCCCTAACCGATCAAATATCATATGACTGCGTTCTTGGGAACCTAATCGATTCCGATTCTGCAGCGCTATAAATATATGACGTGGAGCTGAAACGCCTTGTTTTGATGCCAGGTGCCATGTTAATGTACCAGCGACATTATCCTCTTTAGCATCAGTCGTTGTTGTTAGCCAACTTAGCAATGATTTACCACCGGTTTCCATAAACGAAAGTAGCCGCTCTTCCGTGGTAATTGATGGGGTCATTACTGGCATCCATAATACTATTTTACTCAAAACAACTTTACCATCAGCAGCACCAGTACGCCAAATTGCATCGTTGTCATTCCCTTTTCGCACTAACGCGATTGTGTGTTTGGCTCCATAGATGACTTTTCTTACATTTCTGCAGAATCCAAATATGTGATGGAGTGGAATCGCACATGAAAACTTTTTATCTTGTCCTTCCAATGCTAATTTTCGTGTTGCAAATCCTAAATTGAAATTACCATTAACGCCTCCGAGAATATCAAACGCAGCTCCGGGTCTAGCTCGACGTTCTGGATTAATTGCTTCTCGTTGATTATCAACTGCAGTATCTTGTGCTGTTAACACTTTAATGTATTGAAGGTGGTCAGCGTTATCAGAGGTATCCTTTGCAAACATCATAGACGGACCAGCCGATCTTGTATAATCATCGGAGTATCTTGATAATCCGATTATTGTTGTTGCAACATCAACCTCGCGGTCTATTGATTCAATTTCTTTTCCATCAATGAGATATCTTGCACTTTCAAATAACGCCATTATACCGTTGTTGACGAAACCAACTCGGATATTTGAATCATTTGCATATGGGGTATCAGCTGCATCATTTGTTACAAGTTTTCCTTCTACTTCAATAAATGCTTCACATGGTAAAAAGTATTTACTGGTATCTTGAACTTGAAGTTCAATTCGCGATCGTAGGTCGGGTTGTATTGCATGATAGGAATAGTATTGATAATCGCGGACGGAATCATCCTTGCGCATTGGGGCTTCCATATCTAACGCGGGATCAGCTGTTCGTTTAAACATTTATAACATTACTAGCGTTTTCAATTGGTGAATTGCAAAGCAATTTCATCTTTGTAATCATCGTCGTTGAAAATTCCTCGAATTTCTTTTTTGTTTCAAACCACTTCCTGCTATCGCGTTCATGATAGCGCTATCTGTTACCGGTGGTGACGAAGTCAATTGCGCTAGTTTTTCTTCCACTGCGTTATTTATTGCTTTGCTGATTTTTGCAGGCATCACTGTAGTTGATGGCAGCACTAATGACGAAGTCATCGATGACGAAGTCATTCGTGGTTTCTTTCGCACCAATGATGCTATTTTATCTTTCGCAGCAGAAAATGCCTTTCCAGCAAGATTTCCAACGAAATTGATTCCCTTATCACGGATAGCATCAATGGCTTTCATTGATAATTGTTTAGCTAACGGCGCCACCTTGGGAGCCATTCTTGTAAATAACCCCGCAATGGTATTGCCGAAACCATCTCCGTACCACGCGCGATAAACAGGCAATCGTGAGTTCACCACGTAGACACTTACGGGTTTATCATGGTTATAGTGTATAATCATCTTGTTATAAAACTAGTAGTTTTTCAATTAGTGGTCAATCGCTTACATCCATAAGATTTTCATCGTTGTGATTTTCAACTAATTCAGCAATAAGTTCTCGATATACATTAATGTCCATGATACCACCAGCAAATAATCGTCTACAGATATCAGCGGCCTCGTTAATTATCTCGACGGAGTTATTTCCGGCTCGTTTCCCTCCGATGAGAACCTCTAACCGTGATATATCACTGAGAATATTACCAGGACATGTCACGGTAGAGTCAAATACATCCTTTGGATTTTTAATCGAATATCCCTTTCCGCTTGTTTCCTCAGTTGTACCAGTTGCGCCCTGACTATCATCAAGTAATTGCCTTTGTCGGCCTCGACTTTGTTTTTCTCGTTCTTGTTGTTTTTGTATACCATAACTATCAACTCCTACTTTAAAAGATCTATACTCAATTGTATCCTTTTTCAAATTACCAATAATCCCCTTATTCGTTTTATACAACCAATTAACCCATTCATCTCGGCTTATTCTACTGTTTTTATACTCGTCTTTTAAAAAATCCTTTCTAGAATCAAAGCTTTTGGCGGCGAAATCACCAAAAGTCGTATAATCTTGGTGTTTCTCCAATTGAGGTCGTTTGATTTCCTTTATAGCTCCTTCGGTGAGTTTGTCTATAAAGGAAACACCTCTTGGGGTGACGACATCAACAAGTTGTGGTTCAGGTGTGGAATCATCAATATCAGCTAATCGTTCATACTCACGCTGAGTTTTTATATCACTGGATAACTGTTGTATCCCTGCGCGTGTTTGTCCGGTCTCTGCTGCTACCTTTTCAAGCACACCAAGAACAGGCACTTCTCGTCGCTTGCCTTCCTTAGGAATATCTCCGTATATTGCTCGTTCAGTTGCTGTTTTCACATCGCTGGTCGCCTTAGTTACCGGGGCGAACAGTTGTTCACTTGACACAGAAAAGTCAGTCTGCGCTTGTTGTCGTTGTTGAAGTTGATCGCGAACTCTGTCTCGAACCGGTATAAACTTTTTAATTGCTGCTAGCCGCTCTCGGGCTAATCTAGTTGTAAGCGATTCACCAACCATATATTGTTTGTGAACTAAATTTTCAAATGTGAAATCCGGAGGGTTTCCATCATAATTAAAAGCTTAGTTATTAAATAACTTAGTTATTAAATAATGTACCATCAAGCTAACGTATTCATCTTCGACAGGGTTAAACTGTACGACGCTATTCGCGAGTGTTTCAGAAATAACATCGCTGGGGATTTCAGAATTGTAATATCTGAGAATGGCGATGAACGATTTGTGTTAACGACGCGGCAACAAGAACAATTACGTGAAAATGGAGGCGTCGCGGTGATTACTTGCTACTACGACCAGATCATCCATTATGCACATAACTGCATGAGCAAGGCCAAACTGATGAGTATCCTTTCAGGAGAAAATCCTATGTAACAAGTGTTACAAAAAACGCTAAAAAAAAAATAAATAAATTATTTAAATTATTTACGAAAGCCTATATTATTTTTTAGTAACACTCACGTGGTTAAGATACGGGTCGCTCCTCGTTTAACATTTTTCTAAGATCACGAACTTTAGAACCAATTTCAGCTCGTTTTTGATATTCTTGGCCAAGCTTTTGACGTATTGCTTCAACGGTGCTAAATAGCGTTATAAATAAATTAATGTCGTTACCGTACAAACAACCATTAATGGATTTTTGAATTCCTTTCACGAGCCTGTACATCCTAGGTAAAACATAACGACCCTTACTAGACAGATATTCAATATCTTCATATTCCGAGGTAATCTTGTCAACGTCGAGACTTTCAGATAATAATACCCCTTTATTATTTAAATTTGAGATTTCAGCAATTATAGCATTTACATCATTGATATCCATTATTTATATTTTTATATAAATAAATTTATTTATAAATATAGTATACTGTATCTCTAATTAATAAAAATAAAACATATATGACAACACATCTTTGGAACTCCTTGGGTGCCTTCGCATCCAAGTAAGCCCAAGGGGACCCGAAACATACATCTCCGGAAGGGAGGCCTAAGGTGGCAAACGCCATCTTAGACCGCCCAGAAGATATGCTTGAGGTATAACGTCACAACATGGACGGCACAATGCCATATATTTCCGCTCGAGTGTTGCGGCAAATTTTAGGCATAACATATACTTAATTAACATAATTAAGGATGGATTATAATTCAATGGAACGATGATGGTATGATGTGGGCGTGGTAAACCAAACCAACATGGCAACCCATGAAATCTCATTCATGGTTGCATGAGTTGGAAAAAAACACCAACCCACGCTACCGAGAATGCGATAGCATGGGTTGCCATGTTGGTTTGGCTGAGGGGGACCGCCCCACCCCCCCAATTAATAGAAAAAAACATCTTCCGTTTCGCCATCAAATAATGTGTCTGCTATGGGGACCGAACACGTAGTAGTTGATAGCTATGTTTACAAGACAAACACGATACCATTACACCACGAACAGTCATACAGAATAGAGATTTTTTAATATATATATATATATATGATATACTTAACAATAAGAGATTTTTAAAATAGACAATTTTATGCTGCAACAATGAGAAATATTTTAAACAAAATAATACAGTTGTTTAATAAAACAGCGTTTTATATACTCTGTTATAATTCTCTAGATAAAATACAAGGAATTTTAACCACGCCCACATACTTCAATGAATAGGAAACACTCGCGTTCCGGCTGAGCGAACATAGGTAATGCGTGGATTATAAAGAACGTCTGTACTGAAAAGAACGAGTTATAGCTGTCTGCTTTACTGCTAGTCCACCCACCCCAAACATGAGATATGTAGATAAATAAAACTAATAATGCAGTTTTAGCCCACAAGTGACAATAAAAAGTTTTATTCTCTATCGAAAACTCATGCATTATATCTCCATTACAGTCACGTGGGCGCACCTAGTCAAGTACAGGTAAGCAGGCGACAAATTCCTTTGACGTCATAATACAAGGGAACTTAGTAGGTAGGGTGTGAATTGTAGTGCGGATTTATCCATAAAGGATTTATCTCCCTTAAATAGTTTCAGTGTATACGAACTTTATTTTATGACCATTTTTTTTAGACAGAGATGTTTTAATGATTTTTTCAGCAACAAATCGAATGGAAGTACTGCAAATATCGAAATATTTTCCAGCCGCATTTATCGACTGAAAGCTTCTCTCTTCATTATTTTCTAAATCAAACGATTTCACACCCTTGGGATGTTTCGCGTGCTTACCAGCGTTGCTTTTTAAAAGGTTATCGCGCTGCGAGACGGCTTGAAGATTCCCAAGACAATTATCAGTCTTCACGCCATTTATGTGATCAATCACAAGACCGTCTTCGATTAATCCGTAAAATGCTTCATAGATGGCTCTGTGACAGAGATACTTCTTCCTCCCAGCTGAAAACATCAAATAGCCCATATTATTCAGATACCCAACAGGTTCTTTGAGTCTGCGGTGCCTGACAACACCATCACTAGAGGCTTCGTAATTAGCAAGCACTGGGTGAGGTCTGAAATCTTGGCTCATTTGTATAATAATACTACTTGTCTAATTTATTATCTGCTTTAATTATAAATCTCTGGATATAATCTTGAGGGGTTTTTATTACTTTGTCCTTGATTTTATCAAGGATGACGGAGTCAATGATTCGTTTGTCATAGTAGCGTTTTAGTTCCCTGTATCGTTTACCCCCACAAGCAAGGCATAATTGCGATTTTCCTCTAACACCCACCCCACATTGGAGGCATGCGAGAGGGCCTTTTGAACCGTTTCTCACGCTTTGCATATGATACCCACAGAATTCGCTTCTGCATGATTTGTTACACGGGGTTGTAGATCCAATCATTAGCCACTTGCAGTGATTCATTATACTATATTTTTCTATTTAAATACTTGTTTTAATTATAACATGGAGGAGTTCAAGAGATTATCGAAAATTAAGCCCTGGAAAAATACTAAATTCAATCTTGATAGGGAGTTCCAAAGATTATCGAAAATCAAACCTTGGAAAAATACTAAATTCAATCTTGATAGGGAGTTCCAAAGATTATCGAAAATCAAACCTTGGAAAAATACTAAATTCAATCTTGATAGGGAGTTCCAAAGATTATCGAAAATCAAACCTTGGAAAAATACTAAATTCAATCTTGATAGGGAGTTCCAAAGATTATCGAAAATCAAACCTTGGAAAAATACTAAATTCAATCTTGATAGGGAGTTCCAAAGATTATCGAAAATTAAGCCTTGGAAAAATACTAAATTCAATCTTGATAGAGTCTCTGATACACCAAAACGTCTAATCGGTGATAGAACTATACTCGGTAAAATCAGGGAGTGTTTTAATGAATTCTACCGAGACGGTGCAGCATACTGTTGGTCGACATTTCGAATTATTGATGAAGATGTCAATGTATCCATCATCGATGCTACTATGAACGATAAAAGAGCAGCTGAGATAATTTCACATTTTGGCACGAAGAGGTATTTTTTCAGAATAAAATTCATTATCTACGACGAAGGTGAATGGATTATCAGGGATAAATTTGAACCAATCCTCAAGGATAAAAAAACTGTCATTGTAAGTAGAGATTCCAAACCAGGAATTCTAACTGGAATTGACAAACCATACTACGAGAGATCTTATCCCGTAACAGCAATCGTTTATGGGATATATCCGTTAAATGATAAACCCGATATTGCAAAACTAGCTCCTATGAAATATTCACCATTGACTTCGTCAAGGCTCAATTGTGTAGCAACACGGGTAATGGAACACTTCACAAATGCATCCCGAGGAAATAAACTAACTGATCTGCGACGTAGGAAAATAACAGAATGGGAACTGACAGTGAAACAGCACGGTGCAAAGATTTCTGATATAGCTAAATTAGAAACATCATTAAGATTCCCAATAACCGTTATGACGATAACCGGAGAAGTATTACACGAACCGAAATATAAATTACAAGGAGCGCCAATACAAATTATTGATCATAACGAACACGCGTGGACACCTGCAGTAACAATATTTCCACGAGATAGAACCGTGAAATATATCCCCCCGGAATTTTCCGGGGAATTTTCCGGGGATGTTTTCTATGAAGAGAAATTATTCGATGCTATTCATGCGTTGTGTAAGGATGATCCTGTGTCAGTGTGGTTACTTAGAAGTGCTGGTTCCGAATCAGGATTTGATCAATTTGTAAGACCAAATGGTGAATTATATCGTGTTGAAGAATTAGATAACAGAATGAGAAAAATCGCTAGTGATTTTTCACCGGAGAGTTTCCATGAAAAACTACTCACGGATAGTTTTACTATTCCATCAGTGGTAGCTCACTTCGCAAGAGAAAAAAACTCATGGCGTCCAACACGAAGTGATTTTCTCGAGGACGTTAAATTGAGTTGCATCGAATTTGGTCATGGAGGACTGTGGAATACAAAATACCATCGTGACGGTATGATTTCAATTGATATATCCGCGTGTTATCCTGGAAGTTTTCTCGGGTATGGGGAATGCGCTGAGTACTTCAAACGATTTGGACACCCCACGCATGAAATGACTCGTGTTGCGATTAATGGACCATTACCTGATTTTGATTTAACCGGATTCGCTCGTGTGATATCATTTGAACTCGCTACAGGGTTACATCCGTGTAGTTATGTTTGGCTCGGTAGACACCTATCTGAAAAGGCCTGGATGCCAATAGTGTTACTACGATATATGATTGATTGTGGCATGCTGATATCGTTGATTGTTTCCGAAGCTATTATATGCTATCGAGCTCAAAAAGAAGTTTGGCTACCACAACCCGATCTAGATAGAATAATCAACGAACTACGAAAACAGTGTCCAGATGGAAATTCTTCGAATTTCAGTGAAGAAGAAATCATAAATTGGTCTAAGAAGTTATTTGAAAGTAAAAAAGAACAAGCAAAGGATTTTGGACGAAAAATAATCGGTAAATTTACCCAGGGTGGAAGATACGACAATGCAAAATTTTCCTCGCGGTTGATCATAGACGTCGCTGAATGCGATTTTCTT
Source organism: Unio delphinus (assembly GCA_029339505.1). Classification (NCBI taxonomy): domain Eukaryota; kingdom Metazoa; phylum Mollusca; class Bivalvia; order Unionida; family Unionidae; genus Unio; species Unio delphinus. Next base: position 1,982,117 of record JAQISU010000061.1, on the reverse strand, counting down.
GTAACGGATTTAACGAAACAGGGAAAACTTGTATCCCGTAAGGATGCTTTTCTATCCAATGGTGAGAAATTGGGTACGGTTGTTACCTACTGTGATGGATATAATTCCCAGTACACACATTTGAGAAGTTCTATGCTAGCTTATGCTTCTATCAATTTATTTTCGATGATAAATAGATTTCCTAATACCGCGGTTAGAGTAGCCACTGATTCGATGTATATACACAATAAGTACAAATCAGCTGTAGCGGCATTCACAGATCCGGAGGAAGCGTGGGGGCGTTGGCGATTTAAAAAGGAGATGCTACATGAGTATTGTGAATCCGCAGACGTTGCCATGGATGAAAAGTACTTAAAATGTGATGAGATTCAATCAGAATTTTCTAATGCACCACCGGTATCTGATCCAATATGTAGATACAAGACAGTTTATTTAAACGGTTGTGGTGGGTCAGGAAAGACAACTCGTGCAATTGAATTATATCGTGGTGGTGGAAATACTTGTATTCCTACTAACATGATTGTGTTAACACCGACTCACAGACTCGCCAGAGAGATGATACAGCGAGGGGTAAATGCTTGCACTTACCATAGTTTTTTTCGATGGAAAGGTGACAAATGGACTCCTGAGCGTATGGGTGATAAATTCATTCCTGAAATCATAATTTGGGATGAAATATGCACAGTGTCATTAGATGTATTAAAAACATTTCTTGAGTGGTTGTTAAACAAAAACACAAAAGTCGTCATGTGCGGTGATCACGGCCAACCACCACCATTTGTCGGTGGATCTCCACATGAATGGCTAAAGGGTTCTGTAGACTATTATGAAGAAATTAATACCGACCATAGATCACTTGATGAACAATTACGCGAGTTCAAAGCACTGCTTAGATTACAACCGGATAAAATCCAATGCGAAATAGCGCGTGAAATAATTTCAGAAACTCCTATGAATGATTTCTGGGAAACGTGGAGACCAAATGATTTGATAGTAGCAAGTAGAAAAATAGTCAGAGACACACTTCAGATGAAGTTATTTGAATTGCATAAAGAAAAATTTGCAACGCTTCCAGTACCGTTGTGTTATAGGCCTTCGGATACACGAAAGCAGAATATAGAAGTTGATATTCCAAGCCTGACAAAGTCAGGAAGTGAAAAGCAGATTCTCGTGTTAAATGATATTGTGCTGGTTGATATCAATGTCGTTGAAGATGCATTGCGTGCTAATAAATCCCCATGGACGCTAGGATACGCAGCAACAATACACTCTTCACAGGGATTGACTATATCGGATACAATTGTTTGGATGGTAGATAATCGCATCGAATGGTCGAATTTAGTCTATCTCGCAGTATCCAGAGTACGAAGAATAAATCAGCTTCGAAGAATTATCCTCGATGATGAAATCATTGGTGATGATAATGACACAACAATAAGTGATATTGATGTTAGCATCATTAATAAAAAACTCTCCGGTTACAAACAACAGGACAAAAAAAAACAACGAGAATTTGATATTGATGCTAAATTAATAATCACTTTGAAAAAACAACAGAATAATCACTGCGCGAGTTGCAATTGTATAATGCGTTGGCAGTATTCGGATAAGGATCCTCGCCAATTCACCGTAGACAGAAAAAATAACAATCTCGGTCATGTCAGAAATAATGTGATGTTGACTTGTCTTGAGTGCAATAGACGCAACGGCGCTAGTTAAGACCATGCGGTGGCAATTGAGTATCCTCGGGAATCACTTGCAGTTGTTGTCGAGTAAATCCTCGCTGAGGAGCAGTTGAATCCAGTTTATAGATTGCTGGTCTACCAGTTGATCGTGTTATACTAGATATCTTATGCGTAGTGACGCTCCAAATAGGATCAGTAGCCCTTTTTCTACCCCCTTCAAGCTCTCCTGGTTCGTATAAGTACCTAACAGTGACATTACTACCAAGAATTGGTTGGGAAACGCTAGCGTTTCTAGGGAAATCTTTTTGTGGTTGTACGGGTATAGACTTCTTTTTAATCGCGTTGATAGGTTTCATGTTGATTGTTCTAGTAATCTCGTTATTCAGTGCAGTAATCACAGCTGGTAACCTTTTGACCCATTCACGGGATCGCTTTTCTTGAATGAATTCTTTTGCGTATTGATATCCAAATAACCGCTCAGCAATCGTCCGATTAAATCGTTCGACAATGGCCTGATCGCGATGTAGCGCAGTATGCCCTCGTCGTATGGTGACATTATGATTTTTCATTGTAGATAGAACCGCACCCTGAAATTCCTTGCCAGGATCAACCTGCAATAGATTCGGCCAGTGCAGAGGACCTCGTCGATAAATCCTTTCAAATGCAGAAGCAACTTCAGTGGCTGATTTTGTTTTTAACGGTTCTGCTTCTTTGTATCGACTTGCAATATCAACTACGGTTAACGCGTATTTGTAACCACGATCATGTGGCAGAAATAATATATCAGCCTGATGAACTTCATTAGGAGCGGTCACATCAAAATGCGAGAATTGAATTTGTTTAGGTGGTGGTAGATAAATTTGCCATAGTGCCTGTTTAGATAACCAATCCGCCGCTGTAGTTTTTTTCACTTTTGCAGCGCTAGCGAGTTTATGGACTGCTGATTTACCCCTCCAGTATCCTCTTGGGGAATAATAAATTGATTCCATATTAAAATGGTAGCATTTTCAATTACCAGCACCCACCATCAATTTGCCTTTCATAGCTGATTTTACCAACCACGAAGCCAACTTTTCTTTAAAAGATTTATCAGGAATAGCATTTAACGCATGAATTAATTTCACATCCGCGAGATGCCTGTTTTGCAGATTGCTGCTTTTATATGCAACATCATGAAGGTGACAGGCCTTATCAATGGCGTTTATTGGTTCTTCACCGGGTCGGGGTTGATTTTGATCATCAAGTCTGATATCTAATCGTGTTCCGGGACCACAGTAGCTATATCCTGGAAGGTGCTTTTCTCCGGGGTACTTTGCCCATGGGGTTCCAGGGAGCTTTGTCAATTTGGCTGCGATATCACCTCCTCGTTTTTTTTTAAAACATCTCCGGATTGTAAAATCTTTGATTTTGTAGAAATAAATCTAAACTTTTTTATACCACATGTTGCACATCTACCAGTTAGTGCTGATCTGTTATTTTTAGTTGTAACCGTCGTCACATCATTTGTGCTAGTACGCGTTTTACACTTCACACAATATAGATCCATAATTTATGTATAGAGATATGAATATAATTGATTTTTCAGCGACTAAAATAAGAGAACCAGTGAAGCATCATGCAGCGCTACCAAACTCTATCCGCGCAATTATAATCGGGCCATCTGGATCCGGTAAAACGCAATTGTTGCTCAATTTAATAATGAGATGGATGAAGTGGGATAAGTTGTATTTAATTGCCCCTAGCGTAGATGATCAACGATGCTATGAAGTGTTAAAGGATTTTAACGAGAATGCATCAGAAATTAAAGGTGAGAATACCATTGATTTTATAACTGATATTGACGAGGCGCCATCCGTGGATGACCTTGATGGGAGTATTAACAATTTAGTCGTATACGACGATGTGATGTTAGACAATCAAAAAAACCCAGCTAGAATATTTTCCCGGGGGCGTCATAAAAACACTGATGTGATATATGTCACTCAACGCTACACTCAGATTCCAAAAGTGATCAGAGATAACTGTAATATTCTTGCTGTGTTTAACGGCGTTGATACACATACGCTACGAAATATTTGGCAGACATGGTGTTCCGATATGGACTTCAATCAATTTAAAAATTTCTTTAGTCATGCTCAGTCAACCCCGCATGGATTTGTAACAATAAATTTACATGATCCTCGGACACGATATCGTATCGGACTCGATCAAATATTTGGTTGAAATCATTTATTATTTTTTGTTAACCCAGAACTGAAAACTTTAGCAGCAGAGCAGGTGAATGACAACGACGTTGGCGTATATAAGGAAATCTTATTTTATCGAATAGACGCCATTTTTTTTACTATTTGGCAGAAGCCTCAGATTTCCGAATCGACGCTCGGAAAGTTGTGAGGTTCACCTGCTCTGCTGCTGCAGGCCATCAAACATGGAGAATTTGCTGGCCCAGTGATCCAGAGTAATGCACTTATTTCAGAGGAGAGGTCAGAAAAACATAGGAGTGGCTCACCCAGGCATGCAAAGTGGGGAACAGCCTTTCTAGTCCCTTTCACTGAATTCCATCAGTAATCTTGCCATGATTGCACTACCTTTCAAACAGCTTGGTGGGCAGAATTAGGTTTTTTATGGAATAGGAGATGCTGCATATGCTGACCTGTGGATTATACATGTTTTTTCAAAGAGCCTCAAGACCACATTTATTGCCCTCATTATAAATGATACATCTTTACAGACATTGCAGAGACCCATTCAGAGTGAACATCTTGCAGGAAGAATGAATGTACTCCTTACAAACTATAAGGACTATTCCGATATATAAACTCGCAAATTTTTCTCCATATTGTTTTTGGTGCCAAAGGCATGCATCAGCTAGTCATGAATCTACGATATCTTTAACTTTGTCATTCATGAACCATTGTTCAGAAGAGAAACATCAAGACTAATTCTCAGTACTATCTACCAGTGAAATTTTTCATTTATTGATGTGGTATGCCAATTCAGGCCACCCTTTTTGGACTAAACAGCAGTCTGGGTCTTCACAAAATAGTGCCTTCAGTACTGTGTTGAACTTCAAAGCCACCACTACATTTGTGGCTTTAACTACCTTGGTGATATTCTGCAAAAGCAGCAGGTGAATATATGCAAAATCAAGACATTAAATCCCTTGTTTGACTTCTGTTCCACCTTGGATACCTTGCCAGGTAGGACAAATCCCATCCCAATATTAGTTCAAAATGCATGTGAACATGGATTTTTTCCCTGAAATCATCTTCATGGTGTCTTTGTTCTCTAAGAAAATCTGCATTTCAGCTCTGGAATTTCTGTTTGATTTTCTTAATACAGTAACTGATCTTATAATTTTTGGCCACCAGTTTATGAGATCGCTGCAGATGATTTTCTTGTCCCAGTGGTGACTGAAGCTTTGCTCATTGGGTCAAGTGATCATATTTTTTTGGATGCATATGTAAACACCTGATATGAGTTTAGTACCATAAAAATGTTGGTATAAAGGTACACTGCACATAAACATACTATGATATGTACCACAATAAATCAAACATTATATTATAGACCAACAATTTAATTTTCTGCTGCAAATGCCTGGTATTTTTGTTTTCTATTTTCATCTCTCATATAACTTCAAAAAATATCTTGCTCAGATTTTTAGCAAAATAACAGCATAGTTGTATCCAATGTATTCTTTAAATATATGTTTTAAAATTTCTTGAGATTAAGGAATTCAAAAGAGAATTGCAACACACACCCCATCACTCAAGTCTATTAGGTCATTACATTTTATGAATTTACTATGTTTATGTTTGCTGTATAAGCTGTAGTATAAAACTGTTGCTAAATTGTGATGAATAAGCATTGTATGTTTATAGCTATAGCTGACACCAGGAAAAAAATCATTGTGCTGATGAGATAAGAGAGGCTGTTGATAGAAGTAGGAAGTGTTGACACTGAGCCATACAATTTGCTTACTCCACTAATGATACACAACACCTCAATAATGAAATAGATATTAGTAGACTTGAGAAATTATCTAAAATTCAAACAGATAACAAATTCTCGCGGGGAAAATCTTAGGATGATTCTAGGTCTTACAAAGGAATACATGTACTAAACACATTGATAGATGATGGTAAATAACTACAGGAAAAGGCATTTCTTTATATTCCTTGTTTGGATCTGAAATTGTATCAAAGGTTAGAATTGGCCTGAATTTCTTTGACAAAATCCCATTTGACATTCATGACATGTATCAAACATGGGATTAAAAGGTTCATGCATATAATTATATTTGAACAAGTGTATTAGAAATAAATTTGTGACATATACAACTATTTTGTAAAAACTAATAAGTTTTTAATTATTTTATAATGGACAATCATGCTTTTAATATCATCAAATCTGTAAGAAGATAGTTCATGAATACTGAATATTTTTATTTTCTTTCCTGACACTACCGAGGTACTGGTACAGTGAAACATGCCATGGTACATACCACATACAACTCAAGCAGGGTATTGTCTTGGAAATTCAGCTTCATTAAGTACTATTTGCATTGATGCAACCACAGCATGCCAAAGTTGCCCACCGCCTACCCTTGGTTTGGGAAATTAGTGCGGTGTGGCCCCATTCAAAAGTATTTATTACACAGCAGTCTGCTGGATATTAAAGGTCCTAGTAAATGCATTTTTATCATGGCAGGAGACTGTTTCTGGAAAGGACGTACTCATATCCAACAGCACGACTGGTAAATTACATCAGAAGGCAAGGGAGAACCAAAAACCCAGACCTATGCTGTCTGGTTTGGGATTTTCTCAGGTACCGTATTTTCCGGCCAATAAGTCGATACCATTTTACTTGAAAGTCGGGTCTTCGTCTTATACTCCAAATTGACTTATATATGGATATGTAATTGATAGTGTATCAACTTGTGTATGGATTACGGTACCCTGTATGCTATTAAAATTGCTTTTTATTAGAGCTGTACCGATTAATCGACCGTACGCGTAATCGGGCCGATTATTAGCACAATCGGTATAATCGGGTATCGGCAAAAATAATCGGTGCCGATGCAAATAATTTTTTAAATAACCAATTTTTCCTGATAAAAGTTGTATATACAGTCGCGTTTTGACTGACCGTAACTTAATCTTTTGTAACACTAGAGCTCGGGATAAATGCAGTATGCAAACAAGTTGCTCATTAACTAACACTACTGTATAGTCGAATAACCATATATCGAGATAAACACATCGAACCATCAATTAATCTTTTGTAACAAAGAGATTGCTCTAATAAAATATTTAAACAGAATTTATCTTGCTGCCAGTTGTGCGAAATTTTCAACTCCAGCGTCCGGTAACATTTGTAAACTGCAGTAAACCAGACTAAAGTACATGTCGCTAACCGCCATTGTAGTGCCAAAGTCATGTGAATAGCCAGTAAGATTAACATCAAAGGGAGTAATGATGGATATATACACAGTCAATTTTGAGGTTTGTGTTTTTTCTTTATCTTTATGAAAACTCACAAAACACCGATAGTCCTTATGTCCCAGTGAGAAATTGTTTGAAAGGGCTTCTTTTTTTTGGGGTGCACTAGACAGATGCCCCCCCCCCCCCCCAATCAAAAAAATTTGAAAAAAGTTTATTTGTTAGCGTGTTCCCCCCAAGTGTTTTTATGTTGTTTTTTTTTATTTGTCATTTACTTCTAAATATTTATTTTCCCATAAGGGTTATAATTGAGAAGGGGTATTTATAATTCCTTAGTGTTTCAAATAGTACTTCTTTTCTAGTTGGGAGTTGATCTACCCATTCTAGAAGGTTACTGTTTATCAAGTTAACCATGGCTAGTGGTCCTTTAGTTCCTGATGTATGCTATATGTGTATGCTATATGTATGTTAGGCATGAGTACGATATGCACTCGTATAATTGTACAGGAAAGCCTCTGACCTTGTGATTTAGTTCATACTATATTCCCTATTTGAGTGGGATAATCCCCTCTCAGTATATTTATTAATTTTTAATTTATTGAATTTTGAATTTTAATATAAATTGAGGTGTATTACTTTAGTTGTTGAGTGTATTTCAATTTATCTCAAAATATAATATTTATTTGGATTGGTTCGTATTCCTTGAGACAGAATTAGTACAAATTTATTTGACTGTACCATTCCTGCCTCAATTTGTCCGACCATTTTTTATTTAGTTTCATTTAGTCTAGAAATAATCCAAAAAGGTTTTGTTCCCAAATTTGGGTCCATGATTACTAAGGGATGTAATCATGGCAGAAAAAGCATGGAAGAGGTTCCAGAGAGGGTTTTGAAGGGTAAAAGGTATGTATACATATAGTTAATATGTATATATATTTTCTATATTATATGTATCTATATATTTGTTTCTATATATATATATATATATTTATATATATATATATATATATATATATATATATATATATATATATATATATATATATATATATATATATATATATATATATATATATATATATATATATATTTCTATTTTGTTATAATTAAAATTATCCATAAGGATGTTTATTTCCATACTCTTCCGTAGGCCTTCCCACTTCGCGTAGCGCCATGTGGTATCGCCCCACGGTCTCCTCGTATGTACTTTTATCCCTAAAGAAATTTCAGGTCACAAAAATAGAAATAAATTAACTATTTTATTTTGTTTGAAAAATTTCTATTACGCAGTAAATTATGTATTCCCCTAACCTTCATTAATGGACCACATTTTATTAAAGTCGCCGTTATAAAGTCTGTTATTTGTCGTACCAATCCTTTGCTGAGTTTTCCGTCCAGGAAGAGTAGTTGCCGTTTATCGTATTTCTCTATCTTAATAATATCTGTTATAAGTTTTTGTCTCTCTTCCTTTGTTACATCACACTGTAGTATCACGTGGTCTTTTGTATATGTGGCTCTATTGCATAGTGGGCAATTTATGATTTTTTTAGTTAGCCGTCTTTTGTACGCCACTTCACCTGTTAGCCAAGTGTTATGGATATAAGTGAATATTATGCTCTGTATTTTAAAAGAGTTGATGCTTGTCCAGTTTCCCCACACCCTGTCCCAGTTAACATAGGGGTGTTGTATTTCGACTTTGGATTTATTTTTCCCAGAATATTCCTCTAATAATAGTCCATACGTGTCGTCTTTACTCAGTTCCCACAGTTTTGATTATTACTATATTTAGATAAGAGTCCCTTTATTTCGTTATAAAATGTTGGTATTTCTAGAGTCCTAACTAATTTGTTATTCCTATAAATGTCTTGTCTGTGTTTCATACTGATTCCTAACCAAAATATGTATGTGGCTTCCCAAGGTGTTTGGGGTGTACTGTTTATCTTTTTGAACCTATTTAAAATACTTTTTTGTTTAATTAAAAGAGGGTTAGGTAAGGCTAAACCCCCTTTTCTTTTAGGCTTATATAATATTGATTTATGTATATGATGTAATTTTTTGTCCCAGATATAATCTATTATGTCATTATCTATTGTTTCTAGTGTTTTGTTTTTTATGTCCACAGTGTTTATTAAGTAAGCCAGGGTTGAGTACATATAAGTTTTTGCAACCTGTGAACGCTCTATTAAACTTAGTGGCACTGAGGCCCAGATTTCAATTATCTTGTTTAGTTTGGTTTTTACATTTTTTAAGTTTTCTTTTTCCTCGTTTTCCCCAAAGAAGATCCCTAGGGCTTTTACCTTTCTTTTAATTATATTGGGGGGTAAACCCGGGTGGTTACCCCTCCAGTTGCCTATTAATAGAATCTCTGTTTTGTCATGGTTTATTTTGGATCCCGAAGCTTTACCTAAGCTTTCATATTCCTTTATGAGATGTTGAAATGAATTGGGATCAATTATAAAGTTGGTGCAATCATCTGCATGTTGGAGCATTTTGAATTCCTTCATTAGGTTAGGAATTTTGATGCCCTTTATATTAGTATTACTTCTTATTCTAATACTCAAGATTTCTATTGCTATTACATATAATAGCATGGACAGCGGGCATCCCTGCCTCACTGACCTATTTATTCCAAATTTTTCCGTAACAGTTCCATTAATTTGTACCTGAGCAGTGATGTCATTGTACATTATTCTGGTCCAATTTTGGAAGTTATTTCCAAACCCAAATTTTTCGAGTACTTTTTGTGTGTAATTAGGTTCGAGTCTGTCGAAAGCCTTCTCTTGGTCAAAAAGTACTATGGCACATTTTTGATTAGAGGTTTTAACAAAGTCTATTATTGTCCTAATATTTAATATATTGTTCTGTATGCTCCTATTTATTCCACCGCATGTTTGGTTTGTGTCTACTATGGTGTCTATCCCTGATTTAATTCTTCTAGCTAAAATCCTACTCAATATCTTGTAATCAGTGTTTAGGAGAGAGATGGGTCTCCAATTTTTTAGGTCATGTCTGTCCCCTTTCCCTTTATATATAATAGTAATTATCCCTTCCCTCATGGTTTTCGTCATTTTGTCATTTTTTAATAGTATGTTATTAAATAAGTTTGCTAAAATTGGTGCCACCTCACTGCTAAATTTTTTATAAAATTCGGCAGTGAGTCCATCTCGTCCTGGAGCTTTATTTTTGGCTAATTCTTTTATTGTGGACAGCACTTCTTCCACAGAGATGAAAGCATCACACCGCTTCTTGTGTTCTGATGTTATCACCTCACATTGTATGGAATTTAGATATTCTGTGATAGTGTTATTGTCTATGGATTGTGAGGTATATAGTGTAGCGTAGTAGTTATGCACCTCGTTTAAAATTTCAGCTTTAGTAGTTATTTCTATTCCATTGACTGTTAACGTGTCTAGTGCCTTATTTTCCCCCCTCTCTTTCTCCTTCCTTTTGTACATTTCTCTGGCTTGTGTGTATATTTTGTTGTATTTTCCCGCCCTTAGTTCATTCCCCTTGTTTTCTACCGATTCTAACTGTTCCAAATATTTGGCACAGTTTTCTTTATCCCGTGCAGATGTAGTTGTTGCATTTAGTATTAGTTTACACTGAGTTTTAGCTATATTTTGAATTTTTCTTCGTTTGGTTGAGTGATATATTGCTATCTTCTTTACCTTTTTCTTTAATTTATCCCAATCAGACGCTATATCAGCTATTTTTTGTTCCATTGTGTTGTGTATAATTTTTGGAATTTCTTCTTTTATTTCTTGAATTAGAGCTTCGTCTTCAAGAATAGAGTTGTTTAGTTTCCAAATCCCTTTTCCCCATCTATTATTTTTGATCACTATTTCTAGTGTTATTAGTTTATGATCCGAAATATGAATGTCTAAAATTTCAGCTTTTTTTATACTTTTTAAAGTCAAAACTAGTAACAAAAAATCTATCTATCCTACTTGCCTTCATTTCCTTATATTTTCCCTTACCTACATATTCATGTGTATATTCAGTTCTCAGTAAATTCAGTTTTCTATACACATCTGTTAGTTTGTTGGTTTTAATAAAATTACCCATAGATGCCATGGCATATAGGTCATGAGTTGTAAAGTTTCCTGTCCGGTCTATATTATCCCCCACCCAGTTAAAATCACCCCCCATAATCAGATGTTGTGCTGTAAATGTTTTTAGATAGTTATTTAAAACATTTATAAAGTCAAAGTGACGCTCACGTTCTGCAGGGGCATATACGTTTAAAATATCTAATTGTTTACTTTTAATATGAATAACCCTCCCTTCCAGCGCACTATCTATTTTTGCAATTTCCCAATTTTGCCTAAAAGAATTTTTAACAATTATCGCTACTCCCGCTTTTTTGTCTGTGTGTTTAGCTAAGCTATTAACTACTATCGCATTCATTTTAGTTTCGAGTAATCCAATCATTTGTTGTGTAAGTTTGTTGTGTGTCTCTTGTATTAGAATAATGTCCTGACTCAATTTTAAAATGCGTGTAATTTTACTATTATTTAAACCATTTACGTTTATGGATGCAAAATGGAGGTTCAAGTCCTCCATAGAAGGTCCAGGCGGCATTTCTAAATTTTCATTAAGTCTTGTTCAAACTTGTAAATATTTCTAAAGATTAGTACGAAACTAAGGGTGCGGGGGGAACTTGTCCCCCGTCCGTCAGTTCCCTACTGTCCAGTGTTTCCCTGATATTTGTTTCCGTTGTCGTGTAAAGTTCTTGATCATTTTTGTCCGTTTCGTCAGTTTTGTTTTGTGTCGATTGTTGTTCGTCCTGTGTCATGTCTATATCATTATTTGAATCTGGGTCTGTTAGTTCTATGTCGTTGTCCTGATTCTCAGTCAATGGTGTCTCGTTCTGTGTCATGTCTATATCAGTGGTTCCCTGACTTTGGTTGTCATGATTCTCAGTCGATGGTGTATCTAACTGTGAAGATTCATTTGATAGGTCTGGTTCAGTTATCATCTGTTTCTTCTTTTGCTTATTCTGTTTTTTCTTTTTGGACTGCTTTTTAGTTTTTTGAACTTCTCCTTGGCTCAATGAGGACGAGTTTGATAAGGTTTCTGCCTTCTTCCTTTTTTGCCTTTTCTTTGGAATGGGGGTAGAGGTCAGTATAGACTGCTCCAAAGGTTGGATTTCGCTAATTTCGCCTTCCTTGATACCTTCTTCCGATTCTTCTTCAATCGTAAGGCAGCTAAATTTATTTGATGTTTTTAGCGGAGCTTTTGGTTCTTTTTTCTTCGCCGTTTTTTTTGGTGTTACATAGGGTTCTTCAAGTGGGATTTCTTCCTGTACCCTATCTACTTGTTGAAGTGGTATTTGATTGGCAGAGTTTTCCAATTGTTGCTCTTGAACTTGTTCTGAGGGTCCTTGTTGGCTAGGTTGGCTAGGTTGTCTCCCTTGTTCTCCCTCGTCTCCGGTGCCTTGTGCAGCTCTTGCTGCATAGGAATTTGCGTTTCTCTGTGCCGGAGGTTGGGTACAGTTTTTTGCTGCATGTCCTTTTGTCTTACATCTGGGGCAAATCCTATAGAGTTCACAGCCCCGGAACCAAGATTTACATAAAAAACCCAGGCAGAAAAATCTAGTAGGTATCTTTAAAGCATCTTCAGGCGTTACAGAAATTGTTCTTTCACCTGATCGCACTCCCATGTAGCCAAATACCTGCTTATGTCTGTCTTCCCCCGGGTTGATCTTGTACATATATTTTAGTTTTTCCCTGAAAACCGTTGATTTCACCTCAAGTGGGAGTCCCGAGATTGATACTTCTATCATCTGGGCTTGTAGTTTCCTCATCATTGGGGGCGTCGTGTAGACCCTTGCATTTTTGCCCATTATTTGGATCTCAGAGAAGGTCAGGAGTTCTTTACGGTCTTTTGTGTAAATAATATATTTATTTGGGCCCCCGTACTGTAGACCTTCAATTTTTCCCACGTTTATTCCTAGCGGTTCCATTGCTGAGAGGACTTCTGTTTGTGTTGGTAGCTTATCCACTTCCCCAAAGTCAATGGTTTGGCAGCCCTGTTGGTGATATATAAAAAGTCTTCTCTCGGTACCACTGCCTTCAGCTTTTGTTTGGAAAAAGTCTTTAACTCTGAACTGATACTGGTCTGTTGTCTCGTTCGAGTCCATTTCCTCACTGCTAGTGTCATGGTCAGTCATTTTCTAAGGCAATTATTGTCAAATTCAAACAAACTATCAAATATAACTAAAGGGGTGCTGAAACAAAGGATAATGTGAAAAAAGGTGCTGAAAATAAACAATATTTGTCGAAAATAATTGCTCAAACTGACAATAACTACTTGTCAAGTACAAGAGGTGAGTATGAACTCATGTAATTGCAATGGCAAAAATCAAAGTACTCACAGTACTTTGTATTGTGAGCACAGCTCTACATGCTCTCAAAAAATTTTACCATATACCATATACCATATAACTATGAAGGTAAATCCCAATGAATTTTTAACACCCGGTGGATTTACGAGCCGTTTGCTTGGTACGAGCCATTTTTTTTTTAACTGTAGACTTCTCAACTACTGAAAGGGCTTCAGTGTAGGTTTGAGGACGTCGTCTGTCTTTCAGTTAATCCGTAATGCCTGGAGGGTGAACGAAGTCATTGTCTTTAATACTAGTAAGTGAGAATCATTTCCGGATTTTTTAAAATTATTTTTTTATTTCTTTTGTTAGTGTTTCACCAAGCCACCATCTGGCAGAAGGGGCGGTCTCTCATAAGTCATAACAGGTTTTACTGTACCTTTGAAGCATATACTAAACAAATAAAACAATTCTATATCCATGTTTTACAATTATCTGATGTTGCCGCAGCAATAACGAGTATTTGTTGTCAAAGCAAGCCGACGAACTTTGCTCATAGAAAGTCGGCAATAAACTCAAAAGCATTGCCTCAATTTACATAGTGATTAGAACATATTTATTGTGCCGCGAAACTTTCCTGTTTGCAAAAAAAAAAAATCGCCCACTCCCACGGTCTGTGGACAACAGAGTAGTAATTTATTTGGACACATTGTTTCAAGAGCCCGAATAGATTGGATTATTAATATCGGCTGTGCATAATGTCGAACTTGAAACTATCAAGTTTAGTCTGGAATTACTTCAAAGTAAATGCAGTCAGCGAGTCGACAGCACATTGCACAACTCGACCGACCCGCGAATTATGAAGGCTGTATTTTACCTTTATGTAATTTCGTGTTTTGGAAATCAGAAAATAAGCACATGCAAAATAATAACAAAATCAATAATAAATAGTACTTTATAAAAGTTTAATAATTTTCGGGTCACCGAAAGTTACTTTTTTAACATGCCTATGTCTTAGAACACGGATATTTTTGTCCCAAGATGTACTGCCGTTACAATAGACAACAAAAACACCTAAAACCTGTAAAGTTTTGACGTTGGCCCACGGATAAGCCCCCCCCCCCCCCATTCCAGGCCATTATTGTTTTCTAAATTTGTCGGCTTATACCTGAGTACATAATATGATAATGAAATAATCGGTCTCATAATCGGTATCGGCAATTTTGATAATCGGCTATACGCGGTATCGGCATAATCGGCAAAAAGTGACATCGGTACAGCTCTACTTTTTATATACAACATCATCAAAAACAGGTCACATGGAAGCACAAATTCTTGTTAAATTATTATGGCAATAAATTGCTAAAAGCTAATATGACTGCATTTATATATTAAAGTTTTGTCATTTAGTTTGCATTCCGCATGTAATTTCTTATTTCTCAAACATGAAGTAAAAGAAAACAATTACTGGTTTTTAAAAAATCACCGGGCCACATAGCACACTTACGGTCTATATTCTATAGATTACTGTACTAATTCAAAGCACATTGTTTATTATTTTAAAAAAATGTCAAATAATTTTTTTAATTCATCCTTTTTAACCATACCTCATTCTTCTGATCACCTTTTAGCAAATGGTCCATTGATATTCCAGTACATGTATACTGTTGGACACACACGAGCGATTACCAGCATAGCTTTTTCATTGATCAAATTGATCCTACAAAGGGGGGATGTAATCCTTA
Organism: Unio delphinus; assembly: GCA_029339505.1. NCBI lineage: Eukaryota > Metazoa > Mollusca > Bivalvia > Unionida > Unionidae > Unio > Unio delphinus. The sequence continues at coordinate 1,966,918 of JAQISU010000061.1, read as the reverse complement.
TTAAGTCCGTGTTCAGTGATTATTTATAAAATACCATATATTATGCTTTCTACTGAATCCCCCAAATCATATGTTTATAATTGTATTTTACAAAGTTTCTAAAAAAATTATGGTTTAAATTAAACTAAAATTAGATATATAGATGGACTACCGTACTCATAGATCATCAATGATCCATTTTTAGTTTCGCATTTTGTTTAAAGCAAATTGTCAACACATCAGCTTTATTTATTCTTAACCAGCTGTCTTTTCGGTGTCTCTCTTTGATTATACCAGTAGTTGATAAATTAGTCTTTGGTTTCCAACATCAAAGCCATTTGCCACAATAGTTTAAACCCTGATATTGGCTTTGGCTATTGATACTAAATACATTATTGCCAGTACCCCATTGTTCATTTATCATAAAACTGTATCAATTATGCTACCCGTTTTTAATATCAAGTGGATTGAGAACCACAGGCATTGATGCTTACTCCCTTCTCTGGATGTATTTAGCTGTGGGCATTGTTTTCATTGCTTTAGTACTTGCACATTTTAATGAGTTAGGTATGTTTTGATCAATCTTTTCAGTCATAATCATTCATATAAATATCCCAGTATAAATCATACAACTTACTTCACAATGCCTCCTGTCAAATCACGCAAGTTTTACACAGCGGCTTTTAAGCTGGAAGTGGTAAACTTCGCTGAAGAAAAATGTGGGAATATGGCTGCTCACAGGAAATATGGTGTAAGTGAAAAATGGTTCCAAGATTGGTGTAAGGTTGAATTATGAGTTACAAAAAAACCAAAAACAAAGAAAGCAAATCAAAGCAAGATGGATTAATAATATTGAGGATAAATTAGAAGAATATGTCTTCACATAATGTGCCACATGTCATAGAATTAACTCTGTTGATCACAGACTCAAGGCAAAGGAAATCACTGCTAAAATTATATTGAAAGGTTTAGCAGAAGTGTGGTCATGGTGTTATAGGTTCATGCAAAGAAGAGGACTTGTAAGACAATGCACTACTATGGCACAAAAACTACAAATAGACTTATGAAAAACATTGAAACATTTCTGTGAGTACGTCCAATACAGGATTAAGATTGATAATTTGGAAATGACCACCATTTGTCATTCTGATTATGATCGCTTTGAGGGATTTTTGGATATTTTAGATGATTATGTGAACTCTTAATCATTATTTTCTTAATTAGAACATGTAACAGTTCTATTACAGGTAAGAAAATTAATTACAACATCGATGTGCTGTCAGTTATAATGGAACTGTTATAAAATTGTTCATTTGTGTAAATTTGATACTGCATTTCACAGATATGTTAAAGTATAATAAAAAGTATTTTTATTTTTCATTTGTAACTTTTCTGTTTTCTGTCTCCTAATTTTCTTCACATTTCCGATTTTCCTATAAATAGCCTCGTTTCCCTATTGTTAGCCTCACTGAGTTTGTCTCATCTGTTGAATCTTGCACTCAAGACTGGTTTCAACTGGAAAAATCAGTTTAAAGCTTTAGACCTGTAATTAACATGTATATAGCATGCACAGCCGTGTGGCTCTTGTTGCAGTGGATATCATAATTAAAACAAGCATGGACTGTTTATTCCGCTGTGTTAGTTGATAACTGAATATAGCAGTGCCTTGTACAGAAGTAAAATCGCCACAAGCATGTTAGCATTTGTGATGCAATTTCATGAATGCCGGTAATATGGAATATCATGCAGTGATACCAATAATATTCATGAAACCAGAAGTTACTAGTGTAAATTATGAAGCCATATTATTGACCTGGCCTAGTGTTATACTCCGAATCGACTTATATATGGATGAAGGAAAGAAAATGTACAAAATTAGTGAATTCAACATGTACACTGCATCGATTATATAGGTCAGAAAATAGGGTAGTGTCATCAATGACAAATCCACATATTAGTCTGTTATATGCCAGGCAGAGTCTGTGTCTATTGTAAACAAGGTGGGATGTATAGCTTCCTATTTTTGTCTTTCCAGTCCCAGGTCCAAAATTCTTGGTCAATTGATACTCTTTCAATGAACTGGAATGGTCAAGATTTATACGCTTTTCCTCCAGACCCTCAGGTCTCCGGAGTCTTGCAGAAAGCAGTGAAATCAACAGAGTATTGTCTGGTTATACATGTATTGCTTCTCTCAAGTAGAGAAAATCATGGAAGAGAGGATATCGGTCAAAACATAGACATTTCTGACCTTATGGTTAACTTTAATTTGCCTTGGCTGAATTCTTTTGTGTTCTGTCCAAAGTGGTATCTCCAGTAGGTTCAGAAGAATCTTTCAAACCTATATCTACAACCTCCCCTCTATTCACCTCTTGTACAAATCCTTCTTCCTATTTATTCTATCTAGTGTAATAGGTCGATTTCACTTATGATGGCTCCCACTTATATTATGAAGAACATGCTTTCACTATTAGTGGACAAGTCCTTTCTTGTGCAAGGTCTTTCCTTGTTTGACCTGTCACCTTAAAAATATCGACAGGATGCCTGAAGAGAACTGAAATGGTACCCGAAGTGAACCAAACCAGTTAGAAAAGGAAGATCTCGTGTATTATTCCAGTTGAAAGACAGAATGGATCATATCTCAGCTGATGTGCTTAAAGAGCTAACACAGCAGCATAGCATTTGAATGTAACTCTTCCCTAGTTACATTACATGTATTGATGCTTTGGGATGGAGATCAGAGATTACTTTTCTTGCCAAAGGGTTCAATTTCACCTTGTATGGCAGTAGAACAGGCTACCCTCCCAGTTCATTCAACAGGTGACATCGATATCCACTGGAGGGTGGGGAATGATCTAAAAAAGCAGTGTTCAGGTTGTATGTTAATTCTATCCTCTGTGAGCTTTGCAGCAGCTTGAGTTATTAACTCGTTCAGCCCCAGCGCTGTTATCAGTATCACTGCTGCTGTGTCCAGCTGCTTGTGCCCCATACAGTTTTACCTGTTCAGACAATTTTGTAAATACCATGCACATGCATTCACTCTTACCTTAATTTCTCTTCTTATATCCAAAAGAAAATCCATCTAAATTTCACCAATTATTCCAAATGAATTTGTCTACACAGTGATTTTTTTGTACCCTATTTGTTGAAGTCTTTCACAACTTATTTATACACTATTTACAAAATTAACATGATTGATACAATCAGCTAGATTCTCAAGAACTATATCATCATCACGATCAAGATCCTCTTCTGATGAGGATTCAGACTCAGAAGGTTCTAAATCCGAATATAAATCTCGCACAATATTCAACTACTGAACATATCTTTCCTTTGCTTGCTCAATATGTTCAAGATTAAGCCTGAGAAACTCCTCAATTCGCTCTCACTGTCATCGTCTTATGTCTGTCATCATTTATGATTTTTCATGAACAGAACATGTGTGGTGAAACTGACCTCCATTAGTAGTAATCCTTGGTTTCTGAACAAACTTTGCACAAAGAAAAGTAAAATCATTTCTGATTGGTTAATATTGGTCTGATTCTTGGGGAAAGTACCCATTTGTAACCAATCAGAGACTTTGTATCTAACACACTTTCAAAACGACAAAAGATGGGTTTAGTCAGTCAACAAACTTTGACTACTGGCGAGATCAGCCATAAAATGGAGTCCAGAAACCGGATCATGCGTATTGACGAGATCAGGGCCATACGAGTTGAGGGACTGGAGACTCCACATTCTTGAGAGTAAAATATTTTGTCTTCCACCTGTTGTGTATTATCATTATACACTAAGTTATTTGAAGAAGAAAGCAATTTTTGAGAGTAAATAATGTTTTTAGATAATACACCACTCTCTCAATAGCTCTTGCCCTGATACTAGTGAACCCACTTATAATGCGGGGTCAGGTGTGGTTCCCATTTTTTAAGCCAGAAAATACCCCCAAAATTGATCCTTATTTCTTGAACTTGAAGAAAATAGATCATAACTGGAACTGAAACGTTATATATTGTTCATTTTATAGTTGAAAACAGTAGATAGGACCTGGAATTTGTAATAAACATCTTGAAATTAGCAGCTTTTATCAAGAAGTTATATATTTGGTTACAATTTCTTTCTAAACAACTTTCTTGGTACACCGTAAATAAAGATATTCATGAAAATTTTGATCATTGGAAATGTCACTTGCACCTAGTGTAGATACAGTCCTACCCGTTTATCTCGACATCCTCGGGCCCGAGAAAATATTGTCAACATAGGCGGATGTCGAGATAAGTATTGGGGGGTGGGCTGAAAAAAGATAAAATTTAAAATTCGTCAGCAAAGGGTGACCCGTCGTCAGTGAATAGCATTTACACTTTGAGGAAAGAAATTGGAAATTTTGAGTACATGAAGACAGAATCAGTGTGAAATACAAATACAAAACTAATTGTTGAACAAAGTATTGGTCTTAATTGGCAGCTTGTCGACATAAACGTTTTGAAAACAAAGGATTTGTTCAAGCTGGGACCAAGGGCTTCTGTTGACATATAAGTTTTTCTTTTATCTCGATGTCGACATAGGCATGACAATTTTGATAGTAATAGTAGACCATGGGACCGGGACTTTGCTTTTTTGTCGACATAGGTGGCTTGTTGAGATAAGCGATGTCGATATAAACGGGTAGGACTGTAGTACATTAATATTTAATGCCAATTAAATAATGTTTAGTAAGAGAAATTTCTTTCTTAATTCTTTCTTTTAGTTCCTCTTAAGTGTAATCATCATATATGCAATGTGTCAATCTACAATATCAGCTATATCCGCTTAACTCTGAAAACTTAATTAAGTGCTATCCATGTTTTGATAACTGACTTGAAGTATTTATTGTATTGTTGCAGTGAATTAAAAGCTGTTCTCCTATGTATTACCATGTTAAGTATATCATTTGAATCCAATAAAGTAGGTGGAATAAACGAAAAGTTAAAAGGCATGCAAATTCTACATATTTAAATTCTGGCGGACCCGGTCATATGTCGGGTGAACTAATTTCAGTCAATCAATCGAACACTGTTAAAAATGTTTTTGTGTATGTCACATAATTAAACTACCTTAAATTAACTGACTCATTCATATCTATGATCAAAGATATTTAGGTAAGCAAGTGAAATGAATACTTCGTAAAATAAAAAGCTTGGTTTCACAGATGTGGATTATTGTGGGCAAGCGAGTTTCAGAGAATTCTTGATTTGGCACTGATGATAATAAGTTCCAATAAAATTATGACATCAATATTGTACCAATTTAATAATACAAAAATTGAGTGAATGATTACTTACTGAAATCAAGAAGCAAAGATACAATTTGAATGAAAATAATAAGGTTTATTTAAAGTAAAAAATTACCTTATTTTTGCATTTATAAGATGCTTCTTCTATAAAATTGTACTTACCCTGCACCCTTAGTGTGTCATTTATATTTGTGGGCGTCTTATTTAATTATATTTTTACACAGACAAATGGCAAAATGTGAAATGGTAACACTATAAAAAATGGTGAATTCAATTTCTATTTTGGTCGATATTCCCGTGTTTTCGTTCCTAGTATTTAAAATTATTGAATGTTCATTATGTAATTAATATGTGTACCAATCCAATGCAGGCGAACGCACCCAGTTGGCAAGATTTTCTTCGAAGTTCGGCCATCTTGCCTTTCTACCTCTACAAATCTACAAGCTCGTTTTCTTGGATTCATCTTCTTAAGCTCCTCTTCCACCAACTTCCAATCACATGCATTCTTCTCACTGCACCTAACTTCTCTTCCAGCAGCTCTATTGCCATCTCCTTGGCAAACTTGATAATGTCTAAATTAAAATCTGCCATATATGGTTTTTGCTTCAGCATCATGAAAATTTTTAAAATTTTATAATTGCTCAAGAGATTGATCACTCATTTATAACGAGAAATTGATCCCACATATACCCTATATACCGGTATATACTAAACCTAGCCGCTAAAGTCTTGGTATAGAGACCTAGAGAAAGAGAAGATCAAATGATAACCATTGAGGCCCGGCCTTAAACAATTCTTTCAACTCCAGCCAAAACGGTCAATGAAGCCTTACTTACATAAGGCGAGTGATACAAAATATTGAAGATATATACGTTTATGACAAAGGAAAGTAGCTGCTTTGACGCATGTGGTTTGAAAACATGTTTGCATATTTTAACAAAACAACACACATAATTAGTCAAACAGATTTTATTAAACTTTATTGGTGGCCTAGAGGAAGATAAGATCAAATGAAACTTCTTTGCGGCCCTGTCTCAAACAATTCTTTGAACTCTAGCCAAAATGGTCAATGAAGCCTTGTTTACATCAGATGAGTGGTCAAAACATTGGAGATATTTGTGTTTATGACAAAGGAAAGTATCGGTAGCCATTTTGATGCACATGGTTTGAAAACAGATGTTTACCGGTACATATTTGAACAAAACAACACAGAATTATTCAAAAGATTTTATTAAACTTGATTGGAACAATAATGCAATAGTCCTTAACAAAATAATATTTGATACAAATCAATACCGTAAGTAACTTATAAGTTATTAAAAAATCTACGCTATGTCATTTGCAGTCAATATAGGGTTTGCTCAGTTTGGCAGATGGCAAGGCTGAGTGTGTCATATATATGGGCATCTTTTTTAAAATAATTTTTACACAATTTGTCAAAACCCGCGTCTTATATATGGGTGTGTCTTAATATTGGGTGCGTCTAATTTACACAAAGATATGGTGGTTAAATAAGCAGTTACAAATGAAGGATGTTTTCTAATTTCATGGTGTTTTGTTTTGTTGTTGTTAGGTTTAATGCGATTTTTCAGCACATGATAGGCTATACATGGCAACTAGTATTAATGGTGGAGGAAGAACTCGGTGGGGGGGGGGAACCCTGGAAAGAACAACTGACCCACGAGAAGCTACTGGCAAGCTTTCTCACATACACACATTGGCCAAATCTGAGGCTTCAACCCACGCAAATAGAGGTGAGATGGCAGTGATCCATAATGGAGAGTGCTTTAGACCACTCGGCCACTCGGGGTCCCTTTTGTTTTTTGTAGTCATATCATTATATATGTTGTAAAACGCTTAGAGCTTCTAAAGATTAAGTGCTATACAAAGTCCTCATTAACATTATTAGTATTATTTCAGAACTGAACATTATGCAGAGAAATCCACCCTTCCTTTTGACTTGTCATGACAGACCATAACTTTTTGGCAGAATGGTTTGTCTTTAAAGAATGGCTCTATTGTAAATGTAGTTTAATGAGCAAGATAATGTAAAATCTCAGTTTTTAGGAGAATAAGTAAGTTTAATGAAACTAAGACCAGGTAATCTTTCTTTTCAGATGCTTACTCCGACATACAAGTCCCGCAGTGAAGATTTTAAGAGACTTTTCAAAGACAAAGATATTCCAGTTGATGAACGTCTAATTGTTGGTAAGTAGCGCTGTCCCAAATCCACTGAGTACTCAAATGCATTCATTACTAACCATATTTTATTCCTACTGATGGATGGTGTTGTTGAGTGTACTTCAGTTAATTATGCCTGCAACATTGAATGTCTGTATCCATATTTTTATTACCAGGTCTGACTTTGCTCTTCTTCTTCAAGAGTGAATTCTATCTAGCCAGTTTGTGGGAGACATTTATATCTCGCAAGAACTTGGCTGCAGGTGGTAGCATTATGGGTATTATCAATTACATCTGTTTCTCAGCATCACAGTATAGCTCAGTGCTGTTTTCCTAGCATAAGTGGAAAATAGTTATTACACTATGTTCATTACACTTAGTGAATACACTGTTCTTGTATGCCACCATCTGTAACAAAATAACTGGTGGGATTTCCGGATTCACAACAGAATGCTCTTGATGATGATATAAATACTGTTTAATAATGAATGACTTGAACGAGCATTTAGTTATGAATAATGTGTGCATATATGTAATCCAGATATTGGATTAGTTACCATAAGAATGCACAAATGCAATAATGAAAAATACAATAAATTACTTTACAAAACACAAAGACAAGTGGTGAATGATTCACAGTGATTTCACAATAATAAGATGGATATAGTTTACTCAGCTAGCAAACAATGTAGAATTTTACTCATGTAAAATGAAGTCACACAGGTGAAATTATGCAAACAAAAAGGAACAGATATACAACTCATCTTTACATCCCGAAAGATACAATGGGTTTTACGAAGCCCAAAATTAGCCCATGGCTACACAATTATATGTATGGAGATACACTCAGTCATCAGCACACTTTATTTCAGCTCCACAGCTGCTACAGTTCAGCTTCACAGCTACTACGGTTATTTCCTGTGGTTGGCTTTACAGCTTGCACCATGTCGACCTTCGATAACTTTGAACACTCTGGTCATTCTAGCAACTCCAGACACTCTAGACTCTGGACAGTTCTACACACTCCAGACACTCTGGACAGCTGAAAATATATCCTATTCCATGTACTATACAAGACACGGGCTTAAAAATGTAATAACCTTATACACTAAATTCTACAGATTACATTACTGGCACAATAATTACAAAACAACAAGTTCAGAAATAATCTTAACCCTGCTCAATAAGAATCCTACTGTACTAAACATTTCTTAAAAATGTAGCCTAATATTACTAATATAAATCCCATGCTAAGTCGTAAACAAGAATGGAAATATATGCATTATACTGCATAAACCAAAGCTACATAGCAAACATACAAAAATAGATGTGGTAGTACATAAGTCATTTCTTATATACAAGAAATTAATAAACTTACATACCTCTACAGCTGAAGATGTGCAAGTCCTTATAGTAGACTTCTCTTGCTGATTCAATAATGTAAAGAGCTTTACCTACAGTGAGGTATTTATGCACAGATATCATCTTGTGCACTGGAAGCATTTGGTTCTTCCCTTCGAAAGCACTTTGCATGTGCCGCATAGGATGTACCGAAATTACTATATTGAAAAACAACACAGTATACATTAATCACCCTTGGGTATCATTTTACACCAAAAACGAAACTCGACTACATGTATTTAATAAAAAGGGTTTATACAATTCCGTGACACCATCATATGTTGTGTGCATCGCTTAGTTTAAACTTGTCATCATGAATAATGACTTAACAACACATCTTTAACTGGTTAGATTTGGATGAAATCTTACAAAATCTTTGTTATTACAGTAAAACTCCCAAAAATAATGCCATAAAGTGTAGTGCTGTTTGTATTGAGAAATTTCATTAATGGTATAAGCATTGTTACCTGATATTTGTATATGTATTTTTGTTTCACCTAGAGTTTTGCATTAAAGGTTTTTGAAAGAATTAATAGGTATACTGACAAGCATACAGATACAGGTGAGACACACTGTTCAATGGAACTTTTTTCTCCAGATTACTCCTGTGCCATGCAGAAGGAAATTCTAGTGCATGGACGTATGTTCATCACACAGAACTGGATTTGCTTCTATGCCAACATCTTCGGTTGGGAAACTGTGGTATGTATTAAGGATGGTAAACATTTTAGACTGTACTTTTTGTTACATTTAAATTGTAAAAAAAAGTAATAATATCAATTTGAATCGCTAAGAATGTAATTTCTAAAGATATTTGATAATGTAATTATTGTCAAAGTAGAAGTTTTTCCATGGTGAACAAATGTCCAGTAAAAATGGCATTTTGTTGAAGCAGAGGGGCATAATTCTACAAAGTTCTTGATATTGTAATGACTGACAGATATGGACACCTTTTGGTTATTATGTTAATGTTTCCTACATTAAACACATCCAATGCAAACTGCCAAGTAGTTTTGTATGGAAAAGTTTGTGATAGATTAGTTACACATACAGACACTAGATGTCACTTGCTGGGGCTTCTTAAAATAATGTAGTGATGACCAAATGTATGAAAAGTTAAGTTACTTCAACTGAACCCACTGTATAATGGCTAAGCCATCTCCTTCATCATAAGATGTGTTATTATCTTGACACAGACTCTTTTATGGATAAAATGTGGATTTTTTTAATATCTCTTGTTGTCATGACAACCTTTGCAGAAGCTTGATGTAGCAATTGCTTTGGCATCAGTTTGCATAACTGTCCATCCATTCAGATTCAAGATTAACATCAGTTTTCAAGATTTATTTCTTTGTAGCTCAATAATTGGCAGCTTTGACTATATGGGATTCTCTTGTGTTATTACAGTACACAAGTGAAATTTGGAGCAGGGCTTAAAAAAACCTCACATTGTCCACTCACATTTGTGAGTTGTGGCTAAGGTAAAGCCAGTCCTTTTTTCAAAATGCTCATGCAACTGGACAAGCTGCATTTTATGCAGATTTTGTGTTATGTACAATTTAGGATGAATAAAATGGATGTTCCAAATAATTATTTCCTAAGGAGAAGTAACCAAGAGAAAGATTTTTAAACAATTTCAGTGCCAGGGGGTAAACAAAGGCTGCAGTGGGCATCCAGTGACATGTACAGTAATAGTGACTATGTGTACAGATTATTTACATTGTAGGTTTTAACCTGAGTTGTAAGCAGTACATTTGAATCCATCATAGTTGTCAATTTTATACTTCAAAATACTGCAGATTCTAGATAGCTTTGGGTCATTTTCTTGCAGTGTTTGCTTTGGTGATCTTGTTTTGCAGCATGTTTTCTAAGCTAATTGAAATTTCATCCTTTTTTCAGCTAACTATTCCATGCAAAGAGATTAAAGGAATCACTAAAGAGAAGACAGCCCGGGTCATTCCTAATGCTATACAGATCACTACTGACAAGGAGAAGTATTTTTTCACATCCTTCAGTGCCAGAGACAAGACATATCTCATGTTATTCCGCATGTGGCAAAATGTTTTAATGGATCAGGTGAGGAATGGAAATTATGGACTTGAAAAAACTGATCATTTAATCCTCAAAAATCATGTGTCTTTTTAAGGCATTGTTTTGCAGTTTTCATTCTTTCATTTTTACTGCTGCACGATGTTTGGGGTTCAACTTAATCAACTCTTCCAACCAGTGTCCATGAAACCTGGCTCATAGTATCCCTGCCAATAGCAAATTTGTTTTTTTTATTGTTTTTTCCTTCTTAAAATGTGTTACCCAGTTGTATGAGGAATGAATGCATCTCTACCTTGCATATCCAGCCCCCACCCACCCCCCGGTAAAAAAAAATACCTTCACCACATAATTTATTGATTAAGCAAAAAAAGCGCTAAATGTTATATGCTTGCCTAAGTGGAAGTCAGACTAGATCAGTTTCTCCTTTGATATCAGAGTTTATAATAAATGCTTTTTTTATCACGTGATTCAATTCTTTGTACTTGGTGAAGTACACTCCAGCTGTATTGTATATTTTATATTTCTTGAATTAATACTATTGTGAATTAATATTTATGGTTCATGTGTCTTCTTATGCTGACCTATCCAGTAGCCAAGTGGTTAGAGCATCTGCTATGGATGCAGAAGGTTGCAGATTTGAACCCTGATTTGGTGTACCAATGACTAACATATATGGCACTAATAGACCTGTCAGCCCTTGTTATTTTGGCACGAATTTCACAACTTGAGAAAGTGATTCATGGCTTCAGGCCGCATGTGAAAACATTGTGAATTCACAAATTCTCAATCGGCTTAAATCATGAATTAAATTAATTTTCTCCTGTTAAGTGCAAGTCAAAATAGTAGCAGTGGTCACTCGTACCCATAATGGTCCAGTATTGCTAGTTGGGATGTTAGCAGAACTATATTCAATTTTTTAGTTTTAACTGTATCAAGCATTGTAAAATTTATAATCTATATTTAGAACAGAAGTTTTAAAAATACTAATTAAGAAAACCGAGGCACAACTGATTATTTTTTTAACGGCACATATACACACTCTTTGCAACTGTAATTGTTTTAAACGAACACCAAATGAAGACAGCTTTTTCAAGTATATGAATTTTTTAGATATTGACTGATTAGCATGTATCATAATTTGCTTGAGTTCATATTTTTCACTAATTGTTATTGGTTTCATGTTTCATCTTATGGATTAATACCATTTCATAATTAAGCTACACAACAGTTAAAATGTTTTCACCTCCAAGGAAAAATATATGTATTCATCAAAAAGTTGAATAAAGATTGGTGTACTTCAAAAATTGGCCTTGCATTCAGCCATCAAACATTGATGTACATTATGCTCTTCGTACAGTAGTATGCCGCAAATTTTAGAATTGAGAATGTGCAGAGGCTCATATCGTTGCTTACAATTTACCTGTCAGACATGTACTATATTATAATATTATTATATAGTTCATGTAGGACAAATGTAAGCAATGATACAAGACCCTGTGCGCATGTGGCAGACAGTGTGAAAAAGCAAATAGCTTGCAAAAAGTACATATTGGAAAAGTTAAGAGCACCAAGCAGATTTCACCTCTGGAGTACTTTAAGCCGCTTACTCAAGCATGGTTTGTGAGTTTTCTTGTTGAATATAACCTGCCTTTATCAGTTGGAGAACATCAACAGTGACAGTGAAAGAATATTTCCTATTGTATGGAAATATAAGACAAACTTTAGTGCCTCCTTAAATTTGCTACAATTTTAGTCACCAATATTAAATAGCAGGCAAGGAACTGCTTTGAAAACAAATTTACCTAGTCCAGTTGAGGATAGCATGAAGTTTGTGTATATTAATAAATTTGGCTGCAAATAAATTTGTACTTGTAATCAGTGTAATTAATGTTTTAGCTTTATTTTGAGATGGTCATATAATTCAGTACTGATCATCAAAGTGAATGGAAATGTCATTCATTTTGTTCAAAATTCACTAATTTTTATCCCTTGTTTGACTAATTGTGAGTCTGGAGGGTTGACAGCTCGGTACTAACAGCTGTTTTGCTTCGCTTGGCGCTCAGCATTAAGAGTTTAGTGTTAGGACTGGTCACCCTGGTATCAGAATAATGTGACTGGGTGGGACATCAAGCTGCTGTCACTATTAACTGCCACAATGCAGACATCATAGTGATTTAACTGAAATTAAGCTATATTTAAAATCCAAATCACACACATTCTTCTTGTGCACTCTTCATATGATAAGCTTATTGGGACCATCTTATCCTAGTCATACCAAAGACTTATAAAAAAGGTACTAACAGCTGCCTTGCTTGGCACTCAGCATTAAGAGGATAGTGTTAGGACTGGTTGGCCTGGTGTTATAATAATGTGACTGGGTGGGACATGATACATGTCTGCAGGATGATGCCTCAGTGCTAGACATCACTATAAACTGCCACACTGCAGACACCATAGTAATATGACTGAATTTTTTAAAGCTACATTTAAAATCCAAATCTCACACACACACTTAATGATACAATTGAGTCAGTACTTATATGGTATGGTGGTCTTTAACACATTAACCCCTGGAGGTTTCTGCTGTTTTCGCATGAAATGCGAGTGGGAAACACATTTTGGGGACTATTTCTAAATACATCGTAATCCATCGATTTCCAAACAATAATCTGTTAGACAAATGGTTACTAATGATACAGAAAATGTTTTTCATTGGTTAGTTTGCTGGCGCATGAGCAGAAGGGCAAAAGTCGGAGTTCTTTTTTTTTTTTTTTTTTTTTTTTTTTTTGCTTAACGGACCTATAATTTTCGTATGTAGAAGACTCTTTATTCAAAATGTCCACCTTATCCTACTTTTTGCACAGGTTCACCTGCCTGTGTGCATCTCAGACAGGTCTGCCGTAGATCTGAGGTCATAAAGTCTAAAATCTGGACACAAATTCGGAACCCGACCATGGGTGATTTTTGGGTGAAAGAAAAACGGGTCCAAAAACTTCGGTTTTTCCCTCTGTATTTTGTAATACAATTAAAATGTCCAGATTACTTGCTATCATTGTAGAGCTACATCTGTCTACTTTTCAATAATACCACCCACTTTAGTGTATCATGTATGACCTTGACGCTACAGACCATGGAAGTAGGCTACTGCCTCATACCCCGTAAAGTCGTCGCTAGGGGTTAATGTGTTAAAGCTTAGTAGTGAATATTTACTAGGATATCCAGTATTGAACCTTTACACCAGATGTCAAATGGCTGTGGACCATACCAGCTCTGGCACGCCCCTTCTACTTCTGGGACTAGTTAGTGTGATTTATTTTCTTTATTTTTCTGGATTAGGTTCATAGTGCTACAACCAGTGCATGTCATCAAATTACATATCACAAGGACAATACCAACATGATATAGCAATCAAACTAGATCAGTGGAATTTCGTCACCTCAGTGAATATGATAATCTGTCTGTTAAAATCTTTAGACAGCATTGTTGATCCACTATCATACACATGTTTACTAAAATCACCTTGACTTCATTGTCAATTCACTATCATGTACATATCTCATTAATATTATTGGCAGTGCATTGTCATGCACATGTTGACTGAAATCTCCCTGGCATTATTATTCACAAGTTTGGTCCCTATCCCAGGCTACATTTTGTTATAGAGACACTGACAGCAAATGGCAGATGTAACACATTGGCAAGGAGATAAGTCTTTCATGTGAAGTGACACAGTGGATTTAAAATTATTTTAGTCATTGGTAAGTTCATGAATACATTAAATAATTTTTGCCAAGAAAGGGCAGATAATTAGGTGCCCATTGATGACTCTTTGTAGCAATCTTTGTTTAACTGCCGGCAAACACACTGCAACACAAGATCTTTTTAGAATGTGAGCAAGAACATGAAAAGTTCATGCAAATATTTTTGGTGAAGAATCATTCTAAAATTACAAAGTATTAAACTACTATTTTGGCAAAAAATACTTGATATTGGAAAACATGGCCCATAAAAAGTGTTAAAAAACCATTAGGCTAAAACAAAGACTTCCCTGCATTCATTCAAATTTAGACTCTGCTTCAGCCAAGACCTGTCCAAAGTGGAATCTATCATGTATTCTGATATAGCAGAATAATAATATATAATTTTATCCGTTATCTAGTGCATCTGTGATTCACCTCTCAGATATGACCTGCTTTCTAGTTACTGTAGCTTTAGCAGTTAGAATCAAAGTTGGATGCATTATTGATTAACTTTAACTGTCTGTAGTTTTGCCATAATGGTATATTTCCTCCCATGATGACCCTTGCTGTCATAGCTGAGAATAGGATCCTGATCATGGAAATGTGTTTAAAGAAGAAACCAGTATAATATGTTTCTTTGACAGTATTTACCAACTCATTAAATATCAATGAAATTAAATTGTATATTGTCAGTGCTTGTGTATCTGTATGTTTGCATGCATGCATGCAAGTGTGTCTATGTGAGCATGCATGTGTGTGTGTACATCAAAAAGTTATAATTTACAGTACCTTTGACCCCATGTCATCTCCTCTTTCAGCAAATGACCCAACAGGAACTGTGGCACTGGGTGCGCTCCAGTTATGGGGAGGAACTGGGTCTGAGCTCCAGTGATGAAGACTTTGTATCTCCTCATATGGAGGATCTCAAGGATGGTCTTGGTAAAGATGACAGCATAATGAATAAGGTTAGTGTGGATTTATTCTGTCCTTTCTTAACCTAATTGAACCATCCTGCATTTATGGCATTTGGACATGTAAGACTTTTTATACATCCAACATAAAGAGATGCAGTTTATGATATGGTATAACGGTACCAATTGCGCAAGTCCAGGTGGGAGGTGCTTAAGGTGTAGGGTCCATACCATTCAGAAATAAAGAACAACACAAGCTATGATTGGTGGATTATGTAAGAGTTGTACTTTCTGTTAGGCTTAAAAAAAAGTTTAGCCTCTTGGCAACATGTTAATTTATGCTAATTCCTATATAGATCATATTTTGTATTTTTTATGATTTTTTGAAAATGTGATACACATGACTGAAAATAGGTATGTTGTGACTAGATAACTCATACCCCTGTCTAGTTCCAGCAGAGTTATCTCTCTTAAATGCAATGGAGTACCTGGTTTTGTCATCATCAAATTGACAATCTAACATTGTTCTCTACAACAGTGTGTGAGATGCACGCTAAATTAGGATAGAAAATATATTCATCTCTCCAAATATTAGCATTGAGGTCTATGGAAAAACAATTGGTACCGTGATACCTAAAAGGTAATACCAGCTTCACAGTGTATCCATAGCACCGAGTATACATAGCCACCATTTATATACTGTCATAGTGTCATTTGGTTAAACAATGGATATTGAGAAGTTTTTGTCTAATATTGACAGACTTTTACATAGAAAATGTATAAAATCTTCAGAAAATAAGACACATTAGCTTTGGAATGAGGCTTTTGTAACTATACATATAACATATATAGACTGATGGCTTTGTATCTGTGTAGTCAGCTTCAAGATTATCATACAAGCAAAAAAAATAAGTTATATAAAGTTAATTTAGTTAATTTTAGCCAAATATTGACTATTTTATGCGCAGAAGATGAAAAATCATGGATAAAAAACAACTCTGTTGTTCTTCTAAAGCATATAATAGACCAGGATAGAGGACACTACTGGTCCTCTTGTAGATAGTTCAATTGTATTATAAAGAATATTATGGTATGAGTATTTTAGGTAATTTATTAAAGATATGGTATTCCTTCCTATTTTGATTTGAATGGTCCTGCTCTAATTATCTTTTTTTTTTGTTGTAAACTTTTGTGCCTTGAAAAATGAACATGCGATTCCTTAGTTAGATAATCATTCTTGAGGTCTCTACTACATATATAAGCCTGGATTTTAGGTTCTCACTTTATCAGTAATGCATTTTTGGATAATTTAATTGCATTGAAGTTAATACATGTGTTCTTGAACTCATCTATATTATATGGATAATATATTGGAGGAAAAAAAACCACCACACCTTATGTATAACATTCAGTTATCTCCCTTACACAGACATAACATTTCAATAGATATAAACCCACAATTTAAGTGAGTGTCTATAAAAATAAAGGGAAGATTTGTGAAGTATCATATTAGCCCTTGGTCTTGATGCAAATTGAACTAGAAGTACTTTAATAATTTTTCCCAGTAAAGTTTAAAAGTTTGAAAACTGATCAAGCATGCTTTGTTGGTTTAGGTATTTTTTCTGTCTAACAGAAGCCCATTATTGTTAATTTCTTATTTAGAAGAAATATAACTTATATGCATCTATATTATCTACATTATTCACCCTTTTATATTAGCTAGGAATGAACACCATGTCACCTGATATTTGGTGCCTGTAAGGGATGTTATAGCACAGGTGCCTTTGAATTGTAATTGCACCTATGGTCCACTGCCGCCCTATATTTTCTAAGATAATCTTATCAAGCTCTCACTTCTCATTTTTCTCATTGCTGCTTTTGTCTCCTTTAATTCCATTATCATACGCTACATCTCCCATTTAGATACACACTTTCCTCCTATTTTTAAATCCATTGGACTCACTATACTCATTGTAAAACTTGAGTTTTTTTCTGTATTTTAGTCCCCATTTTCACCCCCAAATCCAACATAACCACTTAGAAAGCTGTTACCTACTTTATTTGGTGTCAGATTGGCTTATTACATCAACTGTATTCACTACACAAAGGAGGGAAGCTTTCTATTTGTATGACAAAGAGGCTGGGTAGCTTGACCTTTGTGTGAGGACTGGGGGTTACTGACCTCATTCATATGCTGACACTGTAAAGTGTTCAAAGCTAAGACTTTATAATTAGATTAGGCCATGTCCACCTGTCCCTGTTGTTACTTTCTGTGTTCATGAAACAAATATAAGTCCTTTATTTTAGATCAAAAGGTCTCAATAAGAGTAGAACTGGTACATGCTAACTAGTGTGTTGACCTTTGACCTTACTATTAAACAATATGACATAATGTGATTTATCCCTTATCACCAAAGTGAAGTTTGATAAGTGCTAATATGAATAAAACACAACTCATAGTTAAAAGAATTCATTTTATTTCAAAAGATGAGTTTGATAGTGAAGCAAAGGTATGAAAACAAGAGTTCAAACATCTCAATAACATTTCTATACACAATCATATAAAACATAGCTTAGTACCTCATAAAATTGTTTTTGACAAGCGAGACTAGGTACACGTGTTACTTATATAGTCTCGAGCTATTTCACAGATTATTGGAAAAATCAAGGTTTGCTATATGTGTAACGGTACCAATTGCGCAAGTCCAGGTGGGAGGTGCTTAAGGTGTAGGGTCCATACCATTCAGAAATAAAGAACAACACAAGCTATGATTGGTGGATTATGTAAGAGTTGTACTTTCTGTTAGGCTTAAAAAAAAAGTTTAGCCTCTTGGCAACATGTTAATTTATGCTAATTCCTATATAGATCATATTTTGTATTTTTTATGATTTTTTGAAAATGTGATACACATGACTGAAAATAGGTATGTTGTGACTAGATAACTCATACCCCTGTCTAGTTCTAGCAGAGTTATCTCTCTTAAATGCAATGGAGTACCTGGTTTTGTCATCATCAAATTGACAATCTAACATTGTTCTCTATAACAATGTGTGAGATGCACGCTAAATTAGGATAGAAAATATATTTATCTCTCCAAATATTAGCATTGAGGTCTATGGAAAAACAATTGGTACCGTGATACCATATGATGTCTGTCTGTGTGTCCATCGGTCTCATACCAATTTTTGTTACTGCATACAATCTCATGTTGTCCACCATCTACAGATAGCTAACCATTATGAATGATTTATACTTAAAGTAAAGAAGATCTCATGGTCAAAAGTTCAAAGTTCAGAGTCATTGTTATTGAAAGAAGAAAATGAATGGTACATAATAATTTGATTTCTCCATATGTATTTACTGAACATCATGAATGGCTTAGGGTAAGGAAGAAGCTTATCAATTTTAGGTAAAAAGAAGGTCCAGGTCTTTGTGACTGACAGAAGAAAAATGGTTTCCAAGCAATAACTTTAGTTCTCCATCATCAAACTTTATGAATGACATGCAGTTTGGTAAACAATAATTCTCTTAGTTTTGAGATCAAAACGTAAAAGTTAAAGGTCATTGTGTCTGAATGAATACAATAGTTTCCATTTAGTAACTTAAGTTCTCCATCATCTTCATTTACCAGACTTGTTGTATGGCTTACACTTTTGGTAAGGAAAAAAATCCTATCAGTTTTTTGGGATCAAAAAGTCAAATAACAGGGTCAGTGTGACTGAAAATATGAAAACTGGTTTCAACACATTAATTTGAGTTTTCACTATCTAAAGTTACCAGACGAAGTGAATTGCTCACACTTGAGGTGAAGAAGAGCCACATTGATATCAATATCAAAAGGTCAAAACTCAAGGTTTCTTAGAGGCTTTGTATGTTGTCTAGTTGGTCTTAAATTGTCTAGTATATCTTAAATGAAAATGGTTCTGACATCAAATATGATTGTTGCAGCAGCTTTTGGGAAATTCTTGTTATTGCTGCACATTCTGAAAGGAACCTCATGTCAGAATGAGGTTTTCACTGAAAAGATTTTTGTATGATGTCTGCTGTATCCAAAATGAAAGTGGTGCTGATTTTAAATCCATTATGATCACCATGGCAGCCTTTGTGAAATTCTTGTTACTGCTACTCATCCTAAATGGAAAGACTTATCACCATGGAGTTATCAGCAACAATTATAGAGTATAGCTGGAATTATATGAAGAAGGTGCCAGACTGACATCTTAGATTGCCTGTGTGCTGACTTTAAAATGTTGTTGCAACTATTCCTGAATGGATGGTCATATTTACATGTTGTTTTTTTTCTTAGATGTTTAATTGATCCTAAATGAAAATTGTCCTGAATCTTCATCAGATAAGGATGCCACATTGATTAATTTTAAATTTTGCTAGTGCTGAAAAATATGAGAGATGGTTCCAGCACTCAGCAGAAAGAATTTTTGTGTGTCTTGAATTTTATGCAAATTCTTTAAGAGAGCTCTGTCCTTTCTTTGGGACTCTTCTGTTGGATTATCAGGTTTGATTCCTTGTGTTTGTCATAGGAGAAATAGTGCATTATCACCTGATCACTAGTTTGCTGAGATATTCAAGTTGAAGCAAACTGGTGGGTTGATGGGTGAGCTGTCTTATTCATGTATGGGTTATTTTTAGCTCTACTAGTCATAGATCAGAAGAGCATATGGGATAGCTTACATCCATTGTTAGCACAAATATTTTTATCACTGTCCTCGTAAACTACTTGGAGCATTGCCATAAAGCTTTGTATTCACATTCTTCCATATGTCTTTTTGGTCCTAAATGAAAATGATACTGTTCAGACATCCAGTATGTTAGTCACATTCGCAGTGTTGAAATTTTTTTTTTTTTTCTTGTCCTGAAGGGTTCCTTATATCAACACGAGTTACTTTTCACTTGGATTTATTATGATGTCTAGCTGATATTAAATGTAAATAGTGCCAATGTGACACCGTGTTTTCACTAGAATGTCTGTTTGGTCCAGAATGAAAATGTTTTCACTAGGACAGCCTATGTGGCTGCGACAGTGGCCAGTATGAAATCTTATATCTGCTTCTCCTGGATAGATGGTCATATCAGCATGAAGTTTTCAGTAAAACACTGTTGCATTTTTTGATTTCTGACTAGTCCAAAATGAAAATGGTGCTGATCCATCATGGACTTTTGCTATTATGATAGTTATGATGAAAAGCTCTGATCTCTGTTCATCCTGAACACAAAGTTGTATTGGCATGGGGTTGTGACTGGTAGTCTTTTTATGTTGGATAAGAATTGAGCCAGTCTCTTGTTCAGTTTGGCCATCACGGTGGCCATATTTAAAATCATAGCGCTATTCCTCCTAATTGGAAAGGCATATCATTATTGGGTTTTTGATCTCCTAGTTGATCCAAATGAAACAGTGCTAATCTTACTTCCTGCATGGCCAACATGGCAGCTGTCTTGAAACCTTACTATTGTTACTCCTACTACTTGGCAAGTCATGTGAGAATGGGATTTTCACCTGGAGTCTCATTATGGTAGCTAGTCTAGAATGAAAATGGTGCCAGTCTTGCCTCAAATGTAGCTGTCAACTGTAGACTTTTCTTTAAAATTGTTGAGTGCTGGCAAAAATGTTAAGGTTTCCATTCTTTTTTTTTCAACTTAAATTCATGTATATCATGATATATCATTTTTAGTTGATAATACATCAGTGTATTGGCACACTTGTAATGTAATGTATATTCGGGTATTGTGGCAGTAGTAGAGATATCAATGTATTCTGTGTATTGTTTCAGAAAATATCATAACACTGATTTGTATTAATGAATTGTTTTGCCTTTATACAGGTAAATATATAGAGCATTGATATAGTTTTCTGACTTTGCAAGGATCTGTATGCCTCTCTCTTAAATATATGGCAGGGGCACACAAATCTTTGTCCCATGCAGTTTTTCCCATGCCTATCATTCTCATCATGTTGGGTCACATAATGTCATGCAAATTTAGTTTCAGTAAAAACAAATTGTATTTCATGTTGGCACAGAATTAGGCGAAAATTGAATTTATTTCTTCTTGGATACAAACTAATTTCACCATTTTTGTTTCATCGTACATGCGTTACCTGGGGTGAATAAGTGTTTTTCAAGGTAAGCGACGTGTAGCGACTTACATGTACCTGGCTGGAAATTACTTGAAGTCAGGAACATTATAATCACGGGGTGCACGGGAATTTTGCCCTGAATTCTGCTCACCTATTTGGGGACATATAAGGCAGAAAATTTCTAAAAAGATTACGAGTCAAAAGTATCTTGTCAAAGGAGAGATAGCTCGTCATTTTCTTTCTCCAGCCAAAGGGTTGATTGTGCCGTGATTGTGCTGTTTGATTGTGCCATTTGATTGTGCGATCAAATTGAGGTGTCTGACTGTCTGTCTGTCCGTCTACGTTTGTATCTGGCGTGAACAGGAGGTCATGATGTCTGAGGATATCTGTCGAGATGTGTAAATATCCGGAACTATCTAGAAGTCTAAATGTTCGAGTGTCAGGAGCTATCTAGAGGTGTAAACGTCCCGAGTATCATCTAAATGTTTGGGACCGGTGGTTCTAATAGGTATTGTATGTGTCTGTACGTTAGTGTGACATATAACTGTAGTGGATACGTGAAGGGCAAGCAGCCAATAAAAGTATTGGGTCAACCCTAGGTATTCGGAGAAGCTGTGTGGCGATTCAACAGTTGGTGAATCGTACGGTTGTACAGGGTCGAGACGCATGTGTGTGTTTCAATTGTGGTTACAATTGAATGCATTGATATATTTACACAGAGTTACTTTGAATCTCAGTAGTATTCCAAGGAATTACATGAATCTCAAGAACAGTTAGAAACATGACTTAATACATATAGATGTTTGTTACTTGTTATTGCAATTCATACGTGCGATAATTTAATTTGAGGTTTATCGCAATTCATACGTGTGATAATATAATTTTTGTAAAGGTTCCCTTTTTTATTTGAAACATTTGTGCAGTCCAGGAGGTTCCTTGGATCTGTGTTCATTTTGAATTAATATTTAATTTTATTTTCAAATTGTGAATGGTTGTGAAGTGTGATTGTGGGTTGAACGCATGAGTTATTGTGTTGATACATCATTATCTTTCATTAATAATTTATTTCATAAATTTACATCATCTTTCACATAATGTGTTTGAGTTGTTCATTTGATCCACCACCCACTCGGTAACAATTCTGTTACACATGTACTGAAATAAGATTTGTATAAGGCTTTACATTCAGAAGATAAGTCAAGATTGATCTTCCCTCTTTTCTGGCAGATTCTATGGAGTTCATGCCCTTGGTTAAGGATTTCATGTTGAAATCTGATTTGGTATTAGATTGGGGCATGCAAACGTTTTTGGTTGAGGTCCAAAACAGATCAATTGCTTAAGTTGCAGGTCACATGAGCAAGAAAAGTTTGTTAGCACTAATTTTTGAATTTTAATTAAAATGCATATTTTAAAAGGACTGCCTGTCTAAAGTGTGAAAATAATGCATGTGGACCATAGGCTGAATATGCCTGATACAAGGTTTTTCATTAGTTGATTTTCAATTTTCCACACAGTTTTAAGGAGTTATCACCCATTTTTACTTAACCAGCATTCAACTTTAGCTGCAGTTCAATAACTTTAAAAAGATTTCATGCAATTTAAATTGAATTTGGTATGAGACATTACATGAGGAAGCCAGACGTTTAATTTTATTTTCAGTTTAAAAAAAGACAATGCTATGGAGGTTTTGTTCCTTCTTTGATTTTAGAGGTTGAGCTGCCATTTTTTGATACAATAATTTTTAGGGATTTTGTTGATTGAAACCAAATTTGGTAAGAACGTTACGTTACCGATATCTGAGCCACGTTTTCACTGCTTTCTGGCATAACTGTAAATTTTGTGGAGTTGTAATGTGTTTTTTTTTACATGGAACATGGACCCAGTTTCCACTTTGTATCTTTAGAAGAATATCGTGGATTCTCTATCAACACCCTAATAAATTTAATAAATTAGCACAATGCTTTATTTTAAGGAAACCTACTATAGATTTGACATTAACTGTTTTCTGACAAAATTCAATAGGATATTTTACCATGTAAGATTAAAGCTCTTTGCTTGCTCAAAGAAAAATCTTTTTGTTAACTTTATATTTGAAGAAGATTTTTAGTAATTTCTACTAATACAGATAGATGTTATATTTCACAAGTGCAGGCACTAATATTGCAGGTAAATGTAATGTTTCAAAAATGCAAGTTCTAGTGATGTCTGTAAATCTAATGTCACAAATGCATATGCTGTTGTAAGTGTAATTTTTCACAAATACAGTTTCTAGTGATGCTGGTAAATGTCAATTGATACAAATACAAGGGGTAATGATGCTGGTAAATGTCAATTGATACAAATACAAGGGGTAATGATGCTGGTAAATGTCAATTGATACAAATACAAGGGGTAATGATGCTGGTAAATGTCAATTGATACAAATACAAGGGGTAATGATGCTGGTAAATGTCAGTTGATACAAATACAGGGGGTAGTGATGCTGATAAATGTCAATTGATACAAATAAAGGGGTAATGATGCTGGTAAATGTAAATTGATACAAATACAAGGGGTAATGGTGCTGGTAAATGTCAATTGATACAAATACAAGGGTAATGATGCTGATAAATGTCAATTGATACAAATACAAGGGGTAGTGATGCTGTTAATTGTAATTTTTCACAAATACAGTTAGTAATGATACTACTAAATGTAATTAATCACAAAAAAAACACAAAATAATGCTGTAGCCACAAAAATGTATGAATTTAGAGTATCAGGAAATAAAATAACATGATCTCAATACTACCTGTCTTTATGTTCCAAAAATTGATTTAATTGGGTGGACAACTGGGTTCAAAATCAGGGATTGAGAAAATGCAAATACAATCAATTCTGTTGATACAATTTCCTTTAAAATATCAGTCACCTGGTCACAATGGCCAATAAAAAACATGCCCTTTATCAAATGTCATATACAACAGTTGACTGCAGACTAGTTACTGGCACTGTGTTTCTAAAACAAACAGAACTTAATTAAGCAGTTACTGGAGCATATCTACAACTCAGATGTACAAACTAAACCTAGTTTGTGTGGAAGGCATTGATGTAAAGTAATATTATGTGAAACCATATTGTGCAAGAATTTACCTTGTTTGTCAGTATAGCTTGAAGGTGTCAGTATGTCAAATTTGGAAGTGAGGACATATTTATTATTGGGAGACAATTCAATTACTGGAGGGTGGAAAAAGAAGTTGTGTAACACAGACAAAATGGAAGTTGCCTTTTGTGCCTGAGTGACAAGTTTAGTTTTATATCTTTATCTGTTTCTCTTTTAATTGAATCTACCTATAATTGAAACAAAAAATGTACCTTTGAGAAGTTATATGGTATAACAATCCTATTCGTATGAGCAGTGATCATTCAGTATTTTAAACTTGACTTTTGGTTCATGGATCACAATGTAAGCTGAAAATCAGTTGTGAAATCAGTCTTTTGTCATGGTGTACACAAAAAACCTAAACTAAGTGATTATTTAAGTTGGTGATTATTTGAGTTGGTGATTATTTAATTTGTAATTTGGATTAAAGTGAGCAGGGTGCAAAAATATTATGTGGAACATGAATTTTGAAGAGAAAAACAGTCATGTATTTTATGATTTTGTTGCTAAGTGCACATAAAACAATCTTGATAATATAATAATAATAATAATAATAATAATAATAATAATAATAATAATAATAATAATACAAACAATATCTGATTCATAGTATGTGTTCAAAAACCAATTTTCAGTGATGTGTGTGTGTACAGAGGTCATACCTTTTACCGTGGTTTGTTATAGTTGAAAAATTTGTGGGTGGGGTGGGGTGTGTGTTTTATTTTAGCAGCACAACAGTTTAAATTATATAAAATATCAAGGCCAAAAATGTGCCTTTCCCTGGGACAGACCACATTAGCCAGTACTCTATACATGTAATTGTCTGGTGGAAATAGAACATATGGCCTTCTGGTCATGAGTCATAATTGCTTAACCCTTGAGCTAGTGATGGTTCTGAAGAATCATGATCAGCCACTTGCACCAGTCTACCTTGTATTTCCATATCTCAGAAATATGCAGTAAAGTATAAAGTAAGTTTGTTTTATACTGATATTACTGTTCTTGTTTTTGTTATTATTATTATTATTATTATTATTATTATTATTATTATTATTATTATTATAAAACTTATACAAATCATACTAAGAGCTGCCTTGCTAGATGTTGAGCTTTAAGATGTTAGTGTTAGAGCTGGCCATCATGGTGTCATATAATGTGACTAGGTAGGACAGGATGCTACATGTCTGCGGCATGATGCCCCAGTGCTAGACGTCACAAAAAAAACTGCCACACTGCAGACATTGTAGTGATATGGCTGCAAAAATTGTAAAGCTACTGGTACATTATATATCCAAATCACACACACACACACACACACACACACACAAATTAATTGTTTTTTGTTGTTGCAGATTGCATTAAGCACTAGACCTACATCACATCTCAAACAGAGTAATTGAGAGAAAAGAGAAAAGGGGTGTCAGTGACATACTCCGATGTGCACTGGAGCTACTTAGAAACAGTAAAAATAGCATGCTTTGTAAACTTTATGAATATCCAACATCATAAACTGAATGTGTGTGTGTGTGTGTGTGTGTGAGAGAGAGAGAGAGAGAGAGAGAGAGAGAGAGAGAGAGAGAGAGAGAGAGAGAGAGAGAGAGGGGGGGGGAGGTCCTCATTGAGTTTGCAGATTTCATCAGATATGCCGATTTTGATTTTCTCAGTTTTTCTCTTTGAGATGGGTGCAATACCCTTCAAAGCCAGCTAATTGACTGCAATTGTGAGACCTTGGGGAAGGCACCTTGTTCCTACTTTCTCGACACGATTAAGCTAGTAATGTGTTGAGCATTCTGTTAAATTCTACCAGCTGCAGCCTCCATGAAGGTTGTGCTTGGTGTTATGATGGAAGGAAGACACAAGCTTAAACATTTATTGCAAGCTCCTTGGGATACAGGGCTGGAAAAAAAATCAGTTAGCCTGATACCCAGTGCCCCATAAAACCGAAATCAGGCCTGTCCCATATTCTAAGTGACTTTCCATTTAAACTAGAAAAATGAACATGTATCATTTGCTTCTAAGAAACCTTGAATGCACTGAAAATGTGCCATTCTCATTTTGAAGTTCTCGAAAGACCCTGGTAAATTATATTCAGTTAATTAATATTCATATTTGGTATTTTAAAAAAACAACTCTGGGGACCCCTCCCCCCCAGTAGATCTCTTCACCATATGAAGATTCTCAGCTTAATACATTAACCCCTGGGTTCTTTTTGCTTAACGGATGCTTAATTTTCACATGGAGAAGACTCTTTATTTAAAATGTCTATCGTATCCAACTTTCTGCACAGGTTCATCTGTCTGTGTGCACTTCAGACCAGTCTGCCTTAGATCTGAAGCCATTAAGTCTAAAATCTGGACACATAATCGAATTCTGACCATGGGCGAATTTTAGGCAGAAAAAAAAAACAGGTCCAAAAAATTAGGTTTTTCCCTCTGTATTTTGTAGTGAACTAAAATGTCCAGATTATTTGATATCATTGTAGAGCTACATCTGTCTACCTTTCTATAATACCACCCACTTTAGTGTATCATGCATGACTTTGATGCTACAGACCTTGAAAGTAGGCTACTACCTCATGCCCCATAAACTCAGTGCTAGGGGTTAATGCGTTAATTTTATCAAAAACTATAAACTTCTTTTATAAAGCAAAGTGCATGTATGTGACCACTATTTCTGTGTTGACTATTTTATTGATTTCCGAGAATTATGATAATAAATGCAAATGTTTGAAAGCGAAGCTAAACTAGGGGAATTAATGACTTTTAAAAGTCTCCAGTACAATTTGTGTAAACCTCAGATGAGTCATTTGTCAGAAGACTCATGCATGTGTCATGCTGTCATGTACTATAGTGGTATTTCTCATTCATTTAGATTTGTCTCTGAAGAAACTCATTTATATAAAACTTCAACAGCAGTGTTACAGGGTATTGATTATAATTTCATGTTTAATATATAAATACAGTCTTTAGAATATTTCAGTTTTTGTTCAATAATATTCCAATGCATACAACATGTAGATATCTTAGAACAAAACATCAGGTAGAGCATGCACTTGTTGTCCCTTCCTCAGGCATAACTTGCCTAGCTTCACTCTGCTATGTTTGAACAATGCCCCTTTAACACAAGTCTAACTTCAGAGCACTGCACCCTAACGGAACTGAGATAATTACACTTTATTTTAATTTGTTATGTTAAGAGTGATAGCCACTGGATGTATGGAGTGCGCGTTTTCTTGGGTTGTGCTACATCCGTAGTACATGTACCATGACATGAACTTAGTAAAAATCTTGAAGATATTGTTTTTACTGATTAAATTAAAATTTATATTTAAAAAATCCACTCTGACTTCTATTCTGTTTTTAACTTTGATTGAAAGACATGGAGATTTTTACTGTTCCGTTAATGCAACTACAGAATATTGGTTTAGACAAGACTGGAGAAAATATAATTTTTATGAAATTGGATTTTAAAAAACAATTTTAGTTGACAAGGTGACATGTTTTATTCTTCTGAAGTTCACTATTATGAGAGGGAAATATGCATCGAAACTTAAAGCATTTTTTAAAATGTTTGTTAAATTAAAAAATTATAGCAGTTTGAACATTGTGTCAAAATAATTTCTAACAATATATTGGTCTTGTGGGGTAAGTGGATTTTCAGTTAAGGCAAGTGAATTTTTTTAAAACCACGTGCTCTTCACCTGCATCAGCTGCTAGTTTTTAGAGCATCCACCTTTGGTGTGGGAGGTTCTGGGTTTGAACCCTGGCCATGTCATACCAAAGATAGTATTAGCAGCTGCCTTGCTTGGCACTCAGCATTAAGAGGTTGGTGTTAGGACTGGTCAGCTAGGTACCATGGTGTTGTGACTGGGTGGGACAGGATGCTACATGTCTGTGGCATGATGCTCCAGTGTTAGACATCATTATAAATTGTCACACTGCAGACAGCATAGTGATGTTACTGAAAACATTGTCTTAAATTTTTTTTTATAGATCTGATGTATAAGATTTAAATTAAATTGCACAGTGAAGCATAGATTTTTTTGTTGTGTTGATTTTATGAAATTAATTTTGTGAATCTTTTTTGGTCATTGACATGGTCACCCTGAATTGTGCAGCTTCAAAGAATTTTGTTTTTATATTAGTTTGGGATGAAACATATATAATTCATGGTAAACACACGTTTGAAAATCATAATTTAAGGAAAAGGTACAGTATGATCTGTCTCTCACTTTTCCAGTTATTTTTATTGACTGTTAAAATGATTTTTTTAAAGTCTGTGGTAGTGTCAGAAATGTGTAGTACTAAAACAACTGAGTAGAGCATGGTCTGACACTGACAGCAATATAATGGCTAAAAATAGTCTGTTTGCTTCAGACAAATTGACTGTGAAAGGTGTGGAATAGTCCAGACATTATTTACCTTAACACATTAACCCCTAGCGACGACTTTACGGGGTATGAGGTAGTAGCCTACTTCCATGGTCTGTAGCGTCAAGGTCATACATGATACACTAAAGTGGGTGGTATCATTGAAAAGTAGACAGATGTAGCTTTACAATGATAGCAAGTAATCTGGACATTTTAATTGCATTACAAAATACAGAGGGAAAAACCGAAGTTTTTGGACCTGTTTTTTTTTTTCATCCAAAAATCGCCCTTCTACTCATGCACCAGCAAACTAACCAATGAAAAACATTTCCTGTATCATTAGCAACCATTTGTCTAACGGATTATTGATTGGAAATCGATGTATTACGATGTATTCCGAAATAGTCCCCAAAATGTGTTTCCTACTCGCATTTCATGCAAAAACAGCAAAAACCTCCAGGGGTTAATGTGTTAAATATACGCTTATTAGACCAGCTTAACTGCAAACCGCACATATCCAGATGTTCTGTCACATAATGCACCAGCAGATCTGGTTATGTGCAGTTTGTTAATAGAGTAAACATGTGAACAAAAAACATGGACCCTGATATGTTGGTGCATTATGCTATGGCAGATCAGGATTTTTTTCATTGCTTGCAGTTTGACTTGTAATCGAATATTGATGGTAACTGTTTCTTTCACTAGAATTAAAATTGCTTTGATTGGCAGAAAGTGTTGTATCAGCCAGTTATGAAGGTTGGGTCGACCTTGGAAATTAAAGTATATTGGTGTCCTACATTGTTATTATTCACAGATAAATGTTCAAGTTTTTAATTTTGCCATTCATGATGCTTATCAGAGGTTGTTAATTTCCAAAATCTGAAAATAAAGCCAAGCTAATCTTCCTTTACATCTCCCTACTTTTATGAAAATTATTAATCATATAATTGATAGCATCAAAGGAGCAATGCACTTAAATACTATCACTTTGAGTCATTATGTCATGTATATGCTATAGATGGAGTAGATAATTCAAGTGGTGTGATATGGGGTGATTTATGAAAGCTTGTCTCTTGAATTGTATATAAATTTACATCATACCACTTGATAACCCACTTTCTTAGATAATTTTTTCTGGGTCAAAATCCAGGACAGTTTTTGTCTCATGGTGGGAAACATTGATCAGAAATTCTCTTGATTATCAGCATCTGTACACAAGTTACAGAATGGGACCTAGTAAGACAGTTAAGGCCAGGAAATCACAAAAGTCAAAGCTTGTATAACATCTCTCAACCAGTCAGACTTTTTGTACACAAGTTACAGAATGGGACCTAGTAAGACAGTTAAGGCCAGGAAATCACAAAAGTCAAAGCTTGTATAACATCTCTCAACCAGTCAGACTTTTTGCAAGAGGCTCTAACTCCTATTTCCATGTTAAACATTTTGCCCTGTTATCATGCTGCAAATTCAGAATGGAATGATGAAAATTGCAGCACTTGTCAATGGCATGGACAGGAAGTCAAAGGTCATAGTTACAACAGGAGAGATTTGTGAAAGCGAGAGCAAGGTACAAATTGAATTTTTAATAATGGGCACAAAATAACTTGCTTTGGGTCAGTAACTGTAAGGTGGTATGTTCCTTCGGCTGACTTAGATGCATAGCCACTCTTGTATGAGAAACCCTTGTTAGTATTTCTGTTTATTGTTTTATACCCCAAATTTGATAGATCAAATACGGGTACAGTGTAGTGTGAGATCAACAGTGATCCCTTTTAAGAGTGCTCTCAAGACTCACCTGTTTTGACTTCAGGGACAAACTTAGTGACCTAATCATCTTTTGTATCTTATATATTTTCAGCATGTTTTTATGTTTTCCAATTTCATTGTTTTTGTCATTTGTTATTCTGTAGTGTAGTCATATCATTATTGATGGTGTAAAGCGCTTAGAGCTTTTAAAGATTAGGTGCTATACAAAGTCCTCATTATTATTATTATTAACTATGTCCATCTGTCTGTCTGCCCTCTCTTTCAGTGCTATCATTCTTATCTTAGGACACATGTTGGAATATATGCTTATATTATTGTGATCTTTGATGAGTTCATTAATGAGCATGACAACATGCCTTTTAGTGAAATCTTGCATTGAATTAAGTTTCTTACCTTTCTTAAAGTCATATTTTGGGGGGAGGGGGCGAGTGGCTGAGTGGTCTAAAGCGCTGTCCATTTCGGATCACTGCCATCTCACCTCTGCGTGGGTTGGAGTCTAAGATTCAGCTAATGTAGTTATGTGAGAAAGATTGCCAGTAGCTTCTTGTGGGTCAGTGGTTCTTCCTCCACCATTAATACTGGCCACCATGTATAGCCTATATTGTGCTAAAAAAAATGGCGTTAAACCATAAAAAATAAATGAACAAAGTCATATTTTGACTGTGATTTTGATCAAACTTGGAATATGGGCGTTTATTGTCAGTATCTTGGAGTAATTCAATTATGAGCAAGATTCAAACATAATAATGAGGTGATCTTTCATCTGACTATCAATGTTTGCAACCTTTCTGGAGGACTGTTTGAAATTAGATTTTACTCATACTTAAAATGTAGGCTTTTGTCAAGAGCTCTTTGTATTATTGGGGAGATATTGTATCAGATAGGCTGAACTTGTTACCATTATGTAGACTCTATCAAGTTTTGAGTACATTGATAAATGGTCTTCAGTAAATTGGGCACAATTTTGAATAACATGAATGCATATCAGTGAGGTGATCTTGCATTTGATTGGCTAACTAGGGACTCCATTTGTTCATGTTTTTGATTAAACTTTGTAAATAAGCTTTTATCAAGATGTTATCCAATGAGTTTCTTAATGATCTTCACATAATAATTTAATTTAGCAAATTTACGGATAGTTCCCAATTCATATGCTATGTAATCAGTTTATCTTTTAATATACTTTCTTCTGCCTCAAAATGAAGCCAAGAAGGTTAACCATGATTATTAAAAATCACAGGTTTGGAGTTTGACGTACCGTATTTTCTCGCATATAAGACGCACCCAAATATAAGACGCTGGTTTTGCCGATTTGTGTAAAAATATTTTACATAAGACGCACCCATATATAAGACGCGGGTTTTGACGATTTGTGTTTTAAAAAATTACATAAGATGCACGCGGCCTTGCCATCTGCTGCACTGAGCAATTTATATCCAGTGGTTTCCTTTCCTTTATCATAAATGAAAATTTGTTCAATGTTTCATCACCCGTCGGATGTAAACTAGGCTTCATTACCATTTTAAGTTTAGATCAAAGATTTATCTGAGGCAGGACCGCAACGATTATTGTTTATTCTTATCTGCCGCCGAGCCAATAGCGGATGGGTTGAGTACCTGGTATATAGATTCTAGAACAATAAACGCCAGATGTAAAGGCGGCTTCATTGATCTGCTAGGCCAAGTCTTAAGCGAGTGGGATTTGTACCGTACATAGACCAATAAATGCCCGATGTATGCGGTTAGCATATATACACGTGGGAATAGTCTCTTGTTACCGGTATATATGAGTGATCAATTTGCTTAGCATTTTTAAAATTATAAAATTGTCACGATGCCGAAGCGAAAATCATATATGGCCAACTTTAAATTATCACGCCAGCTGGTCGACAACGTCGTGCAACGTACGTAGAGGCATGTAATTGGGTTCTTCGGGCATGGGAGAAAGTGAAAATTACGTCAATCATCAATGGCTTCAGAAAGTGTGGGATAATTCACAAATCTGCTAGCTATATCAGTTCTTCGGACGACGACGCAGCTGCATCCGATACCACTGATGCCAATGAGGATTGATTAGCATCAGTTATGGAGTTATTCCGTGACGACGACAGTGAATTTGATTCAAGTTTCAGTGGATTTGAAGCTGAAACTGATGACGATGAAAATGAAGATGAATAGAACAATACGGTACATTGATTTTTGATCAAGTCAAACACTATTTAGTAACAATTTATTATATTGTATTTAATAAAAAAAATTTAAATATGCGGTATAACTGATTTTCATATTTAAGTCCAATATTGAACAAATCCTTGTCTTGTTTTCGAACTATTTAGTCTTGTCTTGTTTTCGAACGCACCCACCAAAGATACTAAAAATTTAAGTATCTTTAAACCCAATCGGATGTATAGGTAATATAGCCGCCATAGTTTTTGCTGTGATTACAGTAAACAAAACTATTTAAACAAAACTATTTAAACATACTATATTATATAAATTTAACCCTTTAGCTACGACTACCGCATCTAAGCGTCTGCTGTAAATAGCTCTCAAACCCCAGTGACACATATCTGCAGTGCTGATAAATCTAGCTTACAACCCCAGTGTCGCTCATATGCGTAAAGTTCAGCAGTACTCGAAACCCCAGTGACGCTCATGTGCGCAGAATACCTACGTGTTAACTAAACGTTGATTGGTTGAACGTACGGAAGTTTACATATTTTTCATTATCATAACCAATGAGAGGATTGTTTACTCGACATTTTGATACAAGTTGGAAAGCTGAGAGGTTAAATTTAGACACACTAAAATGAATTTTCCGCGGTTTACGAAACACATGTTTTCGAGATGAACAAAGATGGATTCTGATTCAGATATGAGCAACTTTAACGGGTCCAGTGCAAGTGATATCGAAAAGTTTAATGGATCATAATTAGAAAATGGATTAGATATTGATGTTAGTCCCATTTCAACATCAGATACAAACGATTTTTAATCGGATGACAAGGCGGACGTAGTTTAAAGTGCACGATAGAGTGACGACCTCGCCGTATTCGAAATCAATGTTTTTGATTCTTACGTTGGTTCAACAAACAACAATCAAGCTTGGACCAGTGAATGAAAGATTTTTTTACTCAGATTTATTCCTGAATATCTGTTAGAAAATCTTGTGAAAGAAACAAACAATGTTGTTAAGAAAATAGGGGACCAAAAGCAAGACATGAAATGGTATGAAATCAGCATCACATATGTGGGCATTAGTCCTACATGTAAGACATAGAACATGTTAATTTTGCTATACATATATTGTAATATATATGATAACATCATCGTTTATGTGTGGATAATTACTGTTTTGAAAGGTACCAGTTGCAACATTGTAATTAGAGTGGATTTCATTCATGTTTTTATAAGTACATGTGAAAATATTGGATTTATTTTGTGGGATTCAAAACAGTTTATATGACTGGAATTTCTTATATGATGGGATATAAGAGTATATATAAAGTAGAAATATATGAATAACAGACACTATACAAGATAA
Source organism: Unio delphinus (assembly GCA_029339505.1). Taxonomy (NCBI): domain Eukaryota; kingdom Metazoa; phylum Mollusca; class Bivalvia; order Unionida; family Unionidae; genus Unio; species Unio delphinus. The sequence continues at coordinate 1,932,478 of JAQISU010000061.1, read as the reverse complement.
GCTGTTTTTTATTTCACTTAAATCTAGTAAAAACTATTGAAATAATGAATATAAATGTAACCATGATTTTATTGTCAATTTCTGTAGTCAGCCTTGATGATGCTCTAGTATTCAGCCTAGCAGTCAGTCTCAGTAGTCTGAGTAACTGATATGATAGCACAGAGCAGTAGTGAAACTACACAACAGCTCTAGTAGTTAAAGGGTTAAAACATTTACTCCGACTAAACGTAGATCTGCAATAATTACAGTATACAAAACATTGAAATGAAAGGATTTTAAATTTGAAGTGGCCTGCATTGGATTGTTACGCGTGGTAACTTACGCAATTGTTTTTACAACTAGGAATGAAAATCGTGAAATGTGAATATCGACTGCAATAATCGTCTTTCAATATCACACACTGTACCGTTCGTTCGTGTTAAAAAATACTTACCGTATTTTCACACATATAAGACAAGACACACCCATATATAAGACGCGGGTTTGGACGACTTGTGTAAAAAATATTCTATATACCGGTAAGACGCACCCATATATAAGACGCACCTTGGGTACGGGGTATGTAAAACTTTGTATAAGACGCGTCTTATATACGCAAAAATACGGTAGTTCTCTCCACTTGGCAAAGAATGCAAACCAGTTGTTAAATTCGTTTGTTTTTTTTGTATTTTAGGGTTTAATCCCATTTTGTAGTACATGCTGTACAAGTATATTTGGTGAAAAAAGCAGTAGTACATATGAAAAGACAAAGTCCACCCTTTGAACATGCATAATTGTGTGTGTGTGTTGTGTGCAAGTATTTCAGATTACTGGACATATCACATAAATAATGGATTTTTTTTGGTTATGATCCCAGGGTAAAAGGGAAACCAAGAGAGAATATGTGTAATAAGAAGTATATGGATATTCCATGGCATTCCTTGGAAGTAGCTATCGTTTAGCATTTGCACTGCACATAAATTAATTACTATACCCTTGGTATCCACTGCCAAGCATATTAATGATTATGCTGACACCTCTAGAGGACCATTCTCGACTTTGACAAAATTCCAGACCGTGTTATTCATGGATAACTGAGACTTGATAAATAATGGACAACCATTTTGTACATTACAGCTTACTATTGGAATTAGATGATGAGGCAAGTCAAAAAGATTTTTTTTTGCTAGTTCTAAATTGTAATTCCACAGGATATGCAGACTGATTCCTCAGATATAGCCCCATTGTCTGACATCCAGAACCAAAGCAATCCTGATGAAATTGACCCAGTTGAAAAGAATTATGGGATGATAAAGACTGTTGACCTGTCACAAGCTGGGACCAATGATGGGGCACCAACAGACTTGAGTGATACCACAGAGGAAGATAATGGTGGTGGTGAGGATAGTCTTATTTTTTTTTCTTTCTCATCTTTATTTGTGATCATGAGACATTGGTATATCTTTTCTCCACAGTAGCAGCATCATCATTGTTAAGACCTAGTCAGAAGTCTTGGAAACTCTTAATTACGTGATTCAGATGCACATTTTTCATCTGGTACACAAATTGTTACTTTTGCAGGAGTCTTCGGTAAGCATGCAATAGCTGGGTGGCAAATTCAAAGGCATTCCGGTCCTGCTTCAACCACCAGCGGAGTGTGAAAATATGTTAATCATTTGATCATTTTAGATATTTACAATGCCAGAATTCATTGGCTGAAAGGCCCCCAGATTTACATGTTGTCATTATATGAGCACATTAAAAGAACATGACAAAATAGCTGGGTGGTAAATTCAAAGAAAATGTGCTGATCTTTACAGTGACGGAATTCAGAGGCAGAAAGACCACGAGATGTACATGTGGCCATTATAAGAGTACATCAGATGAACAAATTTAGCTTCCATTTTAGTGTTCTTTTCCTAGTGTGGCAGAATAAGTAGTGCATGTGACCATTAAATCAAGACACATTAAGACTTCAATAAAATGCCGTTTTCAATAGTTGGATAAATATTTTGGGGTTAAACAGCAATTTGACAAAGAATGTAATGAGATCCTGGAAAGTGCTGTAGTTGCTAGAACTGATACTTTGGATGGAAGAGTAGCCAAGTGTAAGAAAGTGTGCGATGTTTGGCTTAGTGTTTGGAATAAAGCTTTTCCTTGAATTGACAAAATTCAGTCGCTCTAATTGACAAACAAGAGCTATACTTCAGTGTTGTGAAGAATATGAAAAATTAAACTCAATGACAACCACTTGTTCTTCTCATCTGGACATTCAGCCACTTCAGGTATGCACAACATACTTATGGTGACTGCAACTTTTGTTGGTGGGACTCCCATTTTTACCAATATGAGGAGTCCTGGACTCCTAGTTTTAAAATCCTTGTGAGACCTCTGCCTAGTGTTGCAAGTCAGATACGGCACAGTGTGCAGTTTCCCATATTTTAATTTTAAGTGTGCTTACATATGTCTGACCAGTGTTTTGCAGGCAAAACAAAAGAGCCAAGCAGATAAATGATAAATACAATGATACTCTGTTAATTGATATATTATTGTTATTCCCAAAAGATAATATTCAGATTATTCAAGAGTTTGGATTATTCTTCCCAATAACTTGTCAAATTTTAACACCTGTGGACATACTGAAATGAGAAACTATGACTTTTAGTAAAATAACAAATATCTGCTGGTTATTCAAATTGAAAAGGAGGAAAAAATACCACTTATCTCCTTTACAAATTATTTTACATTAACTAATTTCATTAAGAAATGTTTGTGTTAAAAGATGTATTACATCAATTGGACAAGTTACATTAATGAATGCCACTATCAAATAAAGGTCTTTGCAAACTGTACTTTTTTTGCCATAAGGGGAAAAGATATAGTAATTAATTCTGCTTTGAATTAAAAATAATGGTCTCTAAACACTGTGCATGTATTATAATAACTGGACAAGTGACAGTAATTAATCACACTTTGAAATAAATTACAGGTCATGGTACACATCTTTCATTACAACAAATGCACTAGCACTCTAATTTAAACGAGGTTCACTATATGTTGTATCACCGTCAGTGTGTACAATTAATTCTGTTACTTCTTTTAATATGCTACCAAATCGTATTATATTGGGAGTACATACAGCAGCTCACAAAAAGAGCACGCTAAGTTATGCTAAGAAAGACATTCAATACACATGAAATACACGGCAAGTAACAATTTCACTACCTGTTTTGCAGTCCAGGCTTACAAAATGACATAAAGTACATATTCTTTTCCTACATTAATACCATGTACATGTATATATATCATCATGTTATTTTAACAAATTGCTAAGCCTTGAGTTAAAACTAACTAGCTTTTGATATCTCAAGATGAAATATATTCAGTATTAACATAAAAGAAATCTTTCTTTTTATTAAACTTGCTCCAAAATTGAAGTTTAAAAGATCAAACTTGCTCTTCAGCACAATATAAACCTCCAGTTTTATTTTGTAAAGTCACCCTACTTTCATAACCTGATCATACCAATATATGATTCAAGATGGTAAATTATTTAACCTTATCTGAAAATAAGGTTAATGCATCACAACAGGTTTTTGTCATTGTTGTCAAGGCAGTGAGGGGAAAAAAAACTGGTCAGATTTCATTATCCAACATTAATTTCCATGTCTAAATGTTAGGCAGTTTCTATTTATTTTTTTTATCTGCTCACAATGTACTTTTTTGGTGGTGGTTGCAGGTAAAGCTTCTATTAGCACACACAATCAAGGATATATTTTCACTTGTGAAAATATAAGGGAAAATATAAGGTTATTGTTTTCAAATATTGGCAGGGGAAATTTTTTATTTTTATTTTGCTAATAAGTCTTCAATATTCCACATTATTAAGTATAAAATAAAATCTGATTTTATAAAAATTTATTATTGAATATCCATCTACATGTATCAATTCAAATTATGCATTTCTTTTTATTGCCATACATCCTGTTAAGATTTATTACTTACAGGGGATTTAAATCCCCTTATGTCAGTAGTATAATATCCATCTCTTTTACCAAATGTAATTTACATTATTAATAATAGTAAAAAAAACTATGCTCTTACTAAGAATTAGTAACAAAGGTTTTGTTATAATCAGTTGCAGTTTAGACCAGTTCTATATGCAGTGTGGCATCTCAAATTCAAGTAACTAACTAAGCTTTGTAGTAGTTATCTCCCTTGTTCTCCTGATGGTAATTGATTGAGACAGCTGAAAAGAAATGACCAAAATCAGCCAATCATTTCCTCAGATAAAGTTTAAATTTTAATATAAATTCTCTTGTAACATATCTAAAAGAAGAAAATGTTTATAATATTATAAAGATTATTTTGTTTACAAGATTTAAAAAATGGTTCTTTTTTAATCAGTATATCTTATGTAAATTGAGGTCACTTCAGCCCTGTAAGGCATCATTATTTCCATTGCTTGATTATGGTGAATTACCATATTTTTGTTCAATGTTAGAAGAAAAAGAAAATTGTATTAATATTTAAAACCTTAAGACTGCTGAATTGCATCTGAAATTTTGTTCTTAATGCATAAGTTCTATTTGCACATATATGTATTTTTTCCAGGTGAAGTTGTATGTTCTGAACATGATCACCTACCTAAGTTGGCACATAACGAGGTTTACCAGATGCCGGTTGACAAGTTGTTTGAACTGATCTTAACAGACTGTCCTTTCTTTCGCAATTTTACTGAGGCTAGAAAGCTACAAGGTAATTATTATTGGACCAATACATCTTACCAATCGGGAAGTCCTCAGCTTTTGCCATTTTATGCTAGAAAAAAAAACTTATGTAGCTGTCAAGCCTGTTTTTGTCTTTTGTCCTTTTGATATGTCAGAGCTTTGTAATTTCCTAAAGTGACAAATTTTTGTAAATGTCACAGGGTGTGGAGTGTTGTTGATTATTGTGTACATAAAATAATAATAAAAAATATACTATAATACTATAATATATATATAACCCACCCCTTTTTATACTTGATATCTAGGAGATGACTGCCCTCAATATAATTACCACGGTTCGAGTAAATATAAGTGGTGAAACTTATAGATGGAAATAGATATAGAGATCTGATCAGATATATTGAACAAACAAATATGACCCACCCACCCCGTACATATGATTAAACAATTTAATCAATTTCATAAACAACCATAAAATTCTTTACATTAGGAATATACTCTGCTTTTAGAAATAAAACTTTCACTGAATTAGAAGAACATGTAAATAGATTTTTAAAAAAATAGCTGATCTGTTACTGATAGCTTTAGTTCATCATAGGATTGAGTGAAACAATCGAGGTCAACGCCTTGTACAATTTCATAACCTGCTAGTTCTCAGTCTGTTCGGCTTCCTCTGTAGCTGTTCAGACTTGGATCCCAGGATGATACTTCCTACCATCTGTCTCCAGATACTCTCAGAATACATCTAGAAATTAGTACGAGGCAGAATTGCATCACAGAATTATACATCTCACTGCACTTCCCTCTATTTTTTCCTTAGCATATGTCTCAGGGTAACGTCACATCATCTCTCCCCCCAAAAAAAATTCTCTTTTAAATGAATATAAAATAGACAACCTGAATTTCCTGTTTTATATGATACAGGATGATAAGGCTTTTGTTTGTTTATTTAATTAGGAATTTTTAACGTAGCTTTAACAATTTTTCAGTCATATCGCTACGATGTCTGTAGTGAGACAGTTTTTGTGATGTCTAGCACTGGGGCATCATGCCACAGACATGTAGCATGTTGTCACACCCAGTCATATTATCCTGACACCAGGCCGACCAGTCCTAACACTAACCTCTTAATGCTGAGCGTCAAGCAAGGCAGTTGTTAGTACCATTTTGTAAGTTTTTGGTATGACTCGGCCGGGGATCGAACCCATGACCTCCCATGTCCACGGTGGACACTCTAACCACTAAGCCATCGGAGCAGTTAGATGATAAGGCTATTAATTGATTATTCGTGTGTCCTAAATGACCGTAATTAGTCGAATGGCTAATTCATTATACCTTGACCTTACACATTAACCCACCAGGCTTGGGGTTCTGCCAGCCCTCAATTTACACAACAAATAAATGGAATACATTACAGCCTTTCAGTCAGTATACACTTACTCGTAATCATATGTGAAATCTAAATTTGGTGAATTCAGATAGATTCTCGTAATCATATTAACTAATGTAATGCATTAAATTATTAGAACCTAATTCTTATGTAAACAAGATGACAAATTCAAACAATTCGTCAAACTTCTCAAAGAATTAATGTAAGACTTCCTATGCAAAACTCAACATTGCTATAATTCAAAAGCACATTATTATACAAATGTATTAGACAAAATTTGTGCAAAGACCTATAGATTCAGTAAAGCATTAAATATATCGCATCAACAAATTACATGGAATTGTCACACTACTCGTCAATCCAAAACAGTTCAGGGGATTGCTTGGACCACACTTTTTTACGAGGGAATTTTTTACAAATTCCTCCCAGAGTCTCACTGGTTATTTTTCTCTTGCATAAAAGTTTAGACTAATTACAATTTCAATGAGACTGATATTAAACCCTTTTAAATTTTTTGTGAGAACATGCCCCTTTTTTAACGGAACCAATCAGAAACAAATATCGGCCGCCCTTCTCTTTTACAGAGGCGCCAAAGTTGGGTCTGCTTGACCTGGTAGTTTGTGTAACAGAATTTCTGCAATTCTCAATTTTGACAACTTTTTCATGAAAATGAAATTTACTGTGTCCCTGATGGTCCATCAGGCTGCTGGATAAACAAAAGTTTAATTAGAAACAACATTTTCCCTTCTAAAAGACCTTAACCGATCATGGCAGTATGGCAATATGATACGTGCTTGTCTCCCTAAATCTAATTATTGGTTCTCTGGTCTCAACTAATGTATTCTTGATCACCAGAAATTTGCACCTTCACAGTAAAATACCATTACCATTACCATAACTCTTCCCAAAATGAAACTCATTTTTTGTCTGATTGAATAATAAAGAACTCCAACCATCTCAATTTTGCTAGCTTTTAATACTGCATGATTCATTTTAGTCAAACTTTCATGCTAGAGAGCTACTTGGTGGTGCCATTTAAGGGAAGATTTCTGGCTGGTCAAAATCATGATTAAATTTTTGACCAATCAGCTGTTGGCTCAATATTATGTTCTTTATCGATTACTGTGGCATGCATTGTATCAAAATAGGTGGAAATAGGCTGAAACAAATTTGGTACTTATATCGAATGGAAGTTACTAGCATTTTCTTTTTGGCATGATGAGAGGAAAAAAATCGACATATTTACATTCTCTATCACTATATTAAAAGAGGAACTTACTTTACATTACAGTGTTAAAACTGCAACATAATTTGTTCATATTTCATAAAGTACCAGTGTAAAGAAACAAAGTCCGCTTCCTTTGTGTCATTCTATACTACTATACTGACAAAATGTAGGCAAAAGTAATGATAAGTGTTGATTACTAAATGACATATGGCACTTGTAATGGATAGAAATTGTATTTGGATTTAAATTGGCATGCACTTGACCCATGGATGAGTAGGTATAAAGTTTTACTGGTCACAGTCAATTTTTACCTGGTCAGGATGAGAGGATAATGGTTTGTCTGAGCCCTGCATTTTAATGTCATTCTGCAGTTTGTTGATCCAAAGATGTATCTGATATGAAAATTGGGGCATTCGAATCTTTACCAAGCTGGTTCTTAGATATCTCAAACCAATCATTATTTTAGCTGCTACTTTTGGGCAAACAATTCGTTAACAAGGACTGTAAGAGTCAGAAAGGTAAGTTGTTATTTGGGCTGAAGTCAGGCCTATTTCGAGAAGTATGAGGACGATGAGACTAGGTCATCACTTGAATTCACATAATAATTATTATCTAGTTTGTCACTGCTGTGTGAGTATATTGTTGACCATTTATTGACAGATGATGAGGCACCTAAACAAGTCAAGATACATAAATGCCAACCATTACACTTTTTAAAAACTTCAAAAACTAAATTATGCCTTACACGTAAATTATATGGATTGCGCTTTTTCAGGATACCTTCTTAAAAAATCTGTTATTTGTTTTCTTGTTTTTAGTTACATCCCATTAATCCTACAGACCGTATTTTAGAAAAGACTGCTTATACATAACTACAATAGAAGAATATGCTTGTCCTTGGACTTTTGTGCACTTTCCTTATACATAATAGTATCATGTTCTATTTATAGAAACTATTCTATTACCAAGAAACATGCTGGTTCTGCTTTCAAACTTTTGACCTTGTATTCTATTTATAGCAGCTGTAAGGCTTAGTGTCTTGAGAACAGACTGGTTTTTTAATTTTAATCTTTATGTGCAGATTCTTCTAATTCATATTAGTGCAGAACCAGTCTAAAGGTATTTGGTGCTAATAAGTATAATTTACTGTAGGTGATGCGTATTTGAGGGCATGAATATCTCCTTTCAAATAATTTCACAGATGATTTTTAAAAGGCAAAAAATAAATGAAACAAAAAAAACTCCTCCAAATTTTAAGACTTGCATGCAGCATCACGTGACGTCTGTTACAGGTCATGTGGAAAGAAAGTTAATATTTGGTGCTAAAAGTCTTCAGATGGATTCTAGTTGATATGCGTGTAAAGCTTAAAGTGCTACATATGAAAACTTGAAGCAGTAAAAGGTGTTTAAAGATGAGAGGGGCAAATAAATCATTGTTCATTGTAATTTTAGCATGTTAAATGTGGATTATGCATTTTCTGCTTGGATTCCTCTTTTGACCACTTGGATTGCACTTGTTCCTCGTCAGGAGTTGGCATGTATGCAGATACTGCAATCCAAAACTTAAGTTCTTTGAAATACTTTGCTATGCAGTTTTTATTTCTAGTCATTTCCTGTACAGCTCCAAGGCACTGGACCAAATTAAAATGGAATTTTCTTTGAATCAGATTACAGCTCCTCTCCAAGAGAAATCCTAGAGTCAGATTCAGTACTCTATATACTTTCTTGCAACATTAGTCCAACTGTTAACTGTACAGACCCAGATCTGCTGTCACATAATGTACAAGGTGATCTGATGTTCACTTGAGTCACAGTGACCATCCTGACAATCTTGTTCTTGCTTATCCTGCTGAATGAAAAGTAATATTGCCAGAATTTGTTTGATGCCTAGTTGGTCCCAAACAAAAATATATTGTTTTCAGGTTGTAAGCTTGTTTGATCAGTTGACAGAGCATCAAATCCAAAGATTTTGGGTTTTATATGTATCCAAACTAGGCTCTGTTGGTTGGTAATTGTCCTTGGAAATAGCACTTAGCTCCCATTTCCTAGATATGAAATAAACAGTTGTGTATTCAAAGTGGTATTTACACAAAGCAACCAATTAGCCTTTTCATATTTACTGGTATTTCTTGTGCCATATGGCAGTGATGTTTGGTACAAAAACATCATGTTTATTTGTACTAGACTTTGAATGATTTTTTCTTTAGCTTTTTAAAGAGAAGTCATGTTTTTATATTCTATGTGTCTCTATGGTAGTTTTAAATTTTGCAAGATATTTCTCATCAGTCTTGGGGGAAAAATAAAATTGTGAAGTAAACCCTAGTCCAAAATGAAAAAATGAAAATACAAAACTTATGTGCATGGTATTCATGTTGTGGTCGTGTGAATCACAGTGTCCACTCTAGACAAATATGTCTGTTTGAACAAGTTTTTAATATGATAACATCTAATGAATTTGTGTTCAGGTAGGTTATGTTAAAATATTGTAATAGGTTTTCATTTCAAATTGGTGATTGCTCTAGGTAAGTGAACTCAATCTGTCTTCAGATATATAGGTTTAATTAATTGTTGAAGGTTAGAATGATTTCTTCAGCTTTGTATAAAAATGTTTACTGAAAACAAATCTGACTCAAAATGTTTAAGAGCAATAAATTACATGAAAAGAAATGAATGAAAACGAAATCTGAGATTTCAGAAAAAATAAAACCATTTACTACAGAATTTTAAAAACAATTGCACCATATATTTTTCAAGAAAATTAAATTTCTAGATGCCCAGTTTAAATAAAACAAAAATGTTAATATTGAAAGTGCAACAAAAAATGTCAGTTATCTGCACTCATCAAGAGGCTTGGATTTTTTTTAAAGGTAATTGGTTTTTATCAAGGTAATTGGTTGTCCTGGAAAAATGTGTAGAGAGTAAATTGGTCTATATAATTAAAACGCCGTACAAAATGGTAACTGTATATTCAATGTTGTATTACACATTGCTCCCCTCTGTATATTTTTCATATCATTTCCAGATGTTTCTGTGGGACCATGGAAGGACAGCCAGGAGGATAATATTGGCCGTGTTCGTAATATCAGTTACACTGTTCCTATTAATTCTTCATTTGGCCCAAAGACGTCTCGTACAGAGGAGAAACAGATCTGCTACCAGCAGAGTCAACCAGGAATGATGTACATTATTGATGGCGAGTGTTATCCCATGGGAATTCCATATGCAGATTCATTTTATGTTGTGAACAGATACTGCTTGACTCGTGTGTCTAAAGACAAATGTAGACTAAGAGTGACTAGTGAAGTTCGTTTCAAGAAAACTGTTCTTTTAGTGAAAGGTACATATTTTTTTATTCTTCATTTTCTATAACATAAAATACAATATGTCAAAGTGTGTTTTCATATTTGTATGGAATTCCAAAATACACGGAACTACAAAGTGTGGAAAATCAGTTTTCTCTTGTTCTGAATGGATTAAAATCAATGTAAAAATAAAGTGATAGGTCTATCCCATCATATGATGTAGGCCCAAATGCTAAACCATCCATATATCTCGTCATGTAGTGTTTTAGGCCCAAATACCAAACCGTCCATCTATCCCATCATCAGACATGATTTTTCTCCGTTTTAAAACAGAATTCCGCTTTTCTTCTGACTTGAATCCGATTTTTCTTGATATAATCCTTTTTTTTAAAAAAATGTCTGATCCATTTTTTTCCCCGGTTTTTAACCATACTTTTCAGTCCCATTCCACAACAACCCTTGTAACGTATTCGCTTCTTATATTAGTTAGCTCACGACTCTCGTAAAGAGTATTCTGATTGGTCAAAAGTTTAAATTCATCCAATGAATCTTCATGTAAAGGAAACTGATGGCAATGGAAAGAAGAAGCTTGCTTGCAAAAAATTGTGTCCCTAGTTGTTGAGAGAGACGATGACACGAAAAGTTTAGATAAAGGTTTTAAAAAAACGGAAGGGAATGGCTGGAACGAATTGTCGACGGAAATTTAGTTGGTCAGTTTATAAGAAAACTAAACGCTCGAGGACTGGCATTTTGTGCCCTCTGCAATATATACATTACAGAAGTCGTGGTTGAAAGAGTCTGGAACCGCACCTACAAATGAAGCTGCATACAGAAAACATGAAGCCCATTGTCAGAATATGTGCACTTCATGTCGCCAATACAAGCTGGAGCTTGAAAGGAAAAAGGCTCTCGTTGAGAAGGAAAAGAAACGAATGCACATTGAGTCAGCAAAATCACTGACATGCACATGAAATAACTTTAGTACCAATAGTATTGGAGAAAAATTCATGTGACAATAAATATTGTAAAATTATTGAAATTTTTGGTAAGTATGTTAGTTTGTCAAATGATTATTTTGTTACATATTATGGTAACAAGTTGCACTAGGAGCAGCTTTTCGTGCGTGTAAAATGCATTTTTAGTCGCTGCCTCTCGAGACCCCATTGGTGGAGTACCCACAAACACCCCCTTTCACATTTTCAGTTTTTGTTTTTTAAAGGTCAAAATCATGTCTGCATCATATGATGTATTGTTTTAGGCCCAAATACCCAACCATCCATCAATCCCATCATGTGATGTAGTGTTTTAGGCCCAAATACCAAGCCATCCATCTATCCCATCATGTGATGTAGTGTTTTAGGCCCAAATGCAAAACCATCCATCTATCCCATCATGTGATGTAGTGTTTTAGGCCCAAATACCAAGCCATCCATCTATCCCATCATATGATGTAGTGTTTTAGGCCCAAATACCAAACCATCCATCTATCCCATCATGTGATGTAGTGTTTAAGGCCCAAATACCAAGCCATCCATCTATCCCATCATATGATGTAGTGTTTTAGGCCCAAATACCAATCCATCCATCTATCCCATCATGTGATGTAGTGTTTTAGGCCCAAATACCAAGCCATCCATCTAACCCATCATATGATGTAGTGTTTTAGGCCTATATACCAAGCCATCCATCTATCCCATCATACGATGTAGTGTTTTAGGCCCAAATGCAAAACCATCCATCTATCCCATCATGTGATGTAGTGTTTTAGGCCCAAATACCAAACCATCCATCTATTCCATCATGTGATGTAGTGTTTTAGGCCCAAATACCAAACCATTCATCTATCCCATCATGTGATGTAGTGTTTTAGGCCCATATACCAAGCCATCCATCTATCCCATCATGTGATGTAGTGTTTTAGGCCCAAATACCAAGCCATCCATCTATTCCATCATGTGATGTAGTGTTTTAGGCCCAAATACCAAGCCATCCATCTATCCCATCATGTGATGTAGTGTTTTAGGCCCAAATACCAAACCATCCATCTATCCCATCATGTGATGTAGTGTTTTAGGCCCAAATACCAAACCATTCATCAATCCCATCATGTGATGTAGTGTTTTAGGCCCATATACCAAGCCATCCATCTATTCCATCATGTGATGTAGTGTTTTAGGCCCAAATACCAAGCCATCCATCTATCCCATCATATGATGTAGTGTTTTAGGCCCAAATGCAAAATCATCCATCTATCCCATCATGTGATGTAGTGTTTTAGGCCCAAATACCAAGCCATCCATCTATCCCATCATACGATGTAGTGTTTTAGGCCCAAATACCAAGCCATCCATCTATCCCATCATACGATGTAGTGTTTTAGGCCCAAATGCAAAACCATCCATCTATCCCATCATGTGATGTAGTGTTTTAGGCCCAAATACCAAGCCATCCATCTATCCCATCATATGATGTAGTGTTTTAGGCCCAAATACCAAGCCATCCATCTATCCCATCAAGTGATGTAGTGTTTTAGGCCCAAATACCAAGCCATCCATCTATCCCATCATATGATGTAGTGTTTTAGGCCCAAATACCAAACCATCCATCTATCCCATCATGTGATATAGTGTTTTAGGCCTAATTGCCAAACCTTCCTCAATTTATCTAACCCATCATGTGAAGTCATGTTTTAGGTCCAAATGCCAAGCCATCCATCTATACCATCATGTGATTTAGTGTTATTGCCCAAATACCAAACCATTGTCTAACTTATCTAATCCATCATATGTTGTTGGTTTGTTTTTAAATTTTGGGGGACCCAGATACCAAATCTTGTAAGTGCAGAAACCAAACTTCTTTCCACAATTTTGTCCTCAGAAACAGAAAAAATCAGTGCTCGAAATATTACAACATTCAGCACCACTACCCATACAATAATATTTGACTTTGGTGAATTCAAACAGTTTGCAACTCCTCTGCTTTTCAGAGTAAATTCAATTAAATGACAACCTACCATTGTAGCCATATGTCCCTGTATACAGGTTGTTTGAAAGATGGAAACAAAGTTGGAGCTGCCATTGTAATGCTCCCTTTTAAACCGGTTACCAGATAAAGCCTCAGCTTCTACAGCAGAAATTACAGGCATACTTGAAGCTTTGAACTGTGATGAAAAATCATTTTAAAAAACACCAAATTGCATCTCTCTGGATTTCCCTGTCCTCTCATTGAAAGGCATGCTGATTGTTTTATCTGACAACCCATTAATACCCAGATATTAGAGAAACATGTTCTCATGAAGTCTAGGCAAACTATCTTGTTCTGTTAGCTGCCTTGTCAGAATGACATGATCGGTAATAAAAGGGCAGACAAAGCTGCCCTACAATCACCTGCTTCTAAATGGAAGATCCCATATACTGGCTTGAAATATTGGATAAATCAGCATGTTTGTCATATATTTGCAAGATAATTAGAATGAAAACTTCACAAGCAAACTTAAGAACATCAAACCAGTTATTGACAGTGGCATCCCTTGTATGAAACAAATCGGAGGATGAGGTGTTATTGTGCTGATTGCACATACGTGATTCATACATACATTATGAAGGGTTAACTTTGACCAGAGTGTAAACGCTTCCAGTGTCAACTGACAGTGAAGAGCATATTGATTCCACCCTGTGAGATAGAAGTATTCTTTAAGAAACGGTATGATGATGTACCACTTAAGAATCACTTGGACTTTCTAATTAAGGGAAACTGGTTTGTATAACAGATTTTAATATTTTCTGTATTTTATATACTCTATTATCTGATATTTGGGATACATTTACAGTATTTTAGCATCATATTATATTTTTCTTGTACTAGTATTTACATTTATTTTGAAGGATTTATCGTCCAAATTTTTTCAATGTTTATCTTGTATATAATGGTTACATTTATTTGGAAGACTTTGTCTTCCTAAGTTTTGTGCAGTTCATTTTGCAGACTATACCATTATTTGGCACTACATTGCCACTTTTGTGCTGATGTGCTGTAAGGCATTACTACATACATACTATTCCCAAGAAGGTTCTATGGAACTTTGCAGGGAAGTGAAGAAGTCTCCTGTTTCTATCAAAGGTGATATAATTGGCATGTCGGAAGGAAATTGTCAGCTCCAATGAGGGAGGAATCAGCACTTCATGGTAGAGGGATGTTTCCAGCACCCAGTATCAAGCCCTGCCTTCCTGATGTAAGGATAACATGGACTTCTCAATCAAGTACACCTGGATTTGAAATCTGAGGTTGCTCATCACTGTCAGGTTTCCCAAAGAGTATACCTCGGTTTTAAATCGTGGAGATCTTGTTCACCACAGTCAAGCTTCTGGAAGAGAATCTTCATAATAAGACTTACATCAACTGACTGGTCATTACCTAGTAACCAGTCATTGAGTACCAGGTACAAAGCACAAGGGCACAAGGCTGTGGTCTAAGAAGAGTGTCAAGTGATTGTTTCCAAGGGTCTATTATGGGGCACTGGGCACAAAGGACCTGGTTCCAGTCACCACTAATATGTCAAGTGACAGTCATGAAAGGTCTGTTACCATTCACCAGTTGCCAGGTGTCAGTCACTTGGAAATGCATCAAATAAGAGTCATACAAATCTATTTGTTCACCAGCCACTGGTTATCAAGTGACAGTCATCAGAATGCTTTCACTGGGTACTTGATACCTGTTACCAGGTACCAAGGACCATGTGCCAGTCAGTTGGAAAGGTGTCATGTGACAGTTTGAGAAGTCTGCCACCAGTCACCAGATTACTGGGTACAGGGATCCTGGGCATCAGTCACTAATTACTTGCTGTGGGATTGGTGCTGATTTTTCATTTGTCATTCTTGTACTATTGCTCATAGAATACTGCATGCTAGGTGCCAGGGAAGAAACTCTAAACCTCTCACTCTTTCCAATGGAGGGAATCATTCATTCCTTTGAAGGTGACCCTCTTGTGCCAATTTCCCCTCTTTTCAACATTCCAGTAAGTGCCATAGTGGATATCAATCAACTGGCACACAACAGACATTCTAGTGGTCCATTGACCAGTTTTATTACCCGCAGACAGGAGACTACCAGTGGGTTACCTTTTTTGGGGTGGGTGGGGGCATTTACTATAAAATTTAATTGTATTCTTTTAAGTCCAGTGTTAATTACAATTATTGGGGGGGAGGTGCAGTTTGAGGGAGAAAATCTTGAGTCTTGAAGGAATATTTATACTAATTAGTGGATTTAATATTATCTTGTTATGCAAGAGCTCATTTTATATTAATTGTAATACCTTAAAGTATTATGTAAATTCTATATTTCAGGTATGATTGAGAGGAATAGCATTCAGGGTGTCCTAGATTTTTTCGACTGTTTAGGTGAGTAGATATATGATTGCATTATGTAGGTAAATTTATATGCAGTCATTGCATACATTTTTGAAATCTATATTAACCTTAATAAACAGTATTGACTATTATCTGAACTTTTTTGGAGACATACATTCTGTTCAGATAATTGTTTGACCATAACTCATAAGTACTGCATTTCCTTATGATAAGTCCTTAATGATAAGACTTTACAGTTCCAAGGTGGGTATGTTCAGGAATCCCATTTATTATAAAGCAGTAAATTAAGTGTGTGTGTGTGTGTGTGTGTGTGTGTGTGTGTGTGTGTGTGTACATGTATACATGTATGCATGCATGTTTACATAGCTTTAACAATTTTACTGTCATTTCAATTGGATATCTGTATTTTGGCAGTTTATAGTGAAGTCTAGCGCTGTGGCATCATGCTGCAAACATGTATAATCATGTTCCACCCAGTCACATTATCCTAACACCAGAATGACCATTCCAAACACTAACCACTTAATGCTGAACCCCAAGTGAGGCAGCTACTAGTACCATTTTTGTAAGTTTTTGGTATGACTTGGCTGGGTTTTCAACCCACTACCTCCCACATCTGAGTCAGATGCTCTAACCACTAGGCCACCCAAGCTGTGCAAATTATATGTATTATGTAGTTAATTATAATGTGGTCTCACTCTATAGTGGTATACTCTGCTGCACCATTCCTCAGCATTCTGAAGTGGGATTAATTAGATCATATATTGGGGAACACTCGTTATGTCTGTGGTTCGTATGATTGAGATTAGTAATGTCTGAATAAGACAATTAACTATACTTCTGAACTTCATGATTTGATCATCCTGTGTTGGTTCGAATCTCAGATTCGGTGAAGGGTATGTGAAAAAGCTTGCCAGTAGCTTCTCGTGTGTTGGTGGTTCTTACCAGGGTTTTTCCTGGGTTCTTCCTCTACCATTAATACTGGCTGCCATGTATAGCCTGTCTTGTGCTGAAAATGGGTTTAACCCTACAACAACAACAACAATGAACCGCTCCGGTGGCCTAGTGGTTAGAGCATCCGCCGCAGAAGCGGGAGGTCGTGGATTCGATCCCTGGCCAAGTCATACCAAAGACTTACAAAAATGGTACTAGCAGCTGCCTCGCTTGATGCTCAGCATTAAGAGGTTAGTGTTAGGACTGGTCGGCCTGGTGTCAAGATAAGGTGACTGGGTGAGACATCGTGCTACATGTCTGCAGCATGATGCCCCAGTGCTAGACATCACTATAAATTGCCTCACTGCAGACATCGTAGCGATATGACTAAAAATTTGTTAAAGCTACGTTAAAAATCCTAATAAAACAAATAAAAAAACAACAATGCTATGAAGAAGTAAGCTTTACATCAGTTATAATAATGCTGTGATGAAGTAAGCTTACATCAGTTATAACAGTGCTGTGATAAGTAAGCTTTACGTCAGTTATAACAATGCTGTGATGAAGTAAGCTGTAAGTCAGTTATAACAGTGCTGTCATAAAGTAAGCTTTACGTCAGTTATAACAATGCTGTGATTAAATAAGCTTTACATCAGTTATAACAATGCTGTGATGAAGTAAACTTTACGTCAGTTATAACAGTGCTGTGATGAAGTAAGCTTTACGTCAGTTATAACAATGCTGTGATGAAATAAGCTTTACATCAGTTATAACAGTGCTGTCATAAAGTAAGCTTTACGTCAGTTATAACAGTGCTGTGATGAAGTAAGCTTTACGTCAGTTATAACAGTGCTGTGATGAAATAAGCTTTACATCAGTTATAACAGTGCTGTGATGAAATAAGCTTTACATCAGTTATAACAGTGCTGTGATGAAGTAAGCTTTACGTCAGTTATAACAGTGCTGTGATGAAATAAGCTTTACATCAGTTATAACAGTGCTGTGATAAAGTAAGCTTTACGTCAGTTATAACAGTGCTGTGATGAAATAAGCTTTACATCAGTTATAACAGTGCTGTGATAAAGTAAGCTTTACGTAAGTTATAACAGTGCTGGGATAAAGTAAGCTTTACGTCAGTTATAACAGTGCTGTGATGAAATAAGCTTTACATCAGTTATAACAGTGCTGTGATAAAGTAAGCTTTACGTCAGTTATAACAATGCTGTGATGAAGTAAGCTTTACGTCAGTTATAACGGTGCTGTGATAAAGTAAGCTTTACGTCAGTTATAACAGTGCTGTGATGAAGTAAGCTTTACATCAGTTATAACAGTGCTGTGATGAAGTAAGCTTTACGTCAGTTATAACAGTGCTGTGATGAAATAAGCTTTACATCAGTTATAACAGTGCTGTGATAAAGTAAGCTTTACGTCAGTTATAACAGTGCTGTGATAAAGAAACTTTGCATCAGTTATAACAGTGCTGTGAAGAAGTAAGCTTTACATCAGTTATAACAGTGTTGTGATAAAGTAAGCTTTGCGTCAGTTATAACAGTGCTGTGATAAAGAAACTTTACGTCAGTTATAACAGTGCTGTGATGAAGTAAGCTTTACGTCAGTTATAACAATGCTGTGATGAAGTAAGCTTTATGTCAGTTATAACAGTGCTATGATAAAGTAAGCTTTACGTCAGTTATAACAGTGCTGTGATGAAGTAAGCTTTACATCAGTTATAACAGTGCTGTGATGAAATAAGCTTTACATCAGTTATAACAGTGCTGTGATAAAGTAAGCTTTACGTCAGTTATAACAGTGCTGTGATAAAGAAACTTTGCATCAGTTATAACAATGCTGTGAAGAAGTAAGCTTTATGTCAGTTATAACAGTGCTGTGATGAAGTAAGCTGTAAGTCAGTTATAACAATGCTGTGATGAAGTAGCATTACATCAGTTATAACAATGCTGTGATGAAATAAGCTTTACATCAGTTATAACAATGCTGTGATGAAATAAGCTTTACATCAGTTATAATAATGCTGTGATGAAGTAGCATTACATCAGTTATAACAATGCTGTGATGAAATAAGCTTTACATCAGTTATAACAATGCTGTGATAAAATAAACTTTACATCAGTTATAACAATGCTGTGATGAAGTAAGCTTTACATCAGTTATAACAGTGCTGTGATGAAATAAGCTTTACATCAGTTATAAAAATGCTGTGATGAAGTAAGCTTTACATCAGTTATAACAATGCTGTGATGAAATAAGCTTTACATCAGTTATAATAATGCTGTGATGAAGTAAGCTTTACATCAGTTATAACAATGCTGTGATGAAATAAGCTTTACATCAGTTATAACAATGCTGTGATAAAGTAAGCTTTACATCAGTTATAACAATGCTGTGATGAAATAAGCTGTAAGTTATAACAATGCTGTGATGAAATAAGCTGTAAGTTATAACAATGCTGTGATGAAATAAGCTTACGTCAGTTATAACAATGCTGTGATGAAGTAAGCTTTACATCAGTTATAACAATGCTGTGATGAAGTAAGCTTTACGTCAGTTATAACAGTGCTGTGATGAAATAAGCTTTACATCAGTTATAACAATGCTGTGATGAAGTAAGCTTTACGTCAGTTATAACAATGCTGTGATGAAGTAAGCTTTACATCAGTTATAACAATGCTGTGATGAAGTAAGCTTTACATCAGTTATAACAGTGCTGTGATGAAATAAGCTTTACGTCAGTTATAACAATGCTGTGATGAGTAAACTTTACATCAGTTATAACAATGCTGTAATAAAGAAACTTTGCATCAGTTATAACAATGCTGTGATAAAGTAAACTCTACAGCAGTTATAACAATGCTGTGATGAAGTAAGCTTTACATCAGTTATAACAATGCTGTGATGAAGTAAGCTTTACATCAGTTATAACAGTGCTGTGATGAAATAAGCTTTACATCAGTTATAAAAATGCTGTGATGAAGTAAGCTTTACATCAGTTATAACAATGCTGTGATGAAATAAGCTTTACATCAGTTATAATAATGCTGTGATGAAGTAAGCTTTACATCAGTTATAACAATGCTGTGATGAAATAAGCTTTACATCAGTTATAACAATGCTGTGATAAAGTAAGCTTTACATCAGTTATAACAATGCTGTGATGAAATAAGCTGTAAGTAAGTTATAACAATGCTGTGATGAAATAAGCTTACGTCAGTTATAACAATGCTGTGATGAAGTAAGCTTTACATCAGTTATAACAATGCTGTGATGAAGTAAGCTTTACGTAAGTTATAACAGTGCTGTGATGAAATAAGCTTTACATCAGTTATAACAATGCTGTGATGAAGTAAGCTTTACGTCAGTTATAACAATGCTGTGATGAAATAAGCTTTACATCAGTTATAACAGTGCTGTGATAAAGTAAGCTTTATATCAGTTATAACAATGCTGTGATGAAGTAAGCTTTACGTCAGTTATAACAATGCTGTGATGAAGTAAGCTTTATATCAGTTATAACAATGCTGTGATGAAATAAGCTTTACATCAGTTATAACAGTGCTGTGATGAAATAAGGTTTACATCAGTTATAACAGTGCTGTGATAAAGTAAGCTTTATATCAGTTATAACAGTGCTGTGATGAAATAAGCTTTACGTCAGTTATAACAGTGCTGTGATGAAGTAAGCTTTACGTCAGTTATAACAGTGCTGTGATAAAGTAAGCTTTACGTCAGTTATAACAGTGCTGTGATGAAGTAAGCTTTACATCAGTTATAACAGTGCTGTGATAAAGTAAGCTTTACGTCAGTTATAACAGTGCTGTGATAAAGAAACTTTGCATCAGTTATAACAATGCTGTGAAGAAGTAAGCTTTATGTCAGTTATAACAGTGCTGTGATGAAGTAAGCTGTAAGTGAGTTATAACAATGCTGTGATGAAATAAGCTTACATCAGTTATAACAATGCTGTGATGAAGTAAGCTTTACATCAGTTATAACAATGCTATGATGAAGTAAGCTTTACATCAGTTATAACAATGCTGTGATGAAATAAGCTAACGTCAGTTATAACAATGCTGTGATGAAGTAAGCTTTACGTCAGTTATAACAGTGCTGTGATGAAGTAAGCTTTACATCAGTTATAACAGTGCTGTGATGAAGTAAGCTTTACGTCAGTTATAACAGTGCTGTGATGAAATAAGCTTTACATCAGTTATAACAGTGCTGTGATGAAATAAGCTTTACATCAGTTATAAAAGTGCTGTGATGAAATAAGCTTTACATCAGTTATAACAGTGCTGTGATGAAATAAGCTTTACGTCAGTTATAACAATGCTGTGATGAAGTAAGCTTTACATCAGTTATAACAGTGCTGTGATGAAATAAGCTTTACGTCAGTTATAACAGTGCTGTGATGAAATAAGCTTTACGTCAGTTATAACAATGCTGTGATGAAATAAGCTTTACATCAGTTATAACAATGCTGTGATAAAGTAAGCTTTACATCAGTTATAACAATGATGTGATGAAGTAAGCTTTACGTCAGTTATAACAGTGCTGTGATGAAATAAGCTTTACATCAGTTATAACAATGTTATGATGAAATAAGCTTTACGTCAGTTATAACAATGCTGTGATGAGTAAACTTTACATCAGTTATAACAATGCTGTAATAAAGAAACTTTGCATCAGTTATAACAATGCTGTGATAAAGTAAACTCTACAGCAGTTATAACAATGCTGTGATGAAGTAAGCTTTACATCAGTTATAACAATGCTGTGATGAAGTAAGCTTTACGTCAGTTATAACAATGCTGTGATGAAATAAGCTTTACGTCAGTTATAACAGTGCTGTGATGAAGTAAGCTTTACATCAGTTATAACAATGCTGTGATGAAATAAGCTTACGTCAGTTATAACAATGCTGTGATGAAGTAAGCTTTATGTCAGTTATAACAGTGCTGTGATGAAGTAAGCTTTACATCAGTTATAACAGTGCTGTGATGAAATAAGGTTACATCAGTTATAACAATGCTGTGATGAAGTAAGCTTTACATCAGTTATAACAATGCTGTGATGAAATAAGCTTTACATCAGTTATAACAATGTTGTGATGAAGTAAGCTTTACATCAGTTATAACAATGCTGTGATGAAATAAGCTGTGTCAGTTATAACAATGCTGTAATGAAATAAGCTTACGTCAGTTATAACAATGCTGTGATGAAATAAGCTTTACGTCAGTTATAACAGTGCTGTGATGAAGTAAGCTTTACATCAGTTATAACAATGCTGTGATGAAATAAGCTTATGTCAGTTATA
Source organism: Unio delphinus (assembly GCA_029339505.1). NCBI lineage: Eukaryota > Metazoa > Mollusca > Bivalvia > Unionida > Unionidae > Unio > Unio delphinus. The sequence goes on along the minus strand of JAQISU010000061.1, from coordinate 1,910,218 downwards.
ACAATGCTGTGATGAAGTAAGCTTTACGTCAGTTATAACAGTGCTGTGATGAAGTAAGCTTTACATCAGTTATAACAGTGCTGTGATGAAGTAAGCTTTACGTCAGTTATAACAGTGCTGTGATGAAATAAGCTTTACATCAGTTATAACAGTGCTGTGATGAAATAAGCTTTACATCAGTTATAACAGTGCTGTGATGAAATAAGCTTTACGTCAGTTATAACAGTGCTGTGATGAAATAAGCTTTACATCAGTTATAACAGTGCTGTGATGAAATAAGCTTTACGTCAGTTATAACAATGCTGTGATGAAGTAAGCTTTACATCAGTTATAACAGTGCTGTGATGAAATAAGCTTTATGTCAGTTATAACAGTGCTGTGATGAAATAAGCTTTACGTCAGTTATAACAATGCTGTGATGAAATAAGCTTTACATCAGTTATAACAGTGCTGTCATAAAGTAAGCTTTACTTCAGTTATAACAGTGCTGTGATGACGTAAGCTTTACGTCAGTTATAACAGTGCTGTGATGAAATAAGCTTTACATCAGTTATAACAGTGCTGTGATGAAATAAGCTTTACATCAGTTATAACAGTGCTGTGATGAAGTAAGCTTTACGTCAGTTATAACAGTGCTGTGATGAAATAAGCTTTACATCAGTTATAACAGTGCTGTGATAAAGTAAGCTTTACGTCAGTTATAACAGTGCTGTGATGAAATAAGCTTTACATCAGTTATAACAATGCTGTGATGAAATAAGCTTTACATCAGTTATTACAATGCTGTGATGAAGTAGCATTACATCAGTTATAACAATGCTGTGATGAAATAAGCTTTACATCAGTTATAACAATGCTGTGATGAAATAAGCTTTACATCAGTTATAACAATGCTGTGATGAAGTAAGCTTTACATCAGTTATAACAGTGCTGTGATGAAATAAGCTTTACATCAGTTATAACAATGCTGTGATGAAGTAAGCTTTACATCAGTTATAACAATGCTGTGATGAAATAAGCTTTACATCAGTTATAATAATGCTGTGATGAAGTAAGCTTTACATCAGTTATAACAATGCTGTGATGAAATAAGCTTTACATCAGTTATAACAATGCTGTGATAAAGTAAGCTTTACATCAGTTATAACAATGCTGTGATGAAGTAAGCTTTACGTCAGTTATAACAGTGCTGTGATGAAATAAGCTATACATCAGTTATAACAGTGCTGTGATGAAATAAGGTTTACATCAGTTATAACAGTGCTGTGATGAAATAAGCTTTACATCAGTTATAACAGTGCTGTGATGAAATAAGGTTTACATCAGTTATAACAGTGCTGTGATAAAGTAAGCTTTATATCAGTTATAACAGTGCTGTGATGAAATAATCTTTACGTCAGTTATAACAGTGCTGTGATGAAGTAAGCTTTACGTCAGTTATAACAGTGCTGTGATAAAGTAAGCTTTACGTCAGTTATAACAGTGCTGTGATGAAGTAAGCTTTACATCAGTTATAACAGTCTTGTGATAAAGTAAGCTTTACGTCAGTTATAACAGTGCTGTGATAAAGAATCTTTGCATCAGTTATAACAATGCTGTGAAGAAGTAAGCTTTATGTCAGTTATAACAGTGCTGTGATGAAGTAAGCTGTAAGTCAGTTATAACAATGCTGTGATGAAATAAGCTTACATCAGTTATAACAATGCTGTGATGAAGTAAGCTTTACATCAGTTATAACAATGCTATGATGAAGTAAGCTTTACATCAGTTATAACAATGCTGTGATGAAATAAGCTAACGTCAGTTATAACAATGCTGTGATGAAGTAAGCTTTACGTCAGTTATAACAGTGCTGTGATGAAGTAAGCTTTACATCAGTTATAACAGTGCTGTGATGAAGTAAGCTTTACGTCAGTTATAACAGTGCTGTGATGAAATAAGCTTTACATCAGTTATAACAGTGCTGTGATGAAATAAGCTTTAAGTCAGTTATAACAGTGTTGTGATGAAATAAGCTTTACATCAGTTATAACAGTGCTGTGATGAAATAAGCTTTACGTCAGTTATAACAATGCTGTGATGAAGTAAGCTTTACATCAGTTATAACAGTGCTGTGATGAAATAAGCTTTACGTCAGTTATAACAGTGCTGTGATGAAATAAGCTTTACGTCAGTTATAACAATGCTGTGATGAAATAAGCTTTACATCAGTTATAACAATGCTGTAATAAAGTAAGCTTTACATCAGTTATAACAATGATGTGATGAAGTAAGCTTTACGTCAGTTATAACAGTGCTGTGATGAAATAAGCTTTACATCAGTTATAACAATGTTATGATGAAATAAGCTTTACGTCAGTTATAACAATGCTGTGATGAGTAAACTTTACATCAGTTATAACAATGCTGTAATAAAGAAACTTTGCATCAGTTATAACAATGATGTGATAAAGTAAACTCTACAGCAGTTATAACAATGCTGTGATGAAGTAAGCTTTACATCAGTTATAACAATGCTGTGATGAAGTAAGCTTTACGTCAGTTATAACAATGCTGTGATGAAATAAGCTTTACGTCAGTTATAACAGTGCTGTGATGAAGTAAGCTTTACATCAGTTATAACAATGCTGTGATGAAATAAGCTTACGTCAGTTATAACAATGCTGTGATGAAGTAAGCTTTATGTCAGTTATAACAGTGCTGTGATGAAGTAAGCTTTACATCAGTTATAACAGTGCTGTGATGAAATAAGGTTACATCAGTTATAACAATGCTGTGATGAAGTAAGCTTTACATCAGTTATAACAATGCTGTGATGAAATAAGCTTTACATCAGTTATAACAATGCTGTGATGAAGTAAGCTTTACATCAGTTATAACAATGCTGTGATGAAATAAGCTGTGTCAGTTATAACAATGCTGTGATGAAATAAGCTTACGTCAGTTATAACAATGCTGTGATGAAATAAGCTTTACGTCAGTTATAACAGTGCTGTGATGAAGTAAGCTTTATATCAGTTATAACAATGCTGTGATGAAATAAGCTTATGTCAGTTATAACAATGCTGTGATGAAGTAAGCTTTACGTCAGTTATAACAGTGCTGTGATGAAGTAAGCTTTACATCAGTTATAACAGTGCTGTGATGAAGTAAGCTTTACGTCAGTTATAACAGTGCTGTGATGAAATAAGCTTTACATCAGTTATAACAGTGCTGTGATGAAATAAGCTTTACGTCAGTTATAACAGTGCTGTGATGAAATAAGCTTTACATCAGTTATAACAGTGCTGTGATGAAATAAGCTTTACGTCAGTTATAACAATGCTGTGATGAAGTAAGCTTTACATCAGTTATAACAGTGCTGTGATGAAATAAGCTTTATGTCAGTTATAACAGTGCTGTGATGAAATAAGCTTTACGTCAGTTATAACAATGCTGTGATGAAATAAGCTTTACGTCAGTTATAACAATGCTGTGATAAAGTAAGCTTTACGTCAGTTATAACAATGCTGTGATGAAGTAAGCTTTACGTCAGTTATAACAGTGCTGTGATGAAATAAGCTTTACATCAGTTATAACAATGCTATGATGAAATAAGCTTTACGTCAGTTATAACAATGCTGTGATGAAGTAAGCTTTACATCAGTTATAACAATGCTGTAATAAAGAAACTTTGCATCAGTTATAACAATGCTGTGATAAAGTAAACTTTACAGCAGTTATAACAATGCTGTGTTGAAGTAAGCTTTACATCAGTTATAACAATGCTGTGATGAAGTAAGCTTTACATCAGTTATAACAATGCTGTGTATAAAGTAAGCTTTACGTCAGTTATAACAATGCTGTAATGAAGTAAGCTTTACGTCAGTTATAACAATGCTGTGATAAAGTAAGCTTTACATCAGTTATAACAATGCTGTAATAAAGAAACTTTGCATCAGTTATAACAATGCTGTGATAAAGTAAACTTTACAGCAATTATAACAATGCTGTGATAAAGTAAACTTTAGAGCAGTTATAACAATGCTGTGATGAAGTAAGCTTTATGTCAGTTATAACAATTCTGTAAAGGGGGCCCCATGTGGTCGAGTGGTCCAAAGCGCTCTCCGTTACGGATCACTGCCATCTCACCTCTGTCTGTGCTGCTTCAAATCTCAGATTCGGCTAACGTGGGTATGTGAGAAAGTTTGCCAGTAGCTTCTCGTGGATTGGTGGTTCTTACCATAGGGTTTCCTGGGTTCTTCCTCCACCATTAATACTGGCTGCCATGTATAGCCTATCTTGTGCTGAAAAATAGCGTAAAACCCAACAACAACAACAATGTTGTGACGAAGTAACCTTTATGTCAGTTATAACAATGCTGTGATGCAGTAAGCTTTATGTCAGTTATAACAGTGCTGTGATGTATAGTGTAGAAAAACAACATGAAAGAAATAACCAGCTTTTAGAGGGGCAAGCATATACCATTGCATTATCAAATTTGGATCAATTTCAGGACCACAAACTTATTTAGGTCTCATTACATCAGGTTTGATATCTCTCATTTTATGAGTTGCATTTTTATTATTAGACACTTCATTTTTTTATTTGGGTATGGGCTGTTATAATATGATAAATGCAATTTTCAGGTCTTCATCTTCGAAGAGAATGCGACAGGCTAAAGGCTATACAAGGCAAACCTAAACCCCCGCTGACAAAAAGGAAACTACGTAAGAGACGATCTCATATTGTAAGAGGTGCAGCTGCTGACATTCCTATTTCACGTCCAGCAGAAAAACAGGTTGCACCACCAACTCCTATTAGGAGTAAGTGAGATTTTTTTAAAATTACACTTGACCTTTTTTGGCCAAGAATATGGGCAAACTAGAAGAATATTGACACTGTTGGAAATAGAAAATAATTTGAGACTATAATTCATCAGAATGTATAATGGTATTAGCAAGATTTGTAAAGTCTATTACTCTGATTGTCTTAAAAAGTTTTGTTGTAGTCTTAGATGTCATCAATTTATTGCTTTTCTCTGAAAGTTCTCTTCTGTGGTTTGGTTATATAGAGTACATCTAATCCCCCCCCCCCGTCCACCTGCATATCACAAGAGATGACTTATAGAGGCAGGAGCCATGGTGAATAAGTGGAGAGTGTGCCGAATTTGCAACTGAGAGTGTGCAGGTTTGAATGTTACCATTGAATTACTATGGGTTGGCTACTCTAGTGTGTCCTTGGGCAAGGTACTTTACTCCAATTGCCGCAGCACAAAATAACCCATTTGTGTTTCTGTGCCTTAAAAAATCTGAACCAAACCAAATTTTTTACGTTTTAACTGTCAGTCTGTGTATCAAAGTAACAGTTATTTACCTCTAATTGTTACTTTCTATATATTTGTTTATGCTTTTGAAAGTATGAACACTTTGTTCACAGATGGAAGTGAATAAATTTGAACTCGTATATACTTAATCATAGGAACCATGGAGATTTGTTCACATTTTCTTTGGGACTATGGATATTTTTTCATCTAATCATAGACACCAGAAAGAATTTTCTGTATGCGGGACTCATCATTTTAGAGCAGTGTAGCCATGGACTTCCATATGTTTCTTTTTTTTTTTATAATTAAAAAAAATGTTTTTACACCTTTGGCTAAAAAGGAGAACAGGCTGAGAATTGTTGCTAAAATTCAGTACATATGCCATCTATATGGAAACATATGCTACAGAATTTGAATAGGTGTTGTTTCCTAATTGTCTTTTGTCTTTATCAGGTATGATCTCAACACAGAGAGAGGAGAAACTATCCAAGCTAAATGCTGATACTCTGGTCAGGATTGTCTGCTTTATGCAAGTATTATGTTTTTTGTTAAATAAAAGAGTGGACAACAATTTCCTGGCCCAACTAGCCAGAATAATTAAAAGTCATTGTAAAAAATATGAATTTTCATTTAACAGGCCTAAATTTTTACCCTTAAATAACCTTGGTATCTTTCATGCCAAGCTAGCAAAAGCAAAAGTTTAAATTGTCACCCTATGTAAATAAATGATAGTATTCTATGTAATATAGATGTCATCTGTATTAATTTATTAAAAGTAGCAAAACTTTAATTACATGCAACTTATGAACATTGTGTTGTACTTTTATTATTATAAAGTGCACCCGAATGTAAATAGCATAGACAGTTTCAGTTAATCAAAATATGGCCTTTCAAATGTAAAGTCATATTTGATTGGTTGCAATACACTTATATACAGTTTCAGTCAATCAGATATGGCCATTCAGATGTAAAGTCATTTGATTGGTTGAAAAAAAATTTATAGACTTTAAATGTAAAGTAATCTTTGATTGGTTGAAACAAACCTATAGACAGTTTAAGTCAATAAAAAAAATGGCCTTTCAAATGTAAAGTCATATTTGATTGGTTGAAGCATTTATAGACAGGTTCAGTCAATCAAATATGGTCCTTCAATTGTCAAGTAATATTTGATTTTTTTAAATACTGTGAGCACAAACTCCACACTAGATCTTGAGTCAAATCATGCACTGACAGGGACCATGATGTTTTCTTGAAGTCTTATATGTAGCATTCATAAATAAAATGGACCAGGTAGATGCATATGTGCCACTGTATAATATTCTGTCAGATCAGCGCTTATACTCTATGCTTAAATTCACACATAGCACAAAGATGATAGACCCTGACTGCTGATCTATCAGTTCACTATCAGTGTTATCAACTGACTATAGGGAGGAGGCTGATTGACCTACAACTCAATACACCATAAGACAACTCCTTGATTGTTAGATTGTCTTTCTTTCTTTAACAGGGGTAGATAACTAAGTTTGATCCACTTCATCAGTGACATTTCATGTAGCATGTTATCTACCATTTCTAGTCCAGCCAGATGACTATAAACTCAGCCTTGCATATGGTTACAAAATATTGATGTTTCTATGTCTGCAAACATTTTTAAAAAAAAATGCTCCAAAATCTTGATATGATTATTCTAAATGTATATATGTTCTTATTCTTTTCAGATTGGTTCTGCTAGTGATGTTTAATGCATTGCTTTTTTACAAGCTGTGGTCATTGGAGACACTTACTAATGTTTTGTACTTCCCTCATTCAGAAGAAACAATCCAGAGTTTACAGTATGCCTCTCTCTCTCTCTCTCTCTCTCTCTCTCTCTCTCTCTCTCTCTCTCTCTCTCTGATACACATACATACTCAAGCAGTTAAATACTGACATACAGATAGAATACATGTTACTATTCTGAAATACAATACTAACAATACAATTTTGTGGTACAGCAGAAAGGGCATTTTTACCATAACTTAAACTCATGTTATGGGAAAGATTTCCTAATTCTTCGTATTTATTGCTGTTTTTGTTGTTGTTCTAGCAACTTTAAATCCACAAAATCTTGTACCACAATGGGGTGAATTCAATGTACTTTTTTATTTTGTCAAGTTATATTTGTGGTTGCAAAGTTTCATATTCATTATGTTACTTGTTAACTTCATTGAGTGACCAATACACCTTAAATCAAGTAAAACTCAGTTCAGTACATTCATTATGCCAATGTGTCTTAAATTTTGATTGAAGAGGTCAAAAGTATTTACAGTACATCTCAGTATGCAGCAGCATTTTATTCCAAGTAAATGATCATCTATTCTCAGGAACTAGATCCTTTCAGTAGATTTTCTGTGAGTTAAGGTAATAATTAGTTAATAAAATGTAGGGCATATCAAATCTTTAATAACAGGTATAATGAGTAGGATTAAATGTGGGGCGTGTACAAGGTTTAAACAGGTTGAAAATAATAATGTTTTACAATGCTAAAATGGTAAAAAAAAGGTCACAAATAAAGATGTATCTGTGAATGTTTTAGACCTAATTGCTATGAATTGGAATTTGAAGATAAGAAAGAATAAACTCATAGAGACTATGCTGCAGATGTATATCCTGATAAACTACTTCAACTTTGAACTTTACTAAAATACAGCTCTGCCAATAAATTAATTTAATTCACTCCCTGTATCCACCCACCCCAAGAAAACCATCATTCAAAATCTTCATCAATAAATGAACCATAATTGGGACTTTTTAACTGATAATCAGTTGAAATTGTAATGTACAATATTTGGCATTAGGTGCATTTTTTTAATTGTGATTTTTGGAGAAATAAACAGGAATTACACTTTTAAAATATAGAACATGATTATCAATTTGTACATCATTATCTAATACCATCATTAATGACTTCCATTTTAGCTACAATGTTCTCACACTAACCAATTGGAATTGTATTGTGGCATTGTGATCATATGAAAGTTCTGAATTTTTGTTTTTCATTTTTCAGAAATCCACCCAAGTCTGCTGATGAGTGGATGCATTTATTGCAGCAGCAGCAATTTTTACATGAAGCAGAACTTGAAAAATGGAGAGACGTTCTAGCCACATCAGTTACTTTATTAGATGAGGTTTGAACACAATAATTATTTAACTCACTTTCCAAATGATACGTTCATTTTTTTTCAACTGAAATCAAAGCAATAGACCTTGCTCTGAAATTAATTGAGAATAAACGTATTTTAAATAGCATCATCTTCTGTGTCTCACTATCAGTGCTTCAGTCAATACACAAATGGAAAACCCATTATTAACCAATCTCCTCGTCAATAATACAGAGCTTAATCCCTCGTACAATATAGTATACTGTTGGTTACCTAGCCATATTGGTATTAAAGGTTGTTGTTGTTGTTGTAGGGTTTAACGCCATTTTTCAGCTTAAGATAGGCTATACATGGCGGCCAGTATTATTGGTGGAGGAAGAACCCAGGAAAACCCTGGAAAGAACCACTGACCCACAAGAAGCTACCGGCAAGCTTTCTCACATACCCACATTAGCCAAGCCTGAGAATCAGAATTGGTCATACATACATAACCCGTTCCCACATACTAAAAGGTGAAGATCCACCAGAGTGCTTTGCTTGCAATGAACCATTCACTATTAAGCACTTTATGACCAAGTGTTCCAACCGACAACCTACATGTGATAAGTATTATAATGTACATGACGTGAAAGAACATTTTGATAATATCCATATCACCTGTATTTTAGATTTTCCTGAAGGAAGTAAATCTTTATTTTAAACTATAACTTGTATGCCATCACCTAGAGCATTTTTATCTAATGCAAATACCTCCCCTTTTTTCCAACATCTGTTCAACTGTACTCATCAACATACACCATACACATAACTGTACTCATCAACATACACCATTTACATCTCCCATTGATTGGGAAGCTTCATATTTTACTGTTACTAACATCTTACCATTTTTCTTTGAACTATTTGGTTTTTTATATGCTGGTCAATATTAAACTGTTTAATATTTTTAAACATGTATGCATGCAACCTATTGTATGGCGCTAAATAGCCTAAAAGTGCTAGTGCACTGTTAATCAATCAATCAAGCATCCTGCTATATGAACTCAAGTGCAGAATTGCACACAATGACAATTTACCATGTTCAAACGTGCATGTAGCAGCCAAAATAGCCACTGGTTTTGTACATCGCATATACTATTACCCACTCCAGCATAACAAATTTGACATAGTTATGAAAGATACAGTGTCCCTATTCCACTATCAGACTCAACCATCTGAATCGAACTGCGTAAGGTTAATAACTAAGTTGATCATGCCAAATATATTGAATTATGGGCCCACTTATATTCATTAACATCCATTATACCATCCTGCCATTGGTGCACTGGCACTGTTAAACATTGGTCTACCCATAGGGTCACAATGGACTCTGTTCAGTCTATGGCAGGTTATGCCACATTATCTACTTAATATGGGCTCTTATTGGCAGAAACAGTCCTGCAGATCCAATACAGGTTCAAAGTCATGGTTCTCGAGAATCAGTGTGAATAATAGTAGTGTGAATGGGACCAATTTCTCTCCATGCCATGAAATATCAGCTGTCAATACCAAACCCAATGTATCCTTCAGATATACCAGATGAGACTGATTATGAAGATCCAATATCATACATTATGACCCCACATCTGTGCACAGACCCTCATTAGGAGAAGACATCAGTTGGTAGAAATATACTGTATTGTACCAACATGGTTCAGTGCCACTCTATGGCCAATTGGTTACTTTGTGGCATCCAAGTTGCCAGTAAGTGCTATGAACATGACCCCCAAGAAAGAAACAAAGGCAATTTTTTAATTATTAGTACAGAACTTTGACATCTATTCAGATACAGCATTTAAGGGGACAAGGTTCCAAATGTCCCGTTTTCCTCCCTGGCACCAGACCATGGGGTTTTACATAGCAATCACATGGTCTCTGCCCAGTACTGGAACCATATGACCTCAGTATCTTCGGGCAATGATGTCAGACCTTGCTTCAGTTCTTGCTAAAATCGTATTTCAACCAAACAATTCATACACTAGGAACTGGTATTGTAATCATTTCAACAGTGGCTTATATTCTTGCAAAGAACCATTTCTCAGCCTGACAATCTGTTGCATGCAGGGTTTACTCAGTGCAACAGCAAACATCATACTTAGTTGCCCCTTGATGAGGTTATTACAGTGATTCTGTTGTTCTGATTGTGGCTGAAACTGTTATCCTTGGAACAAACAATGCATATCGGATCCCATGGGAAATAGGAGAGTATCATCTGGCTTACATCAGGTTTTACCTGCCAAGTACAGTCTTCAAGATGACACTTTGTACATATGTGAGTACAGTGTGGGGTGTATACCTCTTTCCATCATTCCAGGAGGCCAGTTGACAGTGATTCACTCAGTACTGTCTATATCCTAAGTATGACAGAGATAAGGAAAGTTTCCTTTGTTGGCAAGAGAATTTAGAGTGGAAAAGGGATTTTAATTCTGTCTTACAACTCCTCTATGGTGAGTTATCGTAGAAGACAAGGGGAAATTATGTCCCCTGACCTTTGCATTCTTCTTTTCGAATTTCTAAGCTAATGTCTTCAAAAACAAAATCTGTGTTCAAGTTTGTCATACTACAGGCCAACTGCATGTATTAGCACACTTAATATCACAGAAGAATCAACTAAGCAGAATGGTAACTTCAGTTTTCATTCATATATGTACCTGCTGGGATAGAGTTCTGATGAAAATAAGGGAAATGCAAAATTCCCATCCCTTGTCTCACTAATCCTGGATTCATAGGCCTGGGCAGTTGATGCTCTTTGCAAAGATTGAAACAGCTTTAACACATTTGCTTACTCTCCAATACACCTGTTTCAGAACATGACACAGAAAGCAAGAGAGTCAACTCATCCTTATTATTCCACTCAAGTAGGAAGAAATCACGGGTCATTGGCCTCATAAAGCAACAGGAAATAGAGATATTTCCCCATCTGTTCAAACTGCAATGATGGCTGGCATTCTATTCCAGTCAAGAGTTGCTGAACCTACGTTTGGATCCTATTAAACAAGTCCTCAAGAACAACCAGTTCTCTCATAAAATGATGGAGAAATTTGCTCTAGCAAGAGAGATGAAGCGTACGAGTCCCTTGGTGACCTGATATAACTCTAAATATGTCACTTTGTGGCCTGAATTAACTCAAAACCATTCTATATATAACCTGAAATATCCTAACCAGACCTTCTTTTATGTATTAATGTAAGTATTAACATTTAATGGCACATTAAAACACTATAAGGTTTGATGCATGTAAATAAGTTTTAACAAGAAATAACTCCTTACCACTCTATTTATACCATGAAGTAACTCAGAATTAGTCCCTCTTTAACTTACAATGACCTTAAATCAGTCCCTCTGTAACTTAAAATAATTCTAACCAGTCCCTTAGCAACCCAGCTGCCTTTGCAGACTGGTCACTTATTATTTTTCTCCAATTAAGTCTGTTCTGATACTAAACATGCCTCTTGAAAGATGCAGCCCCTGGCTTTTTTTTCCCCCCTCAATATGCTTAATTTATAGAAGTTTATTAAAATCTTGTAACTATTACAAACCTTTTCTCTTCTCCAGTAAGATAAAATATCCAAGTTATTTGATATTTAAACTTGAGTATAACTTCTTCACTTTCTAAAGTGTTTTTCATTTAATAAAATATAATATATTTAACTCAAACTCTCAATTTCAGATGAAGAAAAGTTTGGTCCATCTAAAGGAGACTCTTGACCACAGGTTAGAGAGAGATATGTTTACTCAGAAAACGAATGTAAAGGGTGAAAGCTGACCATAATGAAGTGGATTACTACCACAGAAACAAAATCAGGGACAGAGCAGTGACTATCATTAGGGTCTCTACATAGTCTTTCAACCAAATGTCAAGAGGAATTTTACTTGTGACCAAGCCACTTTTGGAATGGCAAAAATTATGTTTTTTGTTATCATATTATCTTTTATTGTTGTTGTAGGGTTTGATGCCATTTTTCAGCACAAGATAGGCTATATATGGCAGCCAGTATAAATGGTGGAGAAAGAACCTGGCAAAGTCCCGGAAAGAACCATGACCCACGAGAAGCTACGGGCAAGCTTTCTCACATATTGACATTGGCTGAAACCAAGACTCGAACTCTGTGAGAGTTGAGATGGCAGTGATCTGTAACAGTGAGCACTTCTGACCACTCATCCACTCGGGGCGCCATTATCTGTTATACCAAGTTCATTAGTACACCTGTTTCATGTAGTGGTGGTTGATATTTGTTTTTATTTTGTGAAGTCTGATAGTATCAGCTTGCATAATTTATAATCCATAAATGAAAACCAAATTAGGCAATACAGCATAGAAATACATTTTTCCTGGAATCAGTACTTTCCTTTTGGTTTCAGAGTTCTTTATTGTTGTTACTGTAGTAATCACAAGGGTTGAAGGATTTTTCAGATTTTTCTTATTTATATTGTACCTAGTTTAGCATTATAGCTGTTGGTTTTTGTCTACAAACATTAATGATGAAGAAAAGAAATGAAAATCAAAGTGTTCTGTGATTCAAATTAGTGTGTAGAGCATACATAATTGGACAGTGAATAGGTCAACAGTGACATTACTTTATGAAAGGACTATGAACAAGTATAGGGGACACTAGATGGATATGATGAAAAAAAACTGGATGGTCTTTGTTTTATATTATACTGATTTTCAGCTACTAACTTTCATGTAGTTGCTTTGAATTTCGTTTAAGATATTTTCCTGAAATTTGTATTAAGAAATATTGTACATAAATTATTAAAAAGGATGCTTTGCTTGACCATAAGAAGCATCCTGATGTTACTATGGAATTATTACAGTTGTGTGTAGTATGATGATTGTGAGTTCAAGTGGACTCCTCAGTGTTTGAGCACGTGGATGTTTCAGAATAATGTTTTTCTTGGTTATACAAGTATGATTAAAGAAACTGAAACATAAAAAAGCATCACTATTCAAAGATAAATCAGAAAATGTGAAATACGCTTTTTGTTACGAAGGTAAAGATGGACTTTGAATGAATGCAGTCCCTCATGCTGACCTAGTCCATAAGTGCAATAAAAAGTCTTAATTTTGAAAGACATATATATCCTTGATTTATCTTTTTTAATATTTTTTATTATACAAATTGTGTTAACTTGTTAATAATGCATGAATATAGTACAGGAATTTAGAAATTGTAAATTGCTGCCCACTGTGCTGCCAAAAGACTAATTTCTCTTGTTTCTATAGAGATATAAAAATTGCTTTACATCCACACCCACTACATGTCAGGACAAAATGAGGCGTCTGATTTTTTTTTCCTTTGCAGAACAAAACAAATTACTATTCCTTTGTTTTATTTCTGTCTGTCCATTTGATTGTCTACCTGTAAAACTGTCCATCAATATCTACTTAAATGGCTGGGTGGGAATTCACTAAAACATGATATAATAGCTGCTGAAGTAAGAATCGGTAGCAAGAGTATGTTTTTTTGTTCCCTTCCTGCTGTACATTCAAAGGGGTGAAGATTAAATGTGCCAAAAAATTAAAATTACATAATATTTTCTTTCTCAATATGTACTGTTACAGCAGAAATGCACATAAGAACAAAACCAGATGTAACAGATTTTAGAGTTACAGCCCCAGATTACTGTCTCAGGGAATGAGTGGAATTGAAGTGTCTTTATACTAATTAATAATATATAGGGTATGAGTTGTCATTGGTTGGAAATTAGAGTTTTCAGGATTTGCAATGGTTGGAAATCAGTGTTTTCAGGATTGGCAGTGTTTGAAATTATTGTTTTCAGGATTGGAAATGGTTTTACTAAAGCAATTTTACTGGTGACTAGTGGAAGAAACCATCAGAAATACTAAAAGCATGATTACTCAGAAATTTGCAATTAATGATTTTTATTTCTTTTCAGAAATTTGTGTTGGGAACTATTGTGCATAAGTTATGAAATAGAATCCATTTGTTTGACCTTAAGGAGCATCCCTGATGTTACTTTGGAAACAAATATGCAAATATTTTCTCATTTATTCAGATATAGGTGGTTAGTTGCATTTGCAGAGGTCATGGAGTTATCATTTTTATCCATTGAAACCAATTTGTCTCATTTCCTTTTTTAAATACACTATATATATATATATATATATATATATATATATATATATATATATATATATATATATATATATATATATATATATATATATATATATATATATATATATAATTAAATTTTGAATAGATAGAAAATGTCCTATCTTTCCATACACAAAATGATATGGGTATTGTGTTAATTATACCTGTTCACAGAGCAAAGTTTAGTTGTTTGTTTATATGAAAAATGTATCTTCTTTTGTCCTGACCAGTGCTGAAAGTAATTGCTGATGTATGTGTGGTTGCCTCAGGCACATTCAAAAAGAAATAAACAAACCAGCACATGCGAAAACAAAGTTTTCCTATGCTTGTCATGAACTTTTCACTGCATGTTTATGAATTTTGTTTCAGTCACTTGGAATTACTGAAAATGTAAACAAAATGCTGGTTTTAATGACATGGGTTTGCACAAGGATAGATGGAGCAATCTCAATATTTTTGAGGGGTCATTTATCATCCTATTCGAAAATTGTTTTCTGACAAGTCCCAAAGCTTTTAGTGCTCTGAATTTTGTCATAAATATGTCCAGTTCTGAACCAAAATGTTTTTATTAATTTATGACTTTTCATTTGTTTGTTCTTTCAGCTTTGTATAAATATGTTTATTTTAATTTCATAATTGTGTGTGTGTGTGTGTGTGTGTGTGTGTGTGTGTGTGTGTGTGTGTGTGTGGAACAGTTGTTGTATAAGGTCTTCATTTTAAGACCTGTACATCCAATAAATTTGGTAGTTGAGGCATCGGATATGCTTTCAGGCAATGTTGGCATCAATTTAATAAATTGTATCATTTGGATGCAATTATTTTTTTGACCTAATCAGAAAATAATTTTCTTTATTAGTGATTTTTGTCATGTCCTCACTGAAATAACCCATGGTAGTAAAGGCTCAGGCATTTTGTTAATAGTACTGTCATTGTGGAATGTTGCGGCATATTTAAATTTACCATGACTGCTCAAGCTTTGAATTGTAATAAGCTCTTAATTGATTGTACTAATGTAAGCTTTGAATTGTAATAAGCTCTTAATTGATTGTACTAATGTAAGCTTTGAATTGTAATAAGCTCTTAATTGATTGTACTAATGTAAGCTTTGAATTGTAATAAGCTCTTAATTGATTGTACTAATGGTCTGATTCAGCATTGTTCTGCTCACCGGGTCGTCTCAGAGTTAATGAAAGAAAAAAAACCTACTAGATCATGATTTCCAGTTAAGCTGTCCCCAGTGTAGATACAGCCAGCTGTTGTTTTTTTTCTCCAGTCTATGTATTCTTAGATGTTAAAACTTGCTCATCTTAGTTATTTAATGGAAACTGTTACCAGTCTATGTCATAAAATTCGTAAATAGATAGTCACGTTAGATTTGCTGCTAAAATCAGAGAGAGATTGCTGTCTTTTATGAAAATGCAGTTTTTAGCTGCGTTGGTCCAAAATAGGGCAGTCTTTCATCTATCCATTGATTAGTACAACTTTTATTGCTACTCCTACTTAACGACTTGGAGGATTGCCATGAAGCTTTTCGGACATATTAATCCCAAGGTCTAATTGATCCAAAATGAAAAGGGCACCACAAAGACTTTCAATATGTCTTTGAAAATCTCCACTATTCCTTTTAAATAAATGGTTGCATCAGCATGGGGTTTCAACCTTAAGGCTTTTGATGTTGGTCCTAAATGAAAATGATGTGAACTGACTGGTGTTATTTCTGGTTCTGAACTGAGAATCAACATGGATTTTTTTACCAGAAGACCCTTTATGATATTAAATAAATATGGTCATAATTTAACCTCTACTATGGTCATCTTTAAAACCTCATTATTGCTACTGCTGAATAGGACTGCTCCAGTGGCCTAAGTGGTTAGATCATCCACCTTGGATGTGGGAGGTTGCAGGTTCAAATCCCATCCAAGTCAAAACAAATAATTTTACAAATTGCACAAACAGCTACCTTGCTAGGCATATTCAGCATTGAGAGAATAGTGCTAGGACTGATCAGCCTGGTGTCAGGATAATGTGACTCTGGGACATCATGCTACAAGTATGGGCATGATGGCCCAGTACTAGACATCACCACTAACTGCCACATTGCTGACATTATAGCAAAGACTGAATTTTTTTTAAAGCTATGTTAAAAGTCCAGATAACACAATCACACACACACATACCTAAATGGATGGACATATCAACATTAGGTTTTCACTAAAATACTTCTTAGAACATCTAAATGAAGATGATGCCATGATGGCCATTTTAAAAGCCTTGTTATCTCTACTGCTTCTGAATGAATGGTTATATTGGTATGTTTTTTTAAAAATAAAGTTTTGTTGGTCCCAATGTCAATCTTACATGTAACGTGGCCACCAGAGTGGCTATCTTGAAAATTGTGGTATTGCTCTGAAGTATCAGAGATGGATTCAAAACTTGGCATTTAAAATGAAGAAGCAGTCTTGGATTCCTGGAAATTCTTTTTGACAGTAGAGCATTCCATTCAATGGTCTCTTGGTAAGGCATGAACAATGCTTTCAAATCAGTATATTATTGACAAATTTTACATTGAAAATATACAGTTCCATTTATTTTGAAACTTAACATATCTTGGTTACCAATTTTTTCATTTTGAAAATGCACAAATATCTTCAAAATTAAAACCTAAAATTTTCCTGTGCAAAAAAATGTGTAATGAACTTTCAGTAAATTGTTCTATTAGCATTTATCAGACAGCAAGGTTGATTGAAAGGGCGCCTCGAGTGGCCAAGTGGTCTAAAGCACTCTCTGTTATGGATCACTGCCGTCTCACCTTTGTCTGCGTGGGTTTGATTCTAAGATTCGGCTAATGTAGTTATGTGAGAAAGCTTGCCAGTAGCTTCTAGTGGGTTGGTGGTTCTTTCCGGGGGTTTTCCCAGGTTCTTCCTCCACCAGTAATACTGGCCACAGTGTATAGCCTATCATGTGCTGAAAAATGGCATTAAACCCTACAACAACAACAACAACAACAAGAAGGTTGATTGGGGAGGTATGCCAATATCGAGCTTGAAGGGCCATGGGAAATTTAAGTACACTGCAACATTTTACATCAGTAAAGTCGTCATGGACTGTTACGTCTTATATCGCCATGGGTTTGGTAACAGTGGATATATTGTTTTAATGCTGTCTGTCATTGTGACTATCTTGAAATCCATTTTTGTACAAAGCACAAAAACTCTTTCAACATAGAGCCATACAAGTTTACCTGTTTTATCAAGGTCACAGGTAAATGACCTGATTATATTTTACACATTACATCATAATCACAGGTAGATGGCCAGTTGGTTCAGGACCCTTGTAGCAGTTTAACATTTTAACATTTAACTTTTTGGATAAAAACCTTGTTAGCACAATTAGGAAAAAAATACTTAAGGTATACATTTTATAAAATTATGGTTGAATTTTTTTTATTACAAATAGATTAACCAGTAGATATTCAGGACAGGTAATATTTTTAATTTTATGCAGTACTATTTTGGTAAACACTTTGTACTGATAATTTAGCACAAAACTGTACAAATAAAATTAGGGTAGAATTTTTTATTACAAATAGATTATCCAATAGATATTCAGGACAGGTGATTTTTAAATTTTTCACAGTACTTTTTGGTCAACACTTTGTACTGATAATTTAGCACAAAACTATACAAATAAAATTAGGGTAGATTTTTGTATTACATATAGATTATCCAGTAGATATTTAGAACACAGGTGATTTTTAAATTTTACACAGTACTTTTTTGGTAAACACTTTGCACAGATAATTTAGCACAAACCACTTCAGGTTAACTAATAAAATGTAGGATCCAGTGTATATATGCACAAGCAGATGACCTGATTAGACTTTAATTTCATTTTAAAATCAAATTTATAATAATTTTAATTAACTTTTTGCACTTGTACATTTTTTGTTTGTAGTGGGGCTAAAATTTATTTTTTGATGCTAATGATACTATCAGGACCCTCTCAATAAAGAGCACCTCCATAATGAGAGGAAACCCCTGCACCAAGACAGTGCATTATTTAATTTTCATCATCATCACTGGTACACAGTCTATGATGCCATCTTATAATTGTAAAATGTTTGATGACATAAGAAGGGAGACAATTGTATGTCATCCGGGTTTTAGTTTGTAGGCAAGTACACTAAGTAGTATGATGTGAGATCACAAATGAATTTGGCATATCATATATGATGAATAAATGAATTGATCCCATTAGTCGGTTTTATATGTGACAGGAGGCAAATTGAGCAAAGTTTTGCAGGAGCAAATCAGGGTTTATATTGTTCACTGTAGGTTATGAATTATACATACTCCATTATCCCTAATGTTTTTATAAACCATTTTTATTAATTGTGGTGTCTTTGCAAAAAATATTTATAGGTGAAAATGTTGAATATAAGTTTTGTGAAGCCCACCTTTTTGGTAGCCTGACAGATTGATCATTTTGGCATTCATGTGCATGTCCTTATTTTCATATGTCTGCCTGTACATTCATCCATCTATGCCCTTGATTGAGATTAGAGTTAAAATATTCTTAGATTAAAGCTTAATGTTACTTTTAACCTAACTAAAAGGTGTCCTCAAGAGGAGTTTCTTGTCTTCAATGACTAAAACTTGACAAGATTCTGAATGACAAAATATTTTCCCTGTACAGGAATTAGAATTTCAAAACAGAAAATAATTATTTGTTTTGTGTATGTATGGTATACTGAAATTCAAGGATATGAAAATTATGATACAGTAAGCAAATATTTTAGGCTATTTTCTGCATCTTTTTTATTGATGCAGTACTAAAACTGTATTTAAGCAGTCATGGAAAAGTTTTAATAAAGATGGGACGTAAAAATAAAGGGACATTGTACTAATTTTTTTGCAGATTTAGTTTTTTTCTTCATTATTTTGAAATAATGCTCCATAAAATGTTTGTTTCAAGTTTCTGAGAAACAATGATATTCTCGAGGAAACATTTTTGACATTTACTGAATCAGTAACCAGGTTAATAATGGTTGAATTGATCGGGAACTTTAAAACACCCATTTTGTGAAGGATGTAATAAATCTTGCAGTTATGTTGCTGATAATGTGCTAATTATTTATCGAAAAGGCAACAAATTCCCATTAATAGTATCAGTTGCTTTTGTCGAGGTGTCTTGGTAGACACTCAACACAGTGATAACTTTTAATCCATCTTTGTTTGTGTCTCTATCTCTGTAAGTAATGCATCCACGCCCAATAATAACTTTTGTTTAATATTTGTTACTTTACTTATTTTTTTTATAACACTTTATCCCATTCCCATTCTTTTGTGAGTTTGTAGATAGCTACAGAATACAGAGAGCTTTATTTAGCTTAATAAATCCCATCATTATCAAAACTCCGGAGTGGGCTTTGCATGCACTCAATGACCATCTTTTTGTGTTCATATTATTGGCAACGAAGAGAAGTAAAAACATTATTGTAGTGAATGTGTGTAACTGTATACTGGTGAATACTGCATTATATGTAACTGAAATACTTCAGCTGGCCATGATCATGAATACTGGTGAATACTGCATTATATGTAACTGAAATACTTCAGCTGGCCATGATCATGAATACTGGTGAATACTGCATTATATGTAACTGAAATACTTCAGCTGGCCATGATCATGAATACTGGTGAATACTGCATTATATGTAACTGAAATACTTCAGCTGGCCATGATCATGAATACTGGTGAATACTGCATTATATGTAACTGAAATACTTCAGCTGGCCATGATCATGAATACTGGTGAATACTGCATTATATGTAACTGAAATACTTCAGCTGGCCATGATCATGAATACTGGTGAATACTGCATTATATGTAACTGAAATACTTCAGCTGGCCATGATCATGAATACTGGTGAATACTGCATTATATGTAACTGAAATACTTCAGCTGGCCATGATCATGAATACTGGTGAATACTGCATTATATGTAACTGAAATACTTCAGCTGGCCATGATCATGAATACTGGTGAATACTGCATTATATGTAACTGAAATACTTCAGCTGGCCATGATCATGAATACTGGTGAATACTGCATTATATGTAACTGAAATACTTCAGCTGACCATGATCATGAATACTGGTGAATACTGCATTATATGTAACTGAAATACTTCAGCTGGCCATGATCATGAATACTGGTGAATACTGCATTATATGTAACTGAAATACTTCAGCTGGCCATGATCATGAATACTGGTGAATACTGCATTATATGTAACTGAAATACTTCAGCTGACCATGATCATGAATACTGGTGAATACTGCATTATATGTAACTGAAATACTTCAGCTGGCCATGATCATGAATACTGGTGAATACTGCATTATATGTAACTGAAATACTTCAGCTGACCATGATCATGAATAGTTACATACTGTGTAACTGTGTCAAATACATTTGCTGGCCATTATCATGAATACTGGTACATATGTAACTGTGTCAAATACATTAGCTGGCCATGATCATGAATTCTGGTACATATGTAACTGTGTCAAATACATTAGCTGGCATTAATTATGAATACTGGTACATACTGTGTAACTGTGTCAGATACATTAGCTGGCATTAATTATGAATACTGGTACATACTGTGTAACTGTGTCAGATACATTAGCTGGCCATAATCATGAACACTGTAGTTGAGGAGATTGCATGCTTTTATTTATTTAGCTACATTCCTTTTATTTTAAGTATTAGATAAAATGAGGGATCATAATTATTTATTGTGCAATACTTGCAGAAATTAATGTATCAAAAGATGAATGATAAATATTTAATTCATTAATAAAAGATAGTTTTTCCTTGGTTAGAGTCTTGGTTTAATACTTCCCTTCATTCTGTTATTTGTCCTAATGTATTATGTGTGTATATGTTGACTCGTGTCAGAAACATTCTTTTGCAAAATTTCAAAAACCATGAAACAATTTCCAAGCTTTTTAGCACTTTTCATCCAGTCTGGGTTTCCAGTTTTTAAAAAAAGATTGTTCTTGTTTTTTGAGCGCCAGAATAATACAATTATTATCTGTTTAGACCATCATAAGTGTTAGATTGTGTTTGAATAAAATAGCTTTCAATTAAAAACACAACCAACAAAATTTAGATATTGTGATTTCATTTATTTTTGTGGGTCTCAATTTACTTAGCTTTATATTTTAATACAGAACACATTTCTGTGTATTTAAATGAGTGGATGTGCCTGTAAAAGGTTGAATTTCTGTAAGCATTTACATTGAGGAAATTCAGATACCAAAAATAATGACAGCAAAAGAAAAAGAAATGCCAATAACACAATTGAATGATCAAAACAATGGTTCCGCCTGTAAAAGCACAAATAAAACACTTGTCAACATGAATCACTCAGACTGTTTTTGAGCTAAGAGTAGTTAAATGTAACCTGGAGCTCCCTCATTTTGGATAATATCATCATTCCACATGTGAGCTAAGCATGTAATAGACTGCCCCTTGCAAAGTGAAGTTAGCAGATTGGACAAGGGAGGTGATTTCTGCATCACAAATGTCTACGGTTTGGTGAGGTCTTTAACTTGTTGTTAAGTACTATTATAGATGTGTTCAGAGTACATCAAAGTATATAAAGGCTAGCTAAATTGAAAGACAAGGGAATCATTTTTGTCTTTGTGCTCGCCTCATGCTGTCATGTACAAACCAACATCATCCTCTAGACTTTACAATAAATAATAATCGTTGCTGATAAATAGTGTTAAACCCAACAACAACAACAGCAAAATCAACAATAATAAATAAAAAGAATATTTGAAATCACACTACCACATCATGATTGGTATTGCTCAACAGGTCATGGAGACCATGAGGAAAAGGAAAGATGTCACTGGTTAACATTTTTGTACTGCATTAGTGGATCTTAATATTTCATCAATTCAGCAAATTCATTCTGAGTGGTTAATTGTAGATAATGGGGAAAATGTGTGAATTTTTGGACCAAAGTATCCTTGGCTGGACTGGATTAATTTAACAATTTCAGGATTATTTACCTGTCAAATATTTGTGTGTTCCAAAAGACCTGATTAGTCAATGTTGGTACTGTGGTATGGTCCTAAAATTTGTGAAGCATGAACTTCAGTGTTTGACTAATTGGTCTATATACATAGTGTCCCATTAATAATTGTACTTCAAGCAGTAGTGAAGTTGATTTATCAAATAGCTTTGTAAATTGTTTAGAATGTGTCAGTAACAAGGGAGGCGATTTCTGCATCAGAATTGGCTGTTTTGGTGAGGTCTTTAAAATGGTAGTTCAGTACTTTGTTGAAATGCATCAAAATAAGTACAACTGCAGTATTGTTTTTCTAGGCAACCACCAAATAAATATCACCCAGGAATGTAAGAGCGTTTTTAAGGCCTTTTAACACCTGGCATTGGTGAACCATTTAACACTGTTTAAACTCAGTTCAACTAATTTCTTTAATTTTAGTAATAGATTTAACTCTGTTTTCACATTGACACAATTTACTGCATTTGTAGAACCTAAAGAAAGAATAAAAACATTGGAATACTTCAGGCCAAACCTGACACACTGCTTTCAAAGTGTATTATTACTTGCATATTAATGCTAACTACATTTTTAGAATTCGACATGTATGACTCAAACAGATGTAGAACAAACTATGATATGAAATCTTTTTTTTTTTTTTTTTTAATGGTTTAACGCCATTTTTCAGCACAATATAGGCTATACATGGCGGCCAGTATTAATGGTGGAGGAAGAAACCGGACAAAGCCCGGAAAGAACCACCGACCCACGAGAAGCTACTGGCAAGCTTTCTCACATAACTACATTTGCCGAATCTTAGACTCGAACACACGCAGACAGAGGTGAGATGGCAGTGGTCCGTAACGGACAGCGCTTTAGACCACTCGGCCACTCGGGGCCCCATATGAAATCTTTGTCAAATCAGTTAAATTGAGCAGTATGGATGGCAACTACAGGTTGTGGTATGTCATATTAGCGTTTTATAAATCCAGATATTCAAATGTTGGTAAAATTAGTATATAAATTTAATATTTATTTTCTGGATTAGGAGATTGGTAGGCATTCATCATATTCAGCAGATGATAATGTATTCAAAATCATAACATTGACATAATACAGTCTATCAGCAAATTCCTTCACATCATGATTCGAGTTACTTAAAAACTGAGAATGAAAATATAAATAAATGTTCAGGCATTTAAGCCTCCAAAATTTACTTTTAAAACAATGGATTTGATTATTGTGTGGGAACTATGGATTAAACAACTTTTATAAATGAAATTATACTGATGTTAGTCTAGGGTTTGGTGTTCAAAATAAGAATAATTGTTTAGACCCGGGTAAGTATTTTCTTTGCTCTTTATGATCTCATATACCAGAGGAAGTATATAAAATAAATGATTTCGATCAACATCATTATCATCCACACCTTCAGGTTTAGTCAAATTCAAAAAATTCAAATTGTAAAAATAATCAACTAATGAAAAAGTTAAATCAGTATGGAATATGGTAGAAAATATCATTGGCAAAATGAAAATCAGCTGTATCAATCAAGCAGTTAACATATCACACCGAGAGAAATGCACAACTGGCTCGATTGACACCATGACACTTCAGCTGAACCACCACATCTATTGTCAGCGTCTGTTTTGTTTGTTTTGTTTTTTTAGGGTTTAACGCCATTTTCAGCACAATATAGGCTATACATGGCGGCCAGTATTAATGGTGGATGAAGAACCCGGAAAACCCCGGTAAGAACCACCGAACCACGAGAAGCTACTGGCAAGCTTTCTCACATACATGTACCCACATTGGCCGAATGCGAGACTCGAATCCACGCAGACAGTGGTGAGATGGCAGTGATCCGTAACAAACAGCACTTTAGACCACTCGGCCACTCGGGGGCCCCGTCAGCATCAGAAATACTTATGACACAACTCACAATACGCTGCCAAAAGTGTAGTGGAGTTTTGAAAACTTGTGAATTCCAAAGGCTGTGGTGTGTAGCAAAAACGCAACTCATACCAAAACATAGAAAGGACCATACATATCCGACCAACTAATGGTTTATATCGTTAAGAAGCTGGAGTTGCAAAACAATATAATGGACGATGAATGATAGATTCCTCTGATATCTCAGGATCCAACAAGTTAGTGCTGGTGTTCAGTATGGATTATGATGCCAGTGATCATGTCACTGTCAGACTTGATACATTTATAAGGGAAGCTTTCATAACATTAAGATAGAACTTGTAGTTGCAGTATTTTTCAACTTTCAGAAAACTATCCTCAGGAGGTGGGCGTATCTCAAGGTATCATATTTCCATTTACCATATTGAACATCAACTTTAACAGTATCCTTGAAGTTATAATACATTTTTAGTTAATAATATGTGTTGTTGGTTCATTTAAAGCTAGCTTTAAAAGCATGTTGACATTCATTTGTATTTACTTGATTATTAACACATCAACCTCTGGTGACGCGTTTACGGGGCATTCTCTTCTTTAGTGTTCTTAGATTGAAGAGACATGCCATCATTGCCAAACCATCTCGATAAAATTATCTGGGTAACTAACGTTTACCATTGATTTTCTAAAGGCGCTGAAACTTACTGTCAAAAGCTTTTGTCAAGTCAAGGAATGTTGTGTATGGGCTGCAGTTATGTTCCTCGCTTTCTCTTGGGGTTGACGGTGGGGCACTCGATTAATTACCTTGTCACTGATAAATGTATGTTGATTCAGGATGTTCTTCAAGTATTCTGCCTATCTTTGTGGCATATTTTCTTTGTCAGTATGCAGTGTAGTGCTCTTGGCACTCAGTATTGGATATGTTTATTATGACTGGCCAATAGTGTCTTCAAAGCATCATAAAAGTTACATATGTAATTCTTGTTTATGACTGAATTTCACCAGCTTCATAGCTCAGCCATGAGTATTGCTACCTCCAAAATAGGCTGTTGTTGGCGATGATTTCTCATTAAGAAGTCTCTTTATGGTAGCATTGTTCTCATCCAACAAGTCTGTTTAATTACATGTGGTTGGATAGAGGGATTTGGATGCAGATGAGTAAACGGAGTCTGTAAAAGATGCCCAGTTATCCTCGACATTCTCAGAGTTTATAAATGTGACACAGGACTCGTGTCGTGGACCAATGTACGTGTTTGTCATGGGGGAGTGAGCGATTGATCGATATGCATGATTCCCGTGCTTCACGAGTATTAAAATTAATCACCCGTATTACTAACAAAAAGCTTCTGGCATTCCTACTCTAGTTCTTGAGACAAACAACACCTCGAGCAGTACGAGTCGTGAAGAAGAGCACATGGCTTTCACGCAAGTGAAAGACCAGGGATTGAATATAATTTGGAAAAGTTATACCCTTTGAGTCTGGTTTATTTCGTTCCATTTCATCTCACAATAAATCCCACAATCGACAAGCGAATGTTATCATTTCAACCCTAAATGAGACATAGCTCACATCTGGCGCCCACCATGGGACGTGGTATAGAAAGGAGATAAAATGGTGATTATATCTAGTTGTCTGCACAGCTGGTCGACACATGGCTGCTATATTTTCTGCCGTTTCGATTCGAAAGCCTTGAGCTTTTAGGGCACTTTTTTATCTTGAGATCGTGGCTTGGTGACATTGAGCCTGTAGTTAGCTCAGTAGTGTAAACCTCTCATGGCCTTTGTTATTTAGACCTATTGCAGGTATCTTTTCCTGGTGATAACAAAATCGACGATATGCTTATATTTTCAGCGTGATTGCATCAATGATGTTTTCATGCATTTTGGCAGGCTGAAGACTCTATTGGTGAAAATGAATTCGTTTTCAGCGCATTACCTCAGTAGCAGTTAGTTATTGTTGTATTTGACTATATATATATATATATATATATATATATATATATATATATATATATATATATATATATATATATATATATATATATATATATATATATATATAATAAAAAGAATATTTTCTTTGCATATGTTAATACCGGTTATATTTCATTTTGTGGTATAACAACTATATTTTAACCCCAGTCTCTATTGCCATTTAAAATCTGTTGTTGATGCCACACAATGAAATATATATAAGGTGTTAACGTAAGAAAAGAAAGTACCCCCACACCCTCGCTCTGTTTACTATTTCCAGTAATTTGTTAAGCATATTTTATTACATCAACGGCAGGAATGAAATAAAGCTTTTATTTTATTATGGATTTTACAATCTTAAAGCAATTACAGTATATAGAAGGTATAACAGCAACAACAAAAACAGCAATGAAGAAAGCATTAAGACACATCGCTTTAAATATAATTTAAATGTTACTGTCACTCCATTAACTAATTTTAAAGAGTATATCATTAGTTTTAATTTTAAAATGTTATGATTCAGCAGAAGAGCAATACAGACATCTATTAAATCAGATATTTTAGCGAGGAGTGCTAAGTTTACGGGGCATGAGGTAGTAGCCTGCGTCCAAGGTCTGTAGCGTCAAGGTCATGCATAATGCACTAAAGTGGGTTGTATTATAGAAAGGTAGACAGATTTAGCTATACAATATCAAATAATTTGGACATTTTAGTCATACTTCAAAATACATAAGTAAAAGCCTTTTTTTTTTGGACCCGTTTGTTTTCCACCCAAAATTCGTCCATGGTCGGAATCCGATTTTGTGTCCAGATTTGAGACTTTATGGCCTCAGATCTAAGGCAGACCAGTCAGAAGCGCACACAGACAGCTGAGCCTGTACAAAAAGTAGGAAAAGGTGGACATTTTGAAAAAGAGTCTTCACTATACGAAAATTATGGATTCGTTATGCAAAAAAAAAAAAGGAAAAAGAAATCCAACTTTTCACCTTATGCTCATGCAACAGCAAATTAACCAATGGAAACCAGTTTTTAGCACCACTAGGCATTAATCTAATGGAAAATTGATTGGAAGTCGATGTATTAGAATGTATTCAGAAACAGTCCCCAAATGTGTTTCCTACTCGCATTTAATGCGAAAATATCAAAAACCTCAAGGGGTTAATGTTTTAAGAGACTGAATACCAGCATCAAAAAGTAAGAAAGAATGTGATATAATTTACAGTATATGACACATGCTTTTACGGTGAGTAAATAGCTCACAAACTGGGATAAATATCACTAACAGATCTGTAATGCCAAGATGAAACAGCATGTGCTGATAATTCAACAAATGGCATTGCTCAAATATGTCACCTGGACATAGGATATGCAAGGAGCGCCGTAAACACCCCAGAGCTATCCAAGCAGCAGAGGGGGCGAGCCGGACAACATTTTTAAACAAGTTTTCAATGAAATCAGGCTTAAAACAATGAAATCAGGCAAAAAAATGATCAGGCAAAAAAAATCAATGATCAGGCAAAAAATAATAATGAAAAATCAATGAAATCAGGCAAAAAATAATAATGAAAAATCAATGAAATAAAAAAAATGACTAAGCCTCCATTCGTCTTCAACCGAATATTTGATCCAGTCCGATACGATATCGAGTCCTCGGGTCATGTAAATTTATTGTTACAAATCCGTGTGGGGCAGACTGAGCATGACTAAAGAAATTTCGAAATTGATTGAAGTCCATATCAGAACACCATGTCTGCCAAATATTTCGTAGCGTATGTGTATCAACGCCGTTGAATACAGCAAGAATATTACAGTTATCTCTGATCACTTTTGGAATCTGAGTGTAGCGTTGAGTGACATAGATCACGTCCGTGTTTGTATGCCTGCCTCGGGAAAATATTCTAGCTGGTTTTTTTTGTTTATCTAACATTACATCGTCGTATACAACTAAATTGTTGATACTTCCATCGAGGTCTTCTACTGATGGTGCCTCGTCAATATCGGTTATAAATTCAATAATATCCTCGCCGGCAATCTCTGAAGCGTTTTCATTAAAATCTTTTAGCACTTCATAGCATCGTTGGTCATCTACGCTAGGGGCAATTAAATACAACTTATCCCACTTCATCCATCTCATTATTAAATTGAGCAACAATTGCGTCTTGCCGGATCCAGATGGCCCGATTATAATTGCGCGGATAGAGTTTGGTAGCGCTGCATGATGCTTAACTGGTTCTCTTGTTTTAGTCGCTGAAAAATCAATTATATTCATATCTCTATACATAAATTATGGATCTATATTGTGTGAAGTGTAAAAAACGTACTGGCACAGATGACTTGACGACGATTACAACTAAAAATAACCGATCAGCGCTTTCTGGTAAATGCGTACAATGTAGTACAAAGAAATTTAGATTTGTTTCTAAACCCAAGGAACCTTTAAAAAAAAACGAGGAGGTGATATCGCTGCCAAATTAGCAAAACTCCCTGGAACCCCATGGGGGAAATACCCTGGAGAAAAGCACCTTCCAGGATATAGCTACTGTGGCCCCGGAACACGATTAGATATCAGACTCAATAATCATAACCAACCCAACCCCGGTGAGGAACCAATAAACGCCATTGATAAGGCCTGTCACCTTCATGATGTCGCTTATAAAAGCAGCAATCTGCAACACAGGCATCTAGCAGGTGTGAAATTAATTCATGCGTTGAATGCTATTCCTGATAAATCCTTCAAAGAAAAGTTGGCTTCCTTTTTGATAAAATCGGCTATGAAAAGCAAATTGATGTTAGGTGCTGGTAATTAATAACAACATGGAATCTATTTATTATTCCCCAAGAGGATACTGGAGGGGTAAATCAGCAATCCATAAACTCGCTAGCGCCGCAAAAGTGAAAAAGGCTACTGCGGCTCATTGGTTATCCAAACAGGCACTATGGCAAATTTACTTACCACCGCCTAAACAAATTAATGTCTCGCATTTTGATGTAACCGGACCCAATGAAGTTCATCAGGCTGATCTATTATTTCTGCCACATGACCACGGTTACAAATACGCATTAACCGTAGTTGATATTGCAAGTCGATGCAAAGAAGCAGAACCGTTAAAAACAAAATCGGCCACTGAAGTAGCTTCTACATTTGAAAAGATTTATCGACGAGGTCCTCTGCACTGGCCAAATCTATTACAAATTGATCCTGGCAAGGAATTTCAGGGTGCAGTGTTATCTACAATGAAATATCACAATGTCACTATCAGACGGGGGCATACTGCATTGCATCGTGATCAGGCAATTGTAGAACGGTTTAATAAAACCCTTGCTGAGCGGTTATTTGGATATCAATACGCAAAAGAATTCATCCAAGAAAAAAGATCCCGTGAATGGGTTAAAAGGTTACCAGCTGTGATTACTGCACTGAATAACGAGATTACTAGAACAATCAACATGAAACCTATCAATGCGATTAAAAAGAAGTCAATACCTGAAATGGAAATTCGAAGAATTTCACAAAAAGATTTCAAAGAACCAATTCTTGGTAGTAATGTCATTGTGAGGTATTTATACGAACCAGGAGAGCTTGAAGGGGGCAGAAAAAGGGCTACTGATCCTATTTGGAGTGTTACTGCACACAAGATATCTAGTATAACACGATCTACGGGTAGACTTCCAGTCTATAAACTGGATTCAACTGCCCCTCAGCGGGTTTTTACTAGACAACAATTACAAATAATACCCGAGGATACTCAATTGCCACCACGGGGTCTTAACTAGCACCGTTGCGTCTATTGCACTCAAGACAAGTCAACATCACATTATTTCTGACATGACCGAGATTGTTATTTTTTCTGTCAACGGTGAATTAGCGAGGATCCTTATCCAAATACTGCCAACGCATTATACAATTGCAACTTGCGCAGTGATTATTCTGTTGTTTCTTCAAAGTGATTATTAATTCAGCATCAATGTCAAATTCTCGTTGTTTTTTTTTTGTCCTGTTGTTTGTAACCGGAGAGTTTTTTATCAATCATTTTAATATCAATATCATCTATTGTGGTGTCATTATCATCGAAAACAATTCTTCGAAGTTGATTTATTTTTCGTACTCTGGATACTGCAAGATAGACTAAATTTGACCATTCGATGCGATTATCTACAATCCAAACAATTGTATCCGATATAGTCAATCCTTGTGAGGAATGTATTGTTGCTGCGTATCCTAGCGTCCATGGGGATTTATTAGCACGCAATGCATCTTCAACGACATTGATATCAACCAGCACAATATCATTTAATACTAAATTCTGTTTTTCACTTTGTCCTGGAATATCAACTTCAATGTTCTGTTTTCGTGTATCCGATGGCCTATAGCAAAGAGGCACTGGAAGTGTTGCAAATTTTTGTTTATGCAATTCAAATAATTTCATCTGAAGTGTGTCCCTGACTATTTTTCTACTTGCAATTATCAAATCATTTGGTCTCCATGTTTCCCAGAAATCATTCATTGGAGTTTCCGTAATTATTTCACGGGCTATTTCACACTGGATTCTATCCGGTTGTAATCTAATTAGTTTCTTAAATTCTTTTAATTTTTCATCAAGTGATCTATGATCGGTATCAATTTCTTCATAATAGTCTACAAAACCCTTTAGCCATTCATGTGGGGATGCACCGACAAATGGTGGTGGTTGGCCGTGATCACCGCACATGACGACTTTTGCATTTTTTAATAACAACCACTCAAGAAATATTTTTAATACATCTTCTGACACTGTGTCTATTTCATCCCAAATCATGATTTCAGGAATAAATTTCTCTCCCATGCGCTCAGGAGTCCATTTATCTCCCTTCCATCGGAAAAAAACTATGATAGGTACAGGCATTTACCCCTCTCTGTATCATTTCTCTTGCAAGTCTGTGAGTTGGTGTTAGTACAATCATGTTTGGATTGGAAACACGAAATAACTCAATTGCCCGGGTTGTTTTTCCTGACCCACCACAGCCGTTTAAATAAACTGTTTTATACAGGCATATTGGATCGGATACCGGTGGTGCATTAGAAAATTCTGAACACTGATTGCTTTTTAAATAATTATTTTCAATGGTAACATCTGCTGATGGAATATAATCATGAAGCATTTCTTTCTTAATTCTCCATGATCCCCTATTCTCGTTGCCAGTAGCCTTAAAATCAGCCATTTTGCTATTTATGTAAAATGAATCAGTGGCAACTCTAACTGCGGTGTCAGGAAATTTATTAATCATTGAAAACAGATTAATAGAAGCATAACCAAGCATAGAAGCTCTCAAATGTGTGTACTGCGGATTGTATCCATCATTGTAAGTAACAATTGTACCCAATTTGGTTCCATCGGACATAAATGCGTCCTTACGATTTACATATAGGCCCCTATTCGTTAAATCCGCGATTACAAAATCGTATTCAGCATTGTCTATAATTAACCGTGAAGAATATCTTGTATTATCGTATTTACCACCCTGGGTAAATTTACCGATTATTCTTCTACTGAGATCTTTTGCTTCGTTGTTTCTGATTTCAAATAACTGTTTGGACCAATTCATGATTTGTTGTTCATTAAAATCAGGAAACAGTTTTCGCTGTTCGCTAATTATTTTTTTCTAGATCAGGTTGTGGTAACCAGACTGATTTCTGTGCTCGTTTGGATATAATTGCTTCACTGACAATTAATGATTTTAACATCTTACAATCAAGCATATACCGTAATAACACTATTGGCATCCAGTGTTTTTCAGACATGTGTTTACCAATCCAAAGATAACTACACGGATGAAGTCCTTCAGCCATTTCAAATGATACCACACAAGCGAATCCGGTTAAATCGAAATCAGGCAGTGGTCCATTAATAGCAACACGGGTCATTTCGTGTGTTGGGTGTCCAAATCGTTTGAAATATTTCTCGCATTCTCCATACCCAAGAAAACTTCCTGGATAACACGCAATCATATCAACTGAAATAACGGTTTCAGGGTCGTATTTTGTATTCCATAATCCTCCATGGCTGTATTCAAGACAGGATAATTTGACATCTGATAAAAACTCACTTCGTGTTGGTTTCCACGCGTTTTTCTTTCTAGCAAAATGTGCTGCAATTGATGGTAGTGTAAAACAGTTTGCTAATAATTGATCGTTGTCTTCCCCCTCCCCAGAAAACTCACTAGCTAGTTGTTTCATTTGATTATGCAGTTCTTCAGTACGGTATAATTCTCCGTTGGGCCTTACAAACTGATCAAATTTGCATTCTTCGTCTGAAGTACTATGAAATAGCCACATTGACACGGGATCGTTTTTACTCAAATGGTAAATAGCATCAAATAATTTCTGCTCTGAAAAAAACTCTTCGGTTTGGGGGATATATTTTACGGTTCTATCCCGTGGGAATATTGTTACTGCAGATGACCACGCGTGTTCATTATGATCAATAATTTCAATTGGGGTTCCTTTTTTTGATTGATATTTCGGTTTTTTTAATACTTCACCGGTGATTGTCCTTACCGATATTGGAAATCTCAATGATGTTTCTAATTTAATTATATCTTGAATTGTTGCCCCATGTTCTTTTACCGTTAATTCCCACTCGGTTATTTTTTTTCGTCTTAGATCAGTTAGTTTATTTCCCCGGGACGCATTTGTGAAGTGTTCTATTATTCGTTCTGCTACACAATTGAGCCCTGTCGAATATTTCATAGGTGCTAGTTTTGCAATATCAGGTTTTTCATTGAGCGGATAGATCCCGTAAACAACTGCTGTTACAGGGTAAGATCTTTCGTAGTAGGGTTTGTCAATTCCCATCAAAATTCCTGGTTTTGAATCCTGATTCACGGTGATAGTTTTTTTGCCCTTGAGAATGGGTTCAAATTTATCCCTAATGATCCATTTTCCACCATCACGGATAATGAATTTGATTCGAAAAAATGACTTTCTTCCCCAAGACGTGAAATGATCACTGCTGCTTTTTCATCATTCATGGTAGCGTCAACAACATCATCAATTCGAAATGTTGACCAACAATAAGATGCTCCATCACGCTTGAATTCATTAAAACAGTCTCTGATGGGTTTATCAAGAATTTTATTCTTGGGTGTATTAGAAACTATATCAAGATTGAATTGAGCATCTTTCCATGGTGATCTCTTGTTACGTTTTTGGGGTCTATCGCGATTAAATCTAGGATTAATTTTCAATAATCTCTTAAACTCCTTCATGTTTCCGTCTACTACACGTTTTTTGGGTCTATCGCGATTAAATCTAGGATTAATTTTCAATAATCTCTTAAACTCTTTCATGTTTCCGTCTCTTGGACGTTTGGGTCTATCGTATTAAATTTAGGATTAATTTTCAATAATCTCTTAAACTCCTTCATGTTTCCCTCTCTTGGACGTATGTTTCCGTCTCTTGGACGTTTGGGTCTATCGCGATTAAATCTAGGATTAATTTTCAATAATCTCTTAAACTCCTTCATGTTTCCGTCTATTGGACGTTTTTTCGGTTTATCGATATTAAATTTAGGATTAATTTTCAATAATCTCTTAAACTCCTTATCAACATTGAATTTAGCATTTTTCGAAGTCAATCTCTTGAACTCCCTCATGCTATAATTAAAACAAGCATTTAAATGAAAGATTTATGTATAATGAATCACTGCAAATGGCTTATGATTGGATCAGTAATCCCGTGTAACAAATCATGCAGAAATGAGTTCTGTGGGTATCATATGCAAAGCTTTCGTCGTGGAAGCCTTGGTCCGTTACCCTGTATTCGATGTGGGGTTGGGGTCAGGGGGAAATCACAATTGTGTCTGAATTGCGGTGGTAAGCGATACAGGGAATTGAAGCGTTATTATGATAAAAGAATAAAAAATGGACAATCAATCAGAAATTTTGACCCTGAAAAAGTCGCTGACCCTGACAACGTCCTTGACAAAATCATAAGAACCCCTCAAGACTACATTGAAAGATTCATTATTGAACCAAACAATGAATTAGACAAACAATAGTATTATGTATACGAATGAACCAAGAATTCAGACAGCATCCCTTGATTACAAATTATGAAGCATCCAGTGATGGTACTGTCAGAAACCGTAGACTGAAGAAACCAGTTGGTGCTGTGACTAATCACGGGTATTTGAAGTTTGGTGCTGGAAAGAAGAAATATTTCAATCATCGTTTCATATTTGAATGTTTTAATGGATTGATCGAGGATGATTTTGTTATTGATCATATCGATTCTAATCCAAAGAACAATTCTTTATCAAATCTGCAAGCTATCACACAGAGTGAGAATTCCAAACGGGGGAAGACTGGAAAATACTCGAAAAAAGCGAGACCTGTGAAATCCTTGAATACAACAACTAATGAAGAAAAAATATTTAAATAGATATATGAAGCCGGCAAATTTTTCAATATTTGTAGAACTTCAGTACGATTCGTTGCAGAGGGGATTTATCGATCGGCGATTTCAAAAAAGAGCGAACAAAAAGTTCAATTTAGTTATCTCTAATGCGTCATATTTTTCAATTAGAGATATGTCATGTTATAGAATAATGAATTCTGAAAACATGAATAGCATCATAGTTGAAATAGCAAAATTGAAAAATCAGGATATCAAACTATCAGATGGGTTAAATCCTGATCAAATTGTGTCTGATTTTCAGGATATAGAATACGGAGTAAACAACAATAAATATATGCTACCAAAGAAATATGCACTCATCAAAATAATTCAGAATTCTATTAGAGACTCTCTTTCATTTTCCAGTGACATCAGTGTATTCGTTCCGTTGTATACTATCGTAGAGGGGATACGAAAAGAATTAGGTAACGAATACGAATTGAAAAAAGAAGTCAACTCTAAAATTAGAAACCTACGGGCGTTAATTCAGGAAAATTGATTGCCCGACCATTGATTGCCCGATCATTGATTGCCCGACCATTATCATTTTTTTTAGCCGACCCTCAAGGAGGATGTCAAAAATCGATGGATGATCAATGAAAAAGTGAGGAAAGTGTCATTATTAATTATTTTATATACAATTATGACACTTTCCACAAACCTGATAGAGCCGTTAAAACACTTCCATGACCGTATCAAAAATCATCCGACATGTCAAAAAAGTGTGGAAACTATCAGTATTATTTATTTTATATACAATTATGATACTTTCCACATCAATGATAGAGCTGTTAAAACACTTCCGTGACCGTGTTAAAACAGTGAAAATATTTCATACTGAATAAAAAATTGATGGACGATCAAGGGAAAAGTGTGGAAAGTCACAGTATTATTTATTTTATATACAATTATGTGACTTTCCACAACCTTGATAGGATGAAATAACACTTTCATGACCGTATCAAAAATCATCCGACATGTCAAAAAATCGAATGTTGAAAGTGTCAGTATTATTTATTTTATATACAATTATGACACTTTCAACATCATTGATAGGATGAAATAACACTTCCATGATGGTGTTAGGTCGGGATTGAAAAAGTGTTTTACAATTGAAAAATTGTTTCTGATTTCAAATAATGGTCAATGAAGCATTAACAACCCGATTGGCTCGTGAACGATTAGATGCAATTAAGAGATTTGTACCAATTCGTGACTCTGTCAGGAATAAACTGCAACAACGACAGAGTTTACAAACTGATTTTGCTCTGGGGTCTGAAGAATTGTTTAAACCAGTAACCACAGCAACGAAGGAGGTAGAGCGTGCTATACTGGGAGATGATCCTGACGGTAAAAGAAAAGAGGAGGGTCTTATTCCTGTACTTGATATACTAGCAGCGAAAACTGAACAAACTGAAAAAACTGAACCACCTACTAATCCGAAAAAAAACGACTGTTTCTCTATTGAATAAATTTACTGATAATGCTAAAACATTAATAAAACAATTTAGTTTATTCAAACCAAAGGATTATCAAGCTTTTGGTGATTTTGCTGCTCAAAGCTATAATTCAAAAAAAAAGATTTTTTAAAGGACGAGTATAAGGATGATAGAATATCAAGTAATGATTGGTCCGATAATTTGTATAAAATAAATAAAGGGATTGGTCGTTTGAATAAGGATGAGATGGGGTACAAGGAATTTCAAAGGGGAATTAGTAATTATAAAAGAAAACAAATAGAAGAGCGACAACGAGAAATAGAAGAACGACGTCAAACACCAACACGTAGACAAACAAGAAGACAAAAAAAAAAAAAAACAAGAAGAACTTGATGATGATCCTCTTGATTATTTACAACTCTCAAAGGATGAAAGTTTCGGGAGTGGGATTTCAGGGAAAAATCGTCTAGTTGGAAACACTTGTCCTGATAGTGTTATCAATGATATATCACAATTAGATGTTTTAATCGGAGGATTCCGAGCTGGAAATAATTCACCGGAAATAATTAATGAAGCAGCTGATATCTGTAGACGGTTATTTCAAGGTGGTATCATGCATATCAGCACATATCGAGATTTCATTGACGAGTTAGCAAATGGGTATCACAGTGATTAGCGTTTCCAATTGACAAATTGTTTTACAATTGAAAAATTGTTTCTGATTTCAAATAATGATCATACATTACAATCATGATAAACCAACCCACGTCTATGTAGTTAATTCACGGTTTCCAGTTTATAGAGCATACTATGGTGATGGTTTGGGTAATACCATTGCTGGGTTATTTGCAAGAATGGCTCCAAAAGTGATGCCGTTAGCTAAACAATTATCAATGAAAGCCATTGATGTTATTCGTGATAAGGGTATTGGTGCTGTTGGAGATCTTGCCGGAAAAGCATTTTCAGCCGCGAAGAATAAAATAACATCATTAGTTAGGCGAAAAAAGAAACAGGTACCATTGCCATCTACAGCAGAAATGCCTGCAAGTGTTAGTAAAATTATAAATAACGCAGTAGAACAGAAACTATCATCGCTGGGGGCTCCAAGTGACCAGGATAACATGATAGCAAACATGATAGCAGGAAGTGGCTTTAAAAAACCACGTCGATGAAATCCTACGGATTTTCACGCTAGCGTTTTTCACGATGAAATCCTACAATAGCAATGAAAATCTTTTACGATGAAAATCCGATTTAGACTCTGATAAATAGAATAAAATGTTCAAAAGGTCACCTGATCCAGCGTTTGATATGGATGCCCCAGTTGGCAAGAATGATTCTGTACGCGATTTTCAATTTTATTCTTATCATGCAGTACAACCCGATCTCCGATCGCGAATTGAACTTCAAGTTCATGATACCAGTAAATACTTTTTGCCGTGTGAGGCATTTATCGAAATCGAAGGAGAACTTGTAACAAATGATGCTGCTCATGATGATCCTCCATATGACAATAACCCAACTATCAAAGTTGGTTTTGTTAATAACGGTATCATGGCGTTATTTGATAGCGCTAGATATCTCATTGATGGAAAAGAAATTGAATCCATTGATCGTGATGTTGATGTGGCCACAACAATCATAGGGTTAGCGAGATATTCTGATGATTATACAAGATCAGCGGGTCCATCTATGATGTTTTCTAAGGATATTACTGATCACCCTGAACACAACCAGTATTCTAGAGTCAAGGCAACACATGCTTCTTCAGTTAATCCAGCACCAGCCGGATATACAAGACCAGCTGGTGATTTTGATGTCATAAATAATATTACTAACTACAACCTAGGGTTTGCAACACGCGTATTAACGTTGCAAGGACAGCGTCGACAATTTTCATGTGCAATTCCACTGCATCATATATTCGGATTCTGTAGAAACGTCCGAAAAGTTATTTATGGAGCTAAACACACAGTAGCGCTTGTACGAAAGGGTACTGATAATGATGCAATATGGCATGATGCTGGTGTTGCTGATGGTAAAGTCATTTTAACAAAACTAGCATTGTGGATGTCAGTGTTAACTCCATCAATCACAGCAGAAGAAAAATTGTTATCATTTATGGACCAAGGAGGAAAATCATTGTTGAGTTGGTTATCAGTGACCACTGATATTAAACAAGACAATTTTGATGATATATTTACTTGGCATCTGGCATCAAAACAAGGGGTTTCAGCTCCACGTCATATATTTATTGCATTACAGAATAATGCACGAGCTGGTAATCAACAACGAAGTCATATGATATTTGATCAGTTAGGTGTTAGAGAGGTCTCACTGAGAATAAACGGACAACAGGAACCATCTGAAGATGTACAACTTGATTACGGTCAAAATCATATTGCACGTGTATATCATAACCTGTTGTCATTTATGGCACGTGATCAAAATGTTGATACTGGTTTGCAAATATCACAATTGGATTTCAAAAGCCTCTATCCGATTTATTACTTTTCATTGGAACATCTTGATTTGATGAGACAATCTGTTATTGATATACACTTTAGAGCCCGTGTAACCCGTCCTGGTGGTATTGCTAATTATAGAGCGGTTGCTGTCATTCTCAGTGATAAATCAATGTTGTTAGAAGGAGTTGGAGGAAGAATGAGAGTGGTAGATGCCCCAGTAGAAAATCTTTGAACGATTTTCTCGATTTTTCATTGAAATTGTAAACGATTTAGAATCAATCTATTATGTATAACATGTCATATAGTGTTATTAGTGTTGCGTTAACTCCCGGTCAAGTCAAGAAATTGCAATCAGAATCGGCTAAAAAATGTGGAACCACAATCACGTTGAAACCTAATCAAATGACTGGTGGTGCAAATAAATTATCGCTGACAACTCGTCAAATAAAACATTTCAATGATTCACTTGTAGCCAAAAAAGGTGTTCAGATTACTCTTTCTGCGGCTGCTATCAAAAATATGATTAAAACAGGCGGTATATTTCCATTGTTAGCTGCAATACCAGCAGTGATTGCAGCAGCAGCCCCAGCGGTGGCTAAAGCAGCGGCGTTAGGAGCCGTTGGTACTGCAGCAGGAATGGCACTAAAGAAG
Organism: Unio delphinus; assembly: GCA_029339505.1. Classification (NCBI taxonomy): domain Eukaryota; kingdom Metazoa; phylum Mollusca; class Bivalvia; order Unionida; family Unionidae; genus Unio; species Unio delphinus. Next base: position 1,870,649 of record JAQISU010000061.1, on the reverse strand, counting down.
GCAACTGGACAAGGATATAAAAAAAGGGAAAGGGTCTAAGACTACCAGGAACCCCGTATTCATGGTACAGCGGAAAGGGTTTAAGACTACCAGGAACCCCGTATTCATGGTACAGCGGGAGATCCGTTCACGGATCAGGCCTGAGACTAGGACCGGTTTATTAAACTCAAAAATTTTCGATGGTTCCCATGTCCAATTTTGATTTAATGGATGCTGCTAAAAAACTGGCGATTAAAAATTTCAGAGGTGTCTTTATGAAAGATCAATTACCGGCACAACCCAATGATGTTGAAACCGGAATCATTAATTTAGATAACAGCACTGGACCTGGTACTCACTGGGTTGCATACGCTATTGATCCACGTGGGATTGTCTATTTTGATTCATATGGATTAGCCCCGCCAAAAGAGTTTATGCGTTATATAAAAAAAAATTCAATGAAGACTTGGTATTCTACGCTACGAACACAACAAATCAATGACCCACCAATATGCGGCAGCGAAGTATTAAATGTCCTTAACGCTATTTCAGCATCTAGAAAACCACCTCATATTGTCGTAAATGAATACACTAGTAGTCGCTTTTTAGAGAGAGAAAGAGTTTTACAATAACATGATTGATATCTGGGGAAGACCTCTGAAACCCAAACCCGATGACACTGCAACCGGTGATATAAAAAAAAAATTAAAGATGAAATCGCTGAGACGTTAAATTTAACAAGTGTTGACCCGAATGAAATAGTTGTATTTCAAGACAAACAGGGTAAATTGAAAACTAGTGATGTGTCGTTGGATGATATTTTAGTTAAACAACGACACGCAATCGAGAATACTATCGCGTTATTTTCCGATCAGGGTAAACTCAAACCGGGTGTACTTATTTCGACGATTACAGATCGATTAAAAACTCTCAACGATGAATTAAAAAATTCTGTGTTGGAACTAACAACACTTCAATCTAAAAGTGAAGAACACGGAAAACAATTAACATCATTTCGTAGAAATATCATTGATAAATTTATTGGAACCCCGTTAGATAAAATTGAAATAAAACTCCCTGATATTAAAAAATCCATCGATGAGACGAAAACTTTCATCGAAGCCATCAAAAATGATTTTTCGAGGATGATAACAATCATTGAAAAAACAAAAATTCCTCATGAGAAAACCAACAACGTAGTATACACGATCCAACACGGATCATTTGAGTGGAGGGTAATAAGGACCAAATTAGATATCACTGCAACCGTCAAGGGTATTTATCGATTAACACTAGTAACACCGATTCAATTTAATATTTCATCGTCCAGTTCATCCGGGGTCAATAATACGATTTCAACGATCATCGACAAGGATACAACTGAACAGTTCACGTTAACACCCACTGATAAAAATTTGATTAAGGTCTCAACAACATGGTATTTGGAATTCGTAGCGGATTTAAGTTGAAAATTGCAAAGCAATTTCACTAACGGCTTCAATTGAAAGGAAAATCCTTCGGATTTCACAATTGAAAACGCTAGCGTTTTTAAAATAAAAATGATTTCATCATCGCAATATCGTTATGATCAGGTCAGAGAATTTCAAACTAGACTCAAAACCCTGTCTGAGGAGTATGCAATGAAAATTAAAAAATATCGCAGGAGAATTACCGCAATTGATGTTACTGTGTACGCTGTGAGTGGTGTAATCACCGGAGCCGGTATTATACTATCTTCAGTGACAATGATGGCCCCGATAGCTGTTCCAATTTGCATTTCTGCGGCAACAACAATCGCGGGAATAATTTCAATAATAACAAAAAAATATCATCATGCAGCCAACGGAAACTACAAGACTACATAATTCAAGTTCATGTTGTATCCACTGCATGCTCGCAATTATCCTCATTGATATCGTCATCTCTCGATGATACAATTATATCAGAGAGTGAGTTTTCAGCGATGGTAGATATATATGATTCTGCGATGTCAAAATTAGAAATACAACAACATGAGTATAATAACAATGACAACACCGATGGAATTGGAGAACACAAACCCGAAAACCAGAATGATCTCAATAACCTCAACGATATCAGATAGTGAGTTCTCAGTGATGGTACGTGTCTATGATCCCGCAATATCAAAATTAGAAATACATCATGAGTATAATAACAATGACAACACAGATGGAATTACTTCAACAAATAGTGGAGAACACAAACCCAGTACAAACAAGCATGATCTCAATAACATCAACGAATCCAGAATTCAGTGTGAATTTCCCCTCTCCGGTCCCTGTGAAGGAGATAGCGCTAGCAAAATTACGAGTATACCATAGTTGGCCAAATATTAGGTCAAAATCATTTGGTGGTCAACAACCGAATAATTCACTGGTATTTGCAAATAAGAATAAAGACGACGGTACCCCAGACTGGAACGTTGTTTCAATACCAACAGGGTCATATCAAATTGAACAAATCAATGCTGAATTGCAACGTAGAATAAAATCGATTACTGGAGCAGAATCAAAAATAGCTATAACGGTTCATGAGCCAACACTATCATCTGCCATTGAAATAAGCACAGATGGTTACGTCGTAGATATCTATCAGAGCTCTATAAGAACCGTACTAGGATGGCCTGAATTACCACCTCGGATAGCTTATCAAATACCTGAACCACACAAAACTGATTATATCACCGACAGGATAAAATCTGATAATCCAGTAAAAAGCTATAAAGATCACAGAATAACTTTAGATTTTTTTGGTATCCATATCGATATAGATAGAAAAGAGATACATGGTTTTGTTAACGAACCTAAAATTATTGAAAATTTCACAGCAATGAATAATGATTTTTCACTGTTGTTAATATCTCTTAAATCTGGCTCTCTTACCCGAGATGAATTTATCAGCGTCATAGAAACATGCAATAAAATTATCGACGATATGGAAACATTTAATTTGAAAATTATTCAGGATATATTAGATGATGATGATCCCCTATCGAGAACAACATTTGCAACAAACTATAAAATCCCCGTCAAAGATATCCCCACATTCAAACTACCGGGATATAACGTGCCAGAACTAAAAAAACTTCTCAGTGATGCCATCGATGTCGGTTTTAAAATAATTCATGATGCATGGAAAAAAAACAACATCACCGGAAATAAAAACCCTCAAACATAATAATGACCCAGATGGTGGTGGCAGGCATATCGCCCCTCAAAATGTGAATATTTCATCGGTGATAGCGCTCAATTTAGTATGTGATGTTATCGAAGGAAGCTATCAAATAAATTTAGAACGATCAAATCAAGCTCAGCAAGGATATATTTTGTATTCATTTGCACCAACAGCTCCTCCAGGATTTTTAATAATTGAGTCCCCGGTGAATCCAGTCTATATGCGATGTCATAATAATTCATTAACCAGAATTAATTTCAAACTCACTGACCAGTCCAATAATTTGATTGATTTACAAGGTGAGGTTCTACAAATTAGTCTGTTTGTGAAATCCTAAGGATTTTCATCCTATGACCCTAGGACCGGACTGGATCAAATATTCGGTTGAAGACGAATGGAGGCTTAGTCATTTTTTTGATTTCATTGATTTCATTGATTTTTCATTATTATTTTTTGCCTGATTTCATTGATTTTTCATTATTATTTTTTGCCTGATCATTGATTTTTTTGCCTGATTTCATTGTTTTAAGCCTGATTTCATTGAAAACTTGTTAAAAAATGTTGTCCGGCTCGCCCCCTCTGCTGCTATCCATTTGGACAAATCGACAATATTCTACATTCGACATTTTTTTAAATAGCAAGCACAATTATCTCATGATGAGTTATTTCATTAGAAACATAGATTTTAAACGCCACAAATATTCATCTGGTAGATTCAATAACAGAAATGAAATTTATAAAAGCCTGGCTAACAGTGCCAGGGCTCTAAGCACTATCAATAGTACAATACATTCCCCCCTCCCCCCATCCCTTCCTACGAAATGTGAAACCAAAGCTAAAATAGCATTAAAAGCTAACAAGGTGGAAAATACCATAGTTGTCATCATTCCAAATCAAAATATTTGTTCATGCAGATCGAAATATAATGCATTAAATTTTATCAAGAACAATTAATTTTAATATTTTCCGGTGCCGCTTTTGGGCTGGTGTTTTGCGCACGTTCATAGTGTGCTTATTGGGCAATCCAGTACCAGCAAGGGAGATGGGGCCCATTGAAGCTACATACGCTGCTCAAATGAATCAAAACGAACAAATGCAGTTCTGAATAGTGGAAATTTTCCTATGTCGAACTGACCAAATCAACTAGACAGCCACAACTGTGATCACCTACGAAATAGAAATGTGTTTGTATTCTTTGTAAAAAGACAGGCTAATTGAGAGTGAGGCAATTTATCCCTTGTAATGGCCACACATATAAAGAAGAACTCGTCTCAGCCTTGAATGTGTCATCCTAAGAATGTATATAACTTATATAATGCAAGGACATTAACTATCTCATGCTTTGGGCTAGTGTACATCAATGCTGGAGATGTCATACGATTTCTCATTTTAGATCTATATTGTATGACGGTACCAAGCATTTGTTCATAGACCTTAAAGCTAACGTTTGGCGAAATAATATATCTTCTATCCTACTCTAGTAGGTGTGTCACCCACTGTCAAAGGGAGCAACGTTAGTGTATCAATTTGACAAGGGACAGAATCACGTTTCCGGAGTACATAATAGAGATAACTCTCCTTGAACTAGACCGGGGTAAGACTTCTCCAGTCTAAAAACAGGTCAGCCTGGTGTCAGGATAATGTGACTGGCTGTGACATGATGCTACATATCTGCGGCATGATGCCCCGGTGCTATTCATGAGGGATATCAGCGTGAAACATGGGAATAAACGGTATTCCTCCCACAATTTGTTTTCCTTTGCAATTTGTGAGGTCAGCACGATTTGTTTACTTGGCTCTTTGCATCACTTCTCTTTAAGAGCTTTACTTTACCCCCGGTTTGCTGAAGATGCTAGGTTAGGTCGTTTTAAGTGCTTTACTGTAAGGGCATGTTTTTGTTTGCAGTGCATTGCATGACAGATTGATCGAACAAGGCAGAGGCGTAGCTATGATATTTTGCGCCCGGGGACGAACTGTAAAATTGTCGCCCCAGCCCCCTCCCCATTTAATCACATTTTTCTATTACCCTTGTTTACTTATTATAATGCAACGTTGTAACGTTGTAAGCCTCATTTTGGCTCCCCTGTACCTTGGCGCCCGGGGACATATGTACCCCTGCCCCCCCCCCCCCTAGCTACACCTCTGGAACAAGGTACTGGTGTTTGTCAATCGGCTTGGAATCAATGTATGCATGTAGCGTGTTTGCGATACAATTGTTTTGTTTTGTGTCCAAAATATATGATCGATGTTCGAAATATTAACAGTTAATGTGATTAAATAATGAACATTACTGGCTTCGGGTTATGAATTAATTAGCTTTTCCATCCCTTGCTGCCACTTTATTGCCATGTCACCAAGGAAACGTAACTTACAGAAACCAGAAGCTGGTTTCTAATCGGTCATTAAATGTAGTTTTGCATATGACGGAGCCATAGTGGCACCCATGGATGTTCCGTTTCTTTGGAGATAGTTCTTGCCATTGAACTCAAAGCTATTTAGTTATGGGTTTGTGGGGTGGGTGGGGTGGGGGTACAATATTGTTAGGTTTTCTTGTTTATATGTCACTCGTTAAAACATTTCATCAACCGCGTGTTCAACTTTTTCTAAGCATATTATAGTGTTGAGTCATGGATTGTCTACTACTAGAATGTGATATAAGTATGATCTCTGTTTGTTTTTTTCTTCATCATCATTTCATATACCGCAGACGCTTTCTCAATTGGTTTGGTTATGATGGCAGTACTAGATTCTAGTGTCCTTCTGGCTTCAGTTTCCTCTTTTTTAAGTCGGATCATTGTAAGAAATTAAAGTTCCGTACCTGAACTGCTTTCATAGGTGGTCGTTGTATGAATGCAAGTAATTCAGAAAGAAATATTAACTTTAGTTAATCTTACGAGAAGATATAATTAAAGAAATCCCGAGGGAGTAATTGCATGTTGTTGATGTAAGCAAGCTGAATTCGGAGAGAAATTCAGAATTGTATACTGCCAAACGCTGTTAGGTTGCTTTAGAGTGATTGAAGTAAGCCCATAGTGTAGGACTTTATTGGAATAGAATACGGGTAAGAGTTTAAGTCTATTTGTAAAGACGAATTAGGTTATAAAAGGACCCAATAAGCGAATTTGTAGAGCGGAGTCTCAGGGAATACAGAAAGACCATGCACGATGGACTTGGAGCAGTTCAGTTTGAAGTTGCTGGATGAAGCGCCTGTGAAACTGAAATCCTATCCACTACCTCATGCGACGTTAGAAACTGCACGAGACGAAATTAGAACTGTTTGACTTAGGGGTCATTGAACCAGTCGAATCTGCATATAGTTCACCGGTTGTTTTGGTCCATAAGAAGGATGGCGATCACCGAATTTGTGTCGACTATCGGAAATTAAGCAGGATCACAGATTTTCAGGTCGAAATGTTAACGGATCCTGAGCCCATATTTGCTTTAGTAACCAACGCCAAACATTTTAATATTTACTCTAAAATAGAATTGTTCAAGAGATATTTTCAAATTTCAGTTCGTCAGGAAGACCGTCCAAAACTTGCCTTTGCGACAGCAGAGGGGACATACCAATGGATAATCATGCTGTTAGGGGTCAGGAATGCACCCAGAATTTTCACCCGGATGATGAGGAAACTGCTATAACCTTTACGGGGGAGGGCCTGAGTTTCAAATGTCATGGACGATTGGCGACAACTACTAGGGACGAACACGTGATCTTGGTGAGAATAGTTCTGAAACGATTTATACCGTCCGACCATCAAAATATCAGTTAGGATTTCGGAGACTGACCAATCTTGTACACACACTCAGTGAAGATACATTAACACCAGACAGTGATAAAGTCGATCAATTTCGGAAAGCCGCACGTACAACTACAAAACAGAAGTACGATATTTTTTAGGATTTATGGGTTATTATCGTAAGAATGTTGCAAATTTCAGCGCTATTACTAGTCCGTTGACTGACTTTACATGGAAGAAGGCTTCGACAAAGGTTATTTGGACAGCCGATTGTGATAAACTATTTAAAAAGTTCAAGGATATGTTGACCTCAGACGCCGTAGTGAAACTACCGGGCATGACACAAAACTTGGTCTTACGTACCGACGCTTCTTACATGGGTCTTGATGCAGTTTTACTGCAGGAGCATGATGGGAACATATTCCCGGTTGTTTATGGTAGCAGGAAGTTGTTGTTAGTTGAGCGTAATTATTCAGTTATCTAAATAGGATGCATAGCAATTGTCTTTGAGATCTCTAAATTCCAGTGCAGTCTGTATGGGAGAAAGTTTATTCTGGAAACTGACTACCGGCCACTTGCTTTTTTGGCCCAAGTTAAATTGACAAATGGTCGTTTAATGAGATTGTCATTATTTCTTTAGCAATATCAAGTTCAGTTGCGTTACATCAAGGGAAGCGCATATGTAGGAGCAAATTGACTGAGTAGACTAATTGGTTCTGAGGGGAAGGGGTCGCCTAAAGACATGTAAACAATAATTTGGATGCAGCTTCAGAATTCAGAAAGCAAAATCCCACATTGTTCTCTTAAAAAGTAACCTGTGTGAAGTATCGAATTCTGAATAAGCAGTGAACCTTAAAGTTGAATGCACTGAGCATTAAGTTGTTATCACATTTAGACAGATGAGTCTTTGTGTAGGGTTATTTCGACCTTTATTCTTAATTTATTCCATGTAAGTGTTAAAACTTCAAAGGAACCAGTGTTCCGATTCAACGAAATCGACCAGTTATCTTAACACGGTTTTGGGAAAGAGACAGCTGAAATTCCGACCCGTGTCATAGTAGTGCTTCAAAGGAAAAAGTTATATAACGTAGTTCAGAGATTCTGATTGACGACACAAATCATTAATTGTTTGTTTCTAAATATAGTTTTCTGAGGAGAAGCAAAAATGTTCGCTTTAAATAGAAACATAACCAAGGATAGTGTTGGTGAAATGAGTTACGAATAGAATTCCGCCAAAGATACCATGTATATTTGTAACTTGTGCAATTTCTTAAATAGAATTTAAACGTTCCAAAACAGTTTTTGTAAAATTATAATTCAAATATTGTTTATTGTTCCTGAAATTAAAAGAACAGCATTGTGTTTGTTTTCATGTATTACTATTTGCAACAGTCCAAATTGACTTTTCGGTCTTAATAACTACAATGAAAACAATTGAAATTAAACTGGCAATGAAATATGTCCGAAACTATTGCATAACCGGCATTCCCTTATATATTCCATGCTTGCTCTTTAGCAGAACGTTGCAACTGAATTTTGTTTAGTACGTATAATAATGTTGAACTGTAAAGTTGTGTTTCTTGATCAAGGCTTAAAGCAACTAATTTAGTATCGCTCGTTACACATAATATTAACAATCGAGTCTGAACGTCCTCCTTCAAGAACAAAGCACATCCGGGGCGGGGGCAACCATTTTGAATTTCGTTTATGAAAAGAACATGGCACATGACGGGATCACGTGTCTGTATATAGCAAAACTAAAGTTTTGGTGGGAAAAGATTTGAAAGCTAATTTCAATTCACCACATATGTCTTTGTTTGAATATGTTTTACTTACCAGCTATTTAATCCATTTATTTCTTATTTTGAATATATTTTATTAACCGTCTATTTAATCCGGTTATTTTTATGAAGGATAATTTAGTGCTGTTTGATTATTATTTTGTTTATCCGAAAATGAAGAAATGCCTCCGTTTACCACATCCGATGTATATATGGTTTTAAGGAAAAGACCGATGGTGCTTCAATTGTTGCAAAAACTTCACTAGACTTGGAATTAAGTTTTCTAACCGATGGTTGTTTAATATTGATCAATCGAGCATCATCGTCATTGCCGTCGCTGTCACTGTCGTTATAATTGTTGTCGGGGTTTACTTCACTAATAATAATAATAATAATAATAATAATAATAATAATAATAATAATAATAATAATAAAAATAATAATAATATTATTATTATATTATTATTATTATTATTATTATTATTATTATTATTTCAGACCTCTAAACCAATATTATTCATCTTGATAAGCCTTTTCATTGTTGGATTATGTGCTAAAAGGACCAAAGGTGGTAAATATAGAAAGGCTCCAGTAGTAGGACAGAGACTCACAGACAAAATGTCACAATCTGAATTTCACTTTTATTTGTTACATGTAGGACAAAAAGTCACAGAATATAAAGTCGCACTTTGAATCTCAGTTGCTAATCAATTGCCCTTTTTTCTGTCAAGCCGTGTATTCGTTGTGATCATTAATTGTAATAATTAATAATATTGGAATATAATGATTGTAAGACATTAAAAAACAAAGTTTTGATAATTCAAAGTGTGACCTTATTTCCTGGGACTTTTTGTCATGCATGCACACAATTGCTATATTTCACATTGTGACTGGTTCTGTGACTTTCTGACACATGTGTATTTGTAACCTTTTGTCAGTGAAGTTTGTTTTTCATAGATGTTTGTGGTAATCAACATTAACAGGTTCGAAGTGACAATGTCAGCATGTGTTTAGATAAAATCAGCAACAACTCTTTTAATGAAGGAGCCACAAGAATTTACAAGCGCAAGTTACTGATTCGAGGTATTTAATTATTATTATTATTATTATTATTATTATTATTATTATTATTATTATTATTATTATTATTATTTCCATACTCCATCGAAGAGCGAAGATTTGTTATAGTCCTCGTGGGTCAGTCTGTCCTTACAAAGCTTATTATTCCTTTGTCTCCAAAGCCGTCTGAAGTATCTGACTGGAACAGTGTGTGGTTAAATTAGCGGTTGCTGTGGATGCTCAGCAAGATATTAACAAAATCTTCCATTTTTGTAAACATTTGGGTGGCGGATATAATTTGCGGTCAAGTCAAGGAAGACTCTTAGCATCACCTTCTATCCGGCTGTTCTGGAGGCTTTAAACTTTGTGAGTGGTGTAGATGTACGACAAGGTTTTACGTTTCTTCTTTTGTATCATCGTAGGATAGATTCCGTGAAAATTGTGAAAAAGAAAAATAAGCACGTGAGGAGCATTGTGAATTAGATTATTGTCATGGCTTCTCCTAACAGGCGACATGAATGATTTAACTGAAATTTTGTAAGCGGAATTGGTTGCATTAATATGCAATAAGATTGACTGAAAACATGTAGGCTGAATATAAAGTTGTTGTTGTTACACCCTTTTTCAGCTCACGCTTTACATGGCGGCCAGTATTATTGGTGGAGGAAGAACCCGAGAAAACCCCAGGAAAGAACCACCGACCCACTAGAAGCTACTGGCAAGCTTTCTCACGTAACTACATTAGCCGAATCTTAGACTCGAACCCACGCAGACAGAGGTGAGATGGCAGTGATCCGTAACGGAGAGCGCTTTAGACTACTCCGCCACTCGGGTCCCTGAATATAAAGTTACATTCAATATGCAAACATGATTTATTAAAACTATGTGTGCTGCATAACGGGTCTCATTAAATACGGAATAAGGTAACTTTTATTCCCAACCTCTCGTATGCAAAGGTATTAATTTCTTCTTTTTTTTTAAATGTCTAAAATAGGTTTTTTGAACAGTCAGGTGGTTATTATCACTCCTTCTCCATATGTACATATTCAGGTTGACGATTATAAGGGACTTTCTACTAACTTCAAGGGTGCCCCGAGTAGCCGAGTGGTCTAAAGCGCTCTCCGTTACGGATCACTACTATCTCACCTCTGCGTGGGTTCGAATCTCAGATTCGACCACTGGATATGTAAGAAGCTTGTCAGTAGCTTTTCGTGAGTCGGTGGTTCTTTCTGGGGGTTTTCCCTCCACCATTAATACTGGCCGCCAGCCAATCGTGTGCTAAAAAATGCCGTTAAACCTTACAACAACTAACTTCAGGCTATTACTATGCGCAACAGTAATTCGTACTTATGGCTTAACCACTAAATTACCTTATGTATCCAAAACTAGTGACACCATAGTTTGGTTTACTGTACATACCCATTCATTATATTGACATTGAGAATGGTTTATAGCATATGTGACATTAATAAAGGACATTTATTATCGCACCATAAACCATGTAAACATGGTACATTCATTCGATATTTTATTATACTGAACCTAAATTTATTCAAGCCATTATACATGTTTGATAAGTACACTATTTACAGTTTTATGGTGATGACAAACGCAGAGCACGTCGTGACTTGAAATTTTGACAATCAATTTACTTGAGCAATATGAATTGTAACGTCTGTTTGTAGAGTTTCCTAATGGTGTGTAACTGTCAAACACTTGCCAGATGTACGGAAATCAGTGTACAAATGGGGAATTTTCCCAGGTACACAAACTGCTGTCTGGATATAAAACGTCTTGACATAAAGATAATTCAAATGAAATGGCAATGCCTTATCTAGAAATATATTTGATGTGTGTTAATGGTACTGAGTAAGGATGGTACTCTATCCCAACGAAATAAAATATTAAATATTTAGATGGGAACGAAACGACCTAACTGGCTATTCTCAAAAGCTTACTTGTTGTACTATGAATCATTCGAAGTAATGCTGATGTTGTTTTGTTTTTATAATTATCTCGAGCAAATAAATGTCCTTATATATGTACAATCTGATTAAAATCAGATCTTCACGTTTCACCCAGGACACTGAAGATCTGACTTTAACAAGACTGCATCTTTTAAGAACGTTTTAATTATGCCAACGAAAGAATCGTAATTTTTTTCTGATGGAATAGTACCTCCACTTATTTTGCATCTATCTCCTTCTAAACCGTGTACAAAATATGCTATAGACAGCTATAGTTCGTCTGTCGTCTTAACTCATTAACTCCTGGAGGTTTGTGCTGTTTTCACGTGAAATGCGAGTAGGAAACACGTTTTGGGGACTATTTCTGAATACAACCTAATGCATCAGCGTCCAAGCAATATTCCATTCGACCAATGCCTGGCTGTACTTTAAAAAAATGTTTTCCATTGGTTATTTTGCTGGCGCATGAGCAAAAGGTGAAAAGTTGGAGTTGTTTTGTTTTTATATTTATTTTGTATTGCTTAACGGACCCATAACTTTCCTACAGAGAAGACTTCACTAAAAATGTTCCCCTTATCCTACTTTTCCTTTTGCACAGGTTCACCTGTCTGTGTGCGCTTCAAACCGGTCTGCCCTAGATCTGAGGCCATAAAGTCTAAAATCTGGACACAAAATCGGATTCCAACCATGGGCGAATTTTGGGTGGAAAAAAAAAAAACGGGTCCAAAAATGTAGGTTTTTCCCTCTGTATTTTGTAGCATAACTAAAATGTGCATACTATTTGGTATCATTGTAGAGCTGAATATGTCTACCTTTCTATAATACCATCCACTTTAGTATATCATGAATGAACTTGACGTTACAGACCTTGGAAGTAGGCTACTACCTCATGCCCGTTAACTATGCGCTATGGGTTAATGTGTTAACAGCGGTAGTTATCTATTTGTTCACCTTGTAAGCAACGTTCCCTCTAAGCGAATGGTAGATGTGCGTGCAGTGCTCGCTGCACTGCGCAAGCATTACGGAGACGAGTAAAATATAACGTTGGGTTGAGCAAAAATTGACAATTCAGCTGTGCGGAGATGCCTGAGCAGCTGCGCGCGCGAGGGAATGTTGCTTGTAAGTAGTTATTTTTAGAATACAGAAGCCGCTAAAACAGTTTTCCAGAGACGGAAGGTGCAAAATCGTCTCAATATCGTGTCCTTATAATAGTGGCAGCTCGTATATTTGCATCGATCTAACAACACTGCTGTCCAACCTTTTGGACAACACCATGGGCCACTGAATAATTATTTTCTTGAAGCCGAGGGCCGCATACGAAAATTTAAAAGCAACGAGTTGTAAAAGTATTCACAATTGTCTATGGAACGCCAGAGCTGTCTTAAGATGAGAATTTTTATTATATCGTGTGCAAACTTCTTTATATGCTGTGCTTTCTTCCTTATATGATGTGCAATCTTCTTTATATGATGTGCTTTCGTCCTTATATGATGTGCAAACTTTTTTATATGATGTGCATTTGTACTTATATGATGTGCAAACTTCTTTATATGATGTGCTTTCATCCTTATATGACGTGCAAACTTCTTTATATGCGGTGCTTTCGTCCTTATATGATGTGCAAACTTCTTTATATGCGGTGCTTTCGTCCTTATATGATGTGTAAACTTCTTTATATTTGGAAACTTCTTTATATGCGGTGCTTTCGTCCTTATATGATGTGCAAATGTCTTTATATGATATGCATTTGTACTTATATGATGTGCAAATATCTTTATATGCTGTGCTTTCGTCTTTATATGATGTGCAAACTTCTTTATATGATGTGCATTTGTACTTATATGCTGTGCTTTCGTCCTTATATGATGTGCAAACTTCATTATATGCTGTGCATTTGTACTTATATGATGTGCAAACTTCTTTATATGCGGTGCTTTCGTCCTTATATGATGTGCAAACTTCTTTATATGCGGTGCTTTCGTCCTTATATGATGTCCAAACTTCTTTATATGATGTGCATTTGTACTTATATGATGTGCTTTCGTCCTTATATGACGTGCAAACTTCGTTATATGCTGTGCATTTGTACTTATATGATGTGCAAACTTCTTTATATGCGGTGCTTTCGTCCTTATATGATGTGCAATCTTCTTTATATGATGTGCTTTCGTCCTTATATGATGTGCAAACTTCTTTATATGATGTGCTTTCGTCCTTATATGATGTGCAAATGTCTTCATATGATGTGCATTTGTACTTATATGATGTGCAAACTTCTTTATATGCTGTGCTTTCGTCCTTATATTATGTGCAATCTTCTTTATATGCGGTGCTTTCGTCTTTTAATGAAACTTCATTATAATGAGAAGCAAAAACGGAATTTGCGCAGGCGCGTGAAGTGGTTAACGCCGTGAAATAGGCTAAAATAGCAGACTCGATGTCTAATGTTCTTAAAAAAGTGAATTTAGATTCTTACATTGGGATATTTGAAGAACAGAAAATCTGGCCCGATATTGTGTGCAAACTATCATTGTATAACTTTCAATGTTTGGGCCTAGTCAATAGGTCTGACATTATGAGGCTACGGATAGAGTGCGTCAAATACGGAAGCTGTCAACCAGATTTGACAGTTCCTTCATGGCCTTCCAGTGCATCTGCCATGATTCTTTCAAGGAAAATGTTGAAGAGAGTAAATGAAAGCAAGCATCCCTGTCTGACTCCCACAGTTGTCCTAAACCAATCTCCTATTTGACCATTGAAGCATACTGCGCTGGTGGCCTTGCTGTAAAGGCTTTCTATGACTTTTATTAGGTTAGCGTTGATGTTGTACAGCTTCATGGTGGACCAAAGGGCTGCATGCCATACCCTGTCAAACGCCTTCTTGAAATCTATAAAGACATGATAAAGGTCTTGTTGGTGCTGGAGGTATTTCTCACATAGTATTTTCAGGTTGAAAATCTGTTCGGTTGTGCTTCGCTCTGGTCTGAAGCCTGCCTGTTCTTCAGCTATGATTTCCTCTGCCCGCGGCTTCAGTCTGTTTAATATGATTTTTAGCATGACCTTGCTTGGGTGGCATATAAGACTGATCGTACGATAGTTCTGACATTGCTGCAAATTGCCTTTTTTCGGGAGAGTTACTATGAGTGACTGAGTCCATGGTGTTGGCCATTCCCCTGTCTGCCAGATCCTGTTGCAGATTGTTAGTAGGGCGCTTGTCATGGCTTCACCCCCATCTTGGACTAGTTCTGCAGGAATGTTGTCTACTCCTGCTGCCTTCCATTTTTTCAATGCTTTCAATGCAGCCTCTACTTCTTCTCGGAGGATGGGGTAGTTGTCAGTGTTGGTCACTGATGGGGTGTTGAGTATGTCTGGGTCCCCTGTAGGTCTGTGGTTGTACAGGTCTGAGCAGTATTCTGTCCATCTCATAAGAATGTCTTGTTCTTCTGTAAGACATTTCCCTCCCTTATCTTGAATGATGGAGGAGCGTCCTTGTTTTACACTGGTCAGGTCTTTCACCAGTTGGTATGCTTTTTTGCTATTATTTTTCTTTAGATTGTTTTCTATATCTTTACACTGGTCTTTAATCCATGTCTCCCTTGCCTTTCACGTGCTTTTCTTGATAACCTGGTTGATTTCCCTGTATTGTTTTGCTCCTTCTACTTCTGACTTCTTCTTCTTTAGCTCTCGACGCTTGTCACACAGATGAAGTTTGTCAGTTGTAACCCAAGGTTTCTTTGGTCGTCGATGTTGGCCAAGGATCTCACTAGCTGTTTGGGTCACTGCTGTGTTAAATGTGTCGGTAATTGTGTCTATAACTGTGTTCTCTGCACTAAGAAGTAACAGTGGTGCAAATTTCCCTCCTATCCTTGCCTGGAAGGCTTCCAAGACCTCTGGGTTTTTTAGTTAGGTTGAACTTGATTCTTGTGGGGCCCTCTTTGTCGACTTTTTTTTAGACGTAGTCAGAGGGTCATCATCACTAAGTCATGTGTACTATTGTGGTGTTTTTCTTCACTTTTATCCAATGTTTAATTATTGAGGCCGATTATTTATTAATTAATTAATCAATTAAATAATTTATTTATTAATCCGAAAATTAGCTGCTACGTAATTATAGCTGTTTCTGAGAATCAGTGCCATCTCAACCGGAACCCCCCTCCCTCTTCTTCCCTCAATGTTTTGTTTCATGTTTGCTATCAAAAATGAAAAATTGGCACCAAGCGCCTTTTCTCTGAGACAGCCGACCTGATCTTGGTTGGGTGGTCAGTGAGCTCATAACCTTGGGATTATGAATCCAACAATCTACCAACTGCGTCTTCACCTCCCCCCATTTTTTTCTTTCTTTCCTTTTTGTTTCACTGAAGAGGTTAGCAAATTATCAATTGCCTGATTCAAACAAAATGTCTGGGATATAATCACTGTGTAAGTTAAGTATATATTATTATCCTTTCGTCATTCTCACAATTTCTCACAACTTGCATCCATCCATTTACACTGAAATATGTACAATTACGGTTGTTTGAACAATACCTAAGTTATACAAGGTCTTTTTTAAATACCCACTATAGTGAGGAAATCCCGGTGTAATTCTTTTTCATTTAAATTCTAAGCCACCTTTATAAACCATTTCGTATTTTTCTGAAGGAAATGTCGACTCGCAAATTGAATTGAAACCATTATAACCACAGTTACATGCAAACACCACATTACGAAATTAAGCATAGTTCTAGAAACAAAAGTAAATAAAAATACGTATTTTGTGTAAATGAGAATGTTCCAATGGAATAAAAAGGCTTTGTTCATGAATATTTTGTTTTAATGAGCTCATAAAATGGCATTTTCCATAAAACAACATATTTAAAAAAAATTACATGTTGAACTAAATACAGTTCATATGAATGTGGAACTCTCCCCCTCTCTCTCTCTCTCTCTCTCTCTCTCTCTCTCTCTCTCTCTCTCTCTCACATTTTATACTAAGTGTTGTTGCAATTAGCAGTTCCACTAACGATAAGGCTGATCTTGCAACAACGTTATTAGTTTGTAATGCGAAATTTTGCGTTTCAACTTTCCTCAACATTCGATGTATAGTAGTGAAATTATTACTCGCAAAAGTTTTCAAAGACAAGCTTTTTTAAATTAAGGAAAAACATCGTTCTTACCTCGTAGCTACTTACAGAAACCTTTTTTTGTACACTCTTAAAATATATATCCTGTACAAGAAAGCAAATCCATATAGAAAAGTCAAGGTGGTTTCGGACGGTAAACTGAAACGAAGTCAGACCCAGAAAAACAAAGAAAAACAAGGGAGAATTTTATTTGTGAGATATTTTTAAAAACGAATAACTAAGTGTCGGTGCATTGTTGAATAAATTTTCTAGATTAAATGCTGCACCTATATCCGAATTATATTTTGCATGCTTTTATTCCAATGTCATGTTGCTAATGCCATCATATATTTATTTTTGGTCATTTTGGTGTATTTCTCGAAGTTCATATGCAGTGATATCAAAATCATTGTCAAATTTGCTAAGATTCTACTTTTCATCAGATATCTACTAAAACAACGGGAACACTTGCTTTAAAATAAAACAGAACGCCAGACATCATCGTTTTTACCTCGGATATAAACATTTTTGTCTTGAACCCATTTAGACAAAATCTATGTAAGTGCCGTGCGCAACTTATTTAAATTCATTCATGAGCAAATAAATGTAATTATTTTATCAAACATACTTCAGATTGTCAAATAGATGGTTGAATACCTTTTCATAGATTGAATATGTTCAGCTGTTTTTTTTTAAATATAAATATTCTTTTAGACGATCCTACGCTTTGTACTAAATAATATGGGAAATATTGTCTTTGTTTTCCATCACTTTTCATCTCTTACAGTTATACGGCACAATGTTTCAATAATGGTATCAAAAAGTATTCGTTTTGAAAGCCTTATATTCTATCGCTGCTGAACTCTGATATTTATATTGGAAAATTATATTAACATTGGTACTGGAACGGTACTCAGTTTATTTACTCTCTTTTTTTTTTATCTCAATCTTTAAAAAAGTAAGAAATTATCTACCAATGAAATAACATTAAAGACATGTTTACGCATTTTCATTATTGTTTCCAACATCAATTCATTATGCACCTTTGATTTTGTATGTAACTGTATCGGATGAATATGTATTTTTGTTCCTGACGAACGTTCAAGACAGTTTTATTGTATAATAACCACTTTCTCATATTCTGCATTCATCTTGTTTGTATAATGTCGATACTAGAAAAAAAATCATTTATAATTGAAAGTCTGTGTTCAAATAAAGTCGTTATATTTCTAATACCAAAACAAAATACCGAAACATAACCATTTTTTAAAAAAATGTTAGATTTAACTTTCTTTGATTGATATATCTATTATTTCTAACATTATTCATTAATGTGGTAATGACTCTCAAACATGCATGTGACATATTGTAGTTTACTTGTTAGTTCTAATTAATAACTGCTCCCCTTAGTAGTTGCAACATTAGATAGGGACTGCTCCCTGGATAGAGGGCGCTGCGATACAATATAGAAAGTTATGGACGTGTACTGTGAAGGTGTGTTAATAAAGACTGTTCAAACAACTTGAGACTCCCTCATTTTCCATGACAATGCACCAGGCTGATTATACACAGATTTCTGGCTGATTCTCCAAATTTCATAGCTAAGACGGATCATGTGAAATATTATTCAATTTTGTCCAGGATTTAAATGTGACATTTCAATTTGTTTTTAAGATAATCTTATTATGTTCCAATACGTCGAGCAGTTTAAATATAAACAAAATCCTGTGATTACGCGTGATCATGTGGTTATATAAAATTTAAAAAAAAACTATAATTCAACTTTAAATAGTTTACTTTATTGAGAAATAATACAATTACGAACGCTAACAAACAAGAAGAAAAAATGATGGGCACAGTACATATGAGCCTTTTAAAACCGTCCAAATTCTGCTTACTATACATGATGTTGAACTCAACAGCGACCTCACTTCCTGAGTAGTTATCAATGATGCTTTGATCGAGTTCAATTATCATTTGTCAGGCGTTAGCAAATCTCAATGAAAAATCAGATTGAATTGTTCATTTAGAGAGATGATACTATATAACTCTTGCACTTATTGACTGTCGGCACCAAATGCAGTCAATTTCGTGTTATAGACGTCCATGCCATAAAGTCATCTTAGGATGACTTTGGTTACCGGGTATTATGTTGGAACCATTTCATATATAAAACTGCAGACGTCTCGTCATGCTACCACCCGCTCTATTTTTCCAAAGAACAACCCTTCTGTCATGTAGCCACTTTGAATATCGCGCTAGGTATGGCTGTTACTAATTACCAGTATGTGTCTAAAGTGTTGTCAGGATTGTTCCGGAATGATTTGCATGCGGCAAAATTTGAGTGAACAGGTGACCTCAAACTGACATATCGTCAGCGCCGGATTAAGCACCGTGGAGGCCCATAGGCAGTCAAACTTTTGGGGCCCCAGACCCACGGTCACGGTCTCATGGGGGCCCCTGGGGGCCCATAAAAGTCGCGGGGCCCATAGGCAGTTGCCTACTCTGCCTAATGGGTAATCCGGGACTGCATATCGTCCATCAGTATCAATATAGATTTGTGGAGTTAGTTTATCGGACCACTTCTTAACATGCTCCCTTCACACTAGTCCTACATGATTCAACACCTAAACTCGGCTACGAGAAAAAAATAATTTTGAAATGAAAATTTGCGTGTTAATCGTTTTAATCTTGAAAACTCGCAGGCGTTAGTTTTATGTTCTCGGTAATGATTTTAGTTTTGTAGAGTTGACATTGCAGGGCCAGATGGCGTGGAATCCGGATCTACCGCCTCACGATTAAAGAAAAAATAATACATACGCACGCATAAATGTAAAGTGATTTGTTATTTTATCATCATTTTGTTCCTCTGCGCATGTTTATTGGGTATTATGCACACTGTACCAATATACGCACAGACTTTTGCATTGGTGCCCTTTCGAGGAAGGTCAGAGCTCGTTTTAAATGTTTGACCCCTCTCCCCAACACTTGATCTGATGAGGCCCCTGTGTTGTTATGCGACTCTTAGAAATTCTGACATGACTAAAACAACCGTACCACATTCATTACTATCTATATATACGACTTTTACAAGATTTATACCATTATGTTTGTATTTCTTTGTTCCAAGTGAGATAAGATGCTCTACCACATCTAATCATGGTATGTATAATGCGATGTAGTATTATTTTTTTTGCACAGCTCTTTATATCCGTTATGTGTAGCAGGCTCGCTATCTGAAAGGTGACATACCGAGTTGTAATTTTTGCAGTTAAATTTGTTCTATCTTCGTCATATGTTTTGCAGTTCAACACTTCATTGTGTGTGTGTGTGTGTGTGTGTGTGTTTGTGTGTGTGTGTGTGTGTTTATGTGTTTGTGTGTGTGTGTTTGTGTGTGTGTGTGTGTGTTTTGTGTGTGTGTGTGTGTTTGTGTGTGTGTGTGTAAATCATGTTTTACATAGAGGAGCATACTGGTATATGTTGTGAAATCTTAAAAATGTTACATCTCCAAACACCATCTTTTTATGTTAATATTTTCTGCGGGGGTATTTTAATTTCCCTACCCATACGGACATAATCATTTTTTTGTCATTAGTATATATGATATTGTCATCTACCTAGTTAAGCTTATTCTATATTTTAAAATACATATGTCTGAGTGACCTTTATTCGATATATTATATATTCCAATTTGCATGTGATTAACAATTGTAAGTTAGTTTGTAGTTTTTCTAAAATGTGTTGAATTTTCATCCTCTAAGATTATCCCACCCAAATTATTCCAAGAGCCTTTACATTTATCGTTACAAGTTGCGCTTTGAATCCTGGATGCTTCCCTCGCCAGGTACCTACACAGATAATTTCAGTTTTGTATGATTGAATTTAGATCCTTGTGCTTTGCCAATGTCCATATATTATTTTTCTAAATGTCGTTGGGGTAGGCATCATAAGTAAAGTTATAAATTCCTTTCTGAGGTGGGGGAGTTTAATTCCCTTTATATTTTTGTTGTTATGTACATTTATGGGGAGGGATTCTATTGCCATTACATATAATATCATCCATAATGTAAAACCATATTTCAGTGAATGTTCTATATTAAATTTCATTGTGCATATATTATGAACAATATACATGTCACAATGTTCTATTGTGTCAAAGTCCATTTCTTGATCAATTAGATCAAGGCTCCCATCTCTCCATTAGTTTTTTTAAAAAAAGAATTATGTTTTTATGATTAAAGTTTGTTTGGAATATAATGTTAATTATGTTTCCAATACATGTTTTAATTCTCTTTGCAATGATCGTATTATGTATTTTATAGTCTATATGTAAAAGCGATAACTATATCCAACTCATTAGGTCTTTTACATATCCTTTACCCATATATACAAGTGTTTCTAACCATTCCTTAATCTTGTACGTCATTTCATTATATAACATAATATTAACATATACTCTCCTTAATATTTTAATTAAGAGATATTTAACAATGCAGGGCTCAGTTAATTGTTGTGGATGTATCTGTTAACTTGTATGTATGATATACATGTTCTTTTATGTTTATAAAATATAATAAAATAATCAACTCTCTTACAAAATATATACTATATCAATCTCTATATAAATAACCACATTTATCTTCATAATTAAAACTTTATACTGTCCGAATTAAAACTACCACTATTCCGGATTACGGTTAGTTATTCCAGTCTAGTTTAATAAATATATTAACATGGTCGCGTGATTACGTGAATTGAGCACATAATCCACTACTTTATGGATGCCGACAGCAGAACCCAAATATGAAACCGTCCAACTTTTGTGATCACTTTATTTCCGTCTCGCTGGTAATCGTAATAGTGAAACTATATTGTATATAATAACTTTAGGTGACACATATAATATATCTGAGCGCGATATATACTAAACCTTTGGGCGACACATCAACCTTTCGGAACCCGGTCGCCCAAACGCTGGTTATATGCATGAGCGTACGTCGTTTTACCTTTCGGCGACAGTAAATGGGTGACAAAATTTGTATGTTTGTTATTTATTTTATTTTACCACGTTGACGTGTTATTTCATATTCCTTTCAGTATTATATACATTATTAACGATATAGGCAATATTATCACTCGTACGTATTCAGTATACAACGGTGTCGCCGAAAGGTTGCAATTTACACGCTGTCGCCTAACGGTAGGATTTGTGCATATATATATATATATATATATATATATATATATATATATATATATATATATATATATATATATATATATATATATATATATATATATATATATATATACATATATACTTTGAATTGAATTTTGAGCTCTTGTGTAATTTTTAAGAACTTTATTTAGCTAGAACCCCTCTGTTTAATTTTTGATCCGCCCCTGTGTCACGGAACTAAAAGGCTTTGCATTGCTAGCTCATCTGTTGATTAAAAACATCCCCACCCCGTTAATAATCAAACATGTTCAAATTTCGAAATATTTGCATATATATGTCCATCTTGTGATTTTGTCAGTAGTAAAAGTTACCCTTCCACAAGCACGCACCTAACGCCCGCGCTTCTCAAGATTTAGTTTCGGGTTTGGAAATGGAATCCAAAATACACACGTCATATGTTCACGGTCTGAATATCTACTATCGCTGTTGCAAAGTCCAAAGTAACAATGTCTTGTAGCACCGCGATTTTTTCGCTTTTCAGGAGCAGCTTCAATCTCTTCAACGTGTTCCGCCATATATATTGTAGTACAACAGTCGGTTTATTTGTCCTACATCCTACTGCTGATTCTGCGAGCGTGCTATTTTTAGAAATTAACAGTGTATGTCGATCGCTCCTTGACCATCATATAAAGACGAAAGCACAGCATATAAAGAAGTTCATCATTCATTTCATCAGTCCTGCAAGAACTATAGAGAAGAACAGACGTGTTGGACCACTCCGGACCGAAGCTACCTGTTCACAGATTTGACCACCACCACAAACTCCTTCACGCAATACGATCAATTCTTTTACTCAAGTGTCACGGAATTGTATACGACTATGTTCAATATGTATATGTGGTCAAAAATCTAGTCTTGATTTCGTTACTGCGTACAGCCTTACCGAGGGTAGTTTATTATTTTTTCGGCTTTTTAGTTATTTCAGCATAATGAGCGAACACTCAGCTCATGCTGCATGTACGAAATTGCATGCAGTTTAAAGTACCTAGCTGCGCATATCTGTCACAGCTAGGGGTATATAAGGACGAAATTATAAGACGGAAATCACATCACGATCCAGTCTTGTCGGAAAAAGCTTCCATCCTTAAACGGAGCAATCTATCAGCTAAAAGAGGTAACAATAGATTTAACTTTGTTCTCATTGCCATTTGTATTATAATATAATTCATTGTTTTACATATTAGATGTTTAGAATTTATTATAAAATCTATAGAAGAAATACATAGGTTAGGCAGCGCCATTTTATCAGAAGTACTATATTTTGTTTCATTAGTTCTTTTGTATCTGAACATAATTGAGTTCAATTATACGCTGCATGCTTAACGTTAAATGTACATGGATAATTATTTCATGTGCGCGCATGCGCTACATATATGTGTGAGAATACTTGACCGTGTCATATGTATTACACGGTTCGGTTGTTTTAATTTTAGCTGACGTGGTATGGTGCCATATTGTGCTGAAGTGTTGTGACGGAGTGTGGTGACGTGTTGTGCTGAAGTGGTGCAGTGTTGTGGTAACTGCGTGTGTGGAGACGTGTTGTGCTGAAGTGGTGTGGTACTGAAGAAGTATGATGAAGTGGTGTGGTGCCGTTTTGTGCTGAAGTGGTGTGGTACTGAAGAAGTATGATGAAGTGGTGTGGTGCCGTTTTGTGCTGAAGTGGTGTGGTGCCGTTTTGTGCTGAAGTGGTGTGGTGCCGTATTGTGCTGAAGTGTTGTGACGTAGTGTGGTGACGTGTTGTGCTGAGGTGGTGCAGTGTTGTGGTAACTGCGTGTGTGGTGACGTGTTGTGCTGAAGTGGTGCCATGTTGTGGTGACTACGTGTGTGGGCTTGTCTATGCTGACCGTGTAATGCCCGTGTGTGGTGCCTGTGTATGGTGCTTACGTATGCTGCATATATCTCGTCATATGGACGACGTAATATTTATTTAAATATCTTCTTTGCAGTCTCGTTATATGAACGACACCTGCATAATTTCATTCTACACAAATCTCGTCCCATGAACGAGAACTTCAGAACTTAGGGTTCACAATTGCATATATCTCGTCATATGGACGACGTATTATTTATTTAATATCTTCTTTGCAGTCTCGTTATATGAACGACACCTGCATAAGTTCATTCTACACAAATCTCGTTCCATGAACGAGAACTTCAGAATTTAGGGTTCACAATTGCATATGTCTCGTCATATGGACGACGTATTAATTATTTAATATCTTCATTCTAGTCTCGTCATATTGACGACGCATTCTTTTCATATTTGCATCTATCTCGTTATACGAGCCTTTTATATATATTCATATTTGTAAATTCATTCACATACTTCTTTTTTTTTTGTCATTACGTTACTGAAATTCAGAGTTCCATGTTAGGAACATTTATTTAAATAGATTTTTCTTATATTTTGTAAAATATTGGTGTCAGAGTTGATTTTTAAAATTGCGTTTATAAAATAAACATCTTATTAACGCAGTTGTGTTCCGTGTCTTCACTAAACCAGTTCCGACTCGGTCTATCATGTGACAAATGGTGTCAGAAGTGGGATTATAATTGGATTAGGCGAAGCACGGATTTTAAATTGCATAATTCCTGATTGTGGTAAGTTTTGTTTTAAAGATATGTTTCAGATCAGAAGCTTCCTGACAAGACAAATCAGGCTGGTGAGTTAATACCTCACTCATATTCTGTTTTATATATACATATATACATATTGAATACATTGGGAGGAGTAATATACGGTTCGTTCACGTAATCCCAGGAATTGTATGAGTTATATGATAGTGCATTTAAGATTGGTTATCTTAACAACAGCATTCACCATGTCGTCACTCAAAGATCTAGTGGAGTTGGGCAAACAGTTTGGGTATGAGGGGGAGATCCTTAGAAATTTTGTTCAGGAGGAGCAGGCTCGGGAAAGGGATCAAAGGGTAAAGGAAAGGGATATAGAGAAGGAAAAGGTCGAAATACAAATCGCCTTTGAAAGGGAAAAGATGGTATTTAAGGAAAAAAAGATAGAGTTAGAAAAACAGGCAGAGAAGGAAAGGATAGGATGGGAAAGGGATGCAGAAAGGGAAAGAATAGAACAAGTACGAGAACTTGAGGAAAGAAAGTCAGAGGGGGAGAAACTAGCAAAGTTAGAAGCTATTGAGTTAGAAGATAGGAATATGGAAAAGGAACACAAAAGGAAATTTGAATTATTAGAGGCTAAGAAGGATGGGCAACACGATTCTAAGTTAAAAGGCCCTAAATTACCCCCTTTTGATGATGACAAGGATAATTTAGATAGTTATCTGCATAGGTTCGAGCGATATGCCACCATCCAGAAATGGCAAAGGGAAAATTGGGCGCTCCATCTCAGCGCATTGCTTAAAGGTAAAGCGCTAGATGTGTATTCGCGTCTACCCGTAAATGACGCACTGAACTACGACACATTAAAAGAGGCACTCCTTAAAAGATATGAGCTGACGGAACAAGGGTTCCGTAAAAAGTTTAAATCAAGTAAGCCCGAAAAAGGTGAGACATTCGCCCAGTTTATATGTAGGACCGGAAATTATTTCCAACGGTGGATTGAATGTGGCAAGGTACAAAAAACATTCGAGGGTCTTACCGATTTTTTACTTAGGGACCAGTTGTTAGACATTTGTGGTAGGGAATTGTATTTATTCCTGAGGGAAAAGTCTTTAAGTAATTTATCCGATATGGCTACCCAAGCAGACTATTTTGCCGAAGCCCGAGGAGGAACCCAGAATGTAATTTTAAGGGATAACAAGGGAGGTTATCAAGATCAGAGACTCAGAGAACCCGAGAAACTGGGAACCAATAAAGGTGGAAATTTTCAATCTGGGGAGAGTTCCTATCGTAGTGATAAACAATGTTTCACTTGTAAGAAATTCGGCCACATCACCCCCGATTGTCCGAAGAGGAAGAGTTTCGTCCCGAAAGTTGCGGTTGCTATCGAAAGCAGAGCGAGAACAAAGGGAGAACAGCAAGGAAGTCCAGTGACACGAGGAACACCTAATTCGCCTATTTTACCATCAAGGGCCATGTCCGACTCCGAAAACCAACCGGAGAGGTCGGTAAAGGCTGAAAAGAAAATAACAGCGACGAAGGTCACCGGTACAGTAAAATGGTTCAATGTAAAAAGCGGATATGGCTTTATCAATAGGGATGACACCAAGGAAGATGTGTTTGTCCACCAAACAGCCATTATCAAGAACAACCCCAGGAAATATCTTCGAAGTGCTGGGGATGGTGAGTCTGTAGAATTTGACGTAGTGGAGGGGGAAAAGGGCAATGAAGCTGCTAACGTCACTGGACCTGGTGGAGCCAATGTCCAGGGTAGCAAATATGCTGCAGAACGGCGCAGTTATCGTAGATTCTACAGGAGGAAACCAGTCCAACAGTACCAGGAGGAGGAACCTGAAGAGCAACGCCAGTTTAGTGGCCCACCTAGACGCAGGCCATATTTTCGTCGCTACTATGATGGCTATGCAATACCGCCACAAGGATCAGCCCAGGAAAGATGACGAACAAAGGGATTCAGATGAGCAGAATGACAGAAACGAGGCCTGGGACGACGCTACCAAGGAAACCCACGATGATTAGCCTGAGTAAATCCATGCTTTGATTGGTGCCATCCGGATTTATTTTACAGCCATATCGTTTTCGGATTGAAGCAATCAGAGGGTCGGAAAATGTAGGGGCTGATTACTTAAACAGACTGTGATTTGCAGTTTTTTTTATTATTCCTTCATTGTATCACGTTATTACTGTAATGTAAATAACGTCTCATTTCGTATTTTTGTGTGTGTCAATTCCGTGTTTTTCTAAAAGTGTTTCCACTTTTTTTTGAAGGGGGGAGGTATGTCACGGAATTGTATACGACTATGTTCAATATGTATATGTGGTCAAAAATCTAGTCTTGATTTCGTTACTGCGTACAGCCTTACCGAGGGTAGTTTATTATTTTTTCGGCTTTTTAGTTATTTCAGCATAATGAGCGAACACTCAGCTCATGCTGCATGTACGAAATTGCATGCAGTTTAAAGTACCTAGCTGCGCATATCTGTCACAGCTAGGGGTATATAAGGACGAAATTATAAGACGGAAATCACATCACGATCCAGTCTTGTCGGGAAAAGCTTCCATCCTTAAACGGAGCAATCTATCAGCTAAAAGAGGTAACAATAGATTTAACTTTGTTCTCATTGCCATTTGTATTATAATATAATTCATTGTTTTACATATTAGATGTTTAGAATTTATTATAAAATCTATAGAAGAAATACATAGGTTAGGCAGCGCCATTTTATCAGAAGTACTATATTTTGTTTCATTAGTTCTTTTGTATCTGAACATAATTGAGTTCAATTATACGCTGCATGCTTAACGTTAAATGTACATGGATAATTATTTCATGTGCGCGCATGCGCTACATATATGTGTGAGAATACTTGACCGTGTCATATGTATTACACGGTTCGGTTGTTTTAATTTTAGCTGACGTGGTATGGTGCCATATTGTGCTGAAGTGTTGTGACGGAGTGTGGTGACGTGTTGTGCTGAAGTGGTGCAGTGTTGTGGTAACTGCGTGTGTGGAGACGTGTTGTGCTGAAGTGGTGTGGTACTGAAGAAGTATGATGAAGTGGTGTGGTGCCGTTTTGTGCTGAAGTGGTGTGGTACTGAAGAAGTATGATGAAGTGGTGTGGTGCCGTTTTGTGCTGAAGTGGTGTGGTGCCGTTTTGTGCTGAAGTGGTGTGGTGCCGTATTGTGCTGAAGTGTTGTGACGTAGTGTGGTGACGTGTTGTGCTGAGGTGGTGCAGTGTTGTGGTAACTGCGTGTGTGGTGACGTGTTGTGCTGAAGTGGTGCCATGTTGTGGTGACTACGTGTGTGGGCTTGTCTATGCTGACCGTGTAATGCCCGTGTGTGGTGCCTGTGTATGGTGCTTACGTATGCTGCATATATCTCGTCATTTGGACGACGTAATATTTATTTAAATATCTTCTTTGCAGTCTCGTTATATGAACGACACCTGCATAATTTCATTCTACACAAATCTCGTCCCATGAACGAGAACTTCAGAACTTAGGGTTCACAATTGCATATATCTCGTCATATGGACGACGTATTATTTATTTAATATCTTCTTTGCAGTCTCGTTATATGAACGACACCTGCATAAGTTCATTCTACACAAATCTCGTTCCATGAACGAGAACTTCAGAATTTAGGGTTCACAATTGCATATGGCCATACACCACAATTAATTTTACTATATGTTCTCTACATATATTTCTCAGCACTGACCTTTCCACAGTGTGACAATCAATACAAATCATATGAAAATCTAAACTACCCCCAAAGATGACTTCACAGTGAAATTCTTGTCAAGGGTTGACCGGCATTTTTTTGAGCTGCTACACTGTAAACATAACAGCATGTACACAGACCACATATTTCACTTCCGGATCATTACCAAGGCCTTATTACTCCATGTGCACTGTCGCCAAATTACATACTGACAACCACTCTCTTTGCTCATATTCTCAAGAATAAACAATTACCTTTAAATCTCTACCAAATATGCATCAATATAACTCTTCTATCACCACCAAAATGAGAGAGGAAAAAATGTTCTAAAAATAGACTGGAACTACATTCGTGGGTACTGAACTGGAAGTATTAATTGTGATGTGATTCCTGACAGGCCCAACTTGTTGGGGCAAATTTTAGTAAAACTTTTATATTTGAATGCCACACCTATTTGAACTTTATACATGAAGTCTTTTTGACTTTCCTTGCATACAAGACATGTGACACCTGCTGGAAAGTGTGTAGTGCTGGTGTTCCACAGGGTGCAAATGCTGATCTATGTGCTCTTGAGAAACCAAAACTAAATTTGCTATATCTTCCTTATTTATAGGACTTTTTCAATGCTGTAAAAACCTAATTGTACTACAAGATAAGGCCTGTCTGAAAATATGTTTAAAGTTTATACATTTTGTACAAATAAAATTTTAATGGAAATTTAAATAAACATTTAAATTTATAAACTAAATTTTATTGAAAAATTAAATTTTCATAAAAGTTTGAAAACAGATTTTGTCAAAGTTTAGACAGAAAAGTTGATCAATCAATGGTCTTTAAAATAAATGGTGGTTTGGGTCTGTGTAACTGAGAACATTTTTCCCAGGGGTAGTGAAGTAGCATGACTCATAGTGATTTTGGCAACAAACCGCAATATGCCTGTCAAGGTGCATATAGGTGTACACACTAAAGAAGCAACAACAGGTGCTATGTTCCATATTTATTGTGTCAGGTATTTAGGCAGTTATTTGTATAACTAATAGTGCACTCAGATTTAAACATCTGATGGGACCACTTCCATGTTTTATAAGAAAATTGCATTACATTTCAGTGTCGATAACTACAAAAAGCGACAATAAGATAGGAAAATACAGTATTTAGGCAGGCTTTACCTTACTGAACAATGGTGCTAATCTCTCTCATGAAGATCTAAGCCAAGTCCTTGAGGTGCTGTATATTAGTATGGTGATATCATGATCACTTATGGCAGTACACTGCATATGTCCTTATGAAACCTTGTTATCACCACCAGACTACTGGAGAGCTTCCAAGCTGATCCACCACTAACACTTTGTTCCAGATACCAGCCTAGACCTGAAAAGATATAAAATGTTTCACTTATATCTAGAAAACAGTAAGATGTATGCAAATGAAGTTAAAATGTGTTAGATATAGTGATTTCCAAATAACATTCAGGCTGCAAGCATAGGAAATAAATATTAAACTTGACAGAGTGACACTGAGAAATGTGAAGTAATAGTCATGTATTAAAGTAATAAATTCATCCTAAAAGTATATGAAGTTTCTATAAGCATATCTGGTCATTTACAGGTTAAATAACTAATCAGGTAGACTATGCATCACAAACTTTAAGAAAATGCGAGGACGGTGAGGTTTGATCATTGGTGGAAACATTAGTACATGCCAGTATACAGGAAAGTAAAGCGACAATATAGTAATAAAGAATATATTACTATAAGCAATCTTATTCATGAGGGAAATAATAATTCTAGATATTGCAAGAGAATACAGCCAAATGTGGCCACACATATCAACTACAGGTACCAATACATCCTATATCATAAACTAAGTGTGAAATTCTGATCCCCAAAACTTGTAAACAAGAATGGAAATATGCATATGTGGGACATATACAATGTAATTGTTATGATCAAATGTGCAAAAATAATTCCAATGATCTGTTTGAACATTTAAAGTGTATTTTTAAGGGTGTTTGATACCAATTATTAACCTCAATGGTTCAATAGAATCAGATATCAGCTGATATTACAATACCGCACTCTATCCAAGTACTGAATTGAAATATGTTACCATACATGGGCATATTAATGAAGAAAATAACATTTTGGGATACATTTAGTGCACACAGCCAGAATTGTGTCTTACAGATTCACTGTAGGTACAATGCCAGCCTATATGATATACTGAATGTGAACTTTGGATCCCAAACATTCTAAAATATGTGAATATTTGTTCATGTGTGATATGTAACCATGCTAAGATCAGTTGTACACAGTTAAACTCAAAATATCTGTTTGAATATATCTTATGCAATCTTTAGAGTGTCAGTTAACAAATATTATTAGTAATTAACAATGCATAAATTAAGATGGATCATTAGAATTCACATAACATCATACAGGCAACAATGCCGCACTTCACTAATCAATATCTTAACCAAATTGAACAATATAATTGAATGCGTTTTGTGTCCAACTTACATCATTTTGCTGTTTTCTTACACCCAAGGGTAAATATACATGTGGAAAGTATATTTTATCCCTTCAGCCTGCATTTCATTCTCAGAAAGTTTAAACTGATTTAGTAGAGAACTTGAGTAGGTTCTAGTATAAAATTTGCATCGCTGTCCTCTCACTAAACACCCTGTAACTATATTTGTTAACAATTACTAAAGGCTATATAAGCAGATATGTGTTACTCAGGAAGTCACCCCATCATAAACACATAAATTAACTGATTGGACCCCTAATAAATAGTTTGAATGATCAATACAAAATAGAATCTGTCTCTCATACATTTTAAATGTATGACTCATTTTGACTTACAAAGATATTTTCTCTGACAAAATTTGACAAATATCCATCATTGTAGCTTGTATATGGTGTAGGAGTATAAACATGCTGATATCATTTGATATAATTTCCAAAAATATTATCTATGTGCATTTTAAGGGGCAAATTTTAATTTTTAAAATTTTTTAAAAAAAAATTTTTAAAATTTTAAAAAATAAAATCAATTTTTAAATTTTAATGTCATTTTTCTATTTTAAATGTTAATATATATAACACCTTCAAATTTCATGTGTTGATCATTAATAATAAAAATTTTATAGCAATTTAAAGTTTAATAATAACTGCCTGTACAGGCCATACACCACAATTAATTTTACTATATGTTCTCTACATATATTTCTCAGCACTGACCTTTCCACGGTGTGACAATCAATACAAATCATATGAAAATCTAAACTACCCCCAAAGATGACTTCACAGTGAAATTCTTGTCAAGGGTTGACCGGCATTTTTTTGAGCTGCTACACTGTAAACATAACAGCATGTACACAGACCACATATTTCACTTCCGGATCATTACCAAGGCCTTATTACTCCATGTGCACTGTCGCCAAATTACATACTGACAACCACTCTCTTTGCTCATATTCTCAAGAATAAACAATTACCTTTAAATCTCTACCAAATATGCATCAATATAACTCTTCTATCACCACCAAAATGAGAGAGGAAAAAATGTTCTAAAAATAGACTGGAACTACATTCGTGGGTACTGAACTGGAAGTATTAATTGTGATGTGATTCCATATGTCTCGTCATATGGACGACGTATTAATTATTTAATATCTTCATTCTAGTCTCGTCATATTGACGACGCATTCTTTTCATATTTGCATCTATCTCGTTATACGAGCCTTTTATATATATTCATATTTGTAAATTCATTCACATACTTCTTTTTTTTTTGTCATTACGTTACTGAAATTCAGAGTTCCATGTTAGGAACATTTATTTAAATAGATTTTTCTTATATTTTGTAAAATATTGGTGTCAGAGTTGATTTTTAAAATTGCGTTTATAAAATAAACATCTTATTAACGCAGTTGTGTTCCGTGTCTTCACTAATCCAGTTCCGACTCGGTCTATCATGTGACATCAAGCACTAGAGTAAAGGAGGGGATTTTACTTGGTTTATAGCACCAGAATAAATCAAGGTTTTGCTCCACAGCGTGCTGGAGTGTTTGGATGTATTAACTGCTAGTGTACTCAATTTTAGCCATCTACAGCAGCAACCACCAGCGACCAGCAACCATCACCAACTACAATCAACACCCTCCTCCTTACTACGCAAAAGGACCCAGCAGCAAACCAGAAATCGCCAACAACAAGCCTTCAACACCAAACCAGGCCGCCTAAATCTAGGAAACGGAAAACCAACTGTGAGTCCATTAATTAGATCTAAACCTTCGGGTATTAATACTCTGTGCTGTATTCATAAGCTACTACTCAATTTTTAAACCTTTTAAAACCTACTTTCTTACTAAAACTATCCCTAACGCTCAAATTCTCTCATACTACTACTATACATATAACTGAACAATTATTGCTATTAGTCAATTCAATTTAATATATATCACAGACCCACTAATAAACTTTAAATAACAAAATCAGTTCGCAAATAACTATTATAATAGAAACCCATTAATAATTCAAATCTAAATACAAAATGGCTGACAAGATCCAAAATCCTAACAAAGGAAAAATGGCGACAATGACCATCCAAACCAAAATGGCCGCCCAAACAAATAAGCATGCTATGCAACAAAGACAAGGGCAGGCCAGGCGTAGGAACAATGCACACACAAAAGTGCAGCAAAACACAGACAAACCAACTAGATCAATCAATGAAAGGAAATCTAGAGTTTACTCAACCCCTGAATTAGATCAACTTAAAAAAGAAGCGGTAAAACTGGACCCGCTATCTCCAATTACTTTTAATTTTCATGATGAAACCATACAAATTCAAGACTTGGACGACACGTTGGTTCCCACCCCTATATCATTATCCCCCACTAAAAATCAAATAAGCACCTCAAACTCAAACTTGGCGGACGTGGTGGAAAACACCCCAACCCGAACATCCAAAATTCAAACAGGGATTCCCAATTCAAACTTGGCGGACGTGGTGGAAAACACCCCCACCCGAACTTTCAAAACTCAAATAGGGACTACTAATTCAAACCTGGCGGACGTGGTGGAAAACACCCCAAACCAAACATTCAGAAATCAAGTAGGGACCCCTAACTCAAATTTAACGGACGTGGTGGAAAACACTACCACCCGAACATCCAAAAATAACAAGGGAAACACAGTGACAAACACCCCTCCTCAAATAGGACAAAAAACATACGCCCAGACTGCCAAAGATAGCAAAAAAGTTCAAAATAGTCAAATACCAGGACCATCAAAAAAGCCTACACCCCCACAAAAAAAAGCAGAAAATATAGGGCCCAAACCCAAATACCACAGGCCGGAATTAACTTTATTTATCAAAAGTAATTCCACTAAATTAATAAATCTGTCTACAAATAGTATAGCAGGAGCGCTATCAAGAGTACATCAAGGCTCCTGTAAAATAATTAGGCCAAACACAAACTACATAATAATACACTGTAGTACCAGTAATCAAACGGCCAAATATCTAGAAATTGACACACTAGGCGGGATACCGGTAAAGGTGACAAAACCGCACCAAATGACAAACCCGAAAAAAAACACTGCCACTGCAGAGAAAAATGTATCTTTAGACAAACCCACTCCCACCCCCAAAACACCACAGCAAACCAAATACAAAGCAGTAATAAAATTAACAGGATTAATGTCAGAGTGGGACACAAATACCTTAAACTCAAAACTGAAAGAAGGTGGCAATAACATCACCAAAACATATAAAATAGGAACTAGACTCCATAAATGTACAGTAACAGTAATAGAGTCGGAAAAACCACTCCAACCACTCATCCATATTGGTAAAACTGGATCCAAATATAGGACAGAACCCTACATCAACAAACCAAGGTTCTGCTCAAACTGTAATCATTGGGGGCATTTTACCACCAAATGTACAAACCCGACTAAATGCCAAAACTGTGTGTGTGTGTGGGGGGGGGGCCATAAGGGAGAATGCCGGAAACACAAACCCAAATGCGCACAATGCAAAGGGACACACCCAACAAAGTCCCCATTATGTCCGGCCACAATTAGGGAAAAACAAATTGTAGAATATATGGACAACAACCTGGTCGACTATAAAACAGCTAGGAAAAAACATCCACTAAACAAAATAAATAATCAAGATCACACTAATAGATCAAACATAGGAGAGAAAATAGAAATAGAAATAAACAAAATAGTGAAAGCAATTGACAATATCATGAATGAAGCCAACAAAACCAGTAAAACACAAGGTTTAACTAAAAACCTAAAACAAACCAAAAACCAAATTAAGGCACTAATTGTAACAAACGAACTCATTAGAAATGGCTAACACAACTAATGGAAATGTTTCTATATGGCAATGGAATGCTAGAGGATTATACACTAACCTGAATGAATTAAAAATTAAAATAATTAACTCCAAAATTAAGCCTGATATCCTCTGCATTCAAGAAACAAGGTTAACAAATAAAAACAAAACATTGCCAAATATAAATGGCTACGCCCCAGGATACCTCCAACAACGAAAGGACGGAACGGGGGGAGGATTAGCCATATATGTAAAGAACACCATAACATCTATAAAAACAGTACCAATAACAACAGAGGTAATAACAAATTCACATATAGAGATACAATCCCTAAAGATCAAAATAGGTCCAAATGAATTACAAATAATTAACTTTTACGACCCAAGGACTACCAACGCCCTTAGAAATGAACAGATCTTAACAACCTTAACTACCCTAATCACTACTGAGCACACTGTCATATGCGGAGATTTCAATGCCCATAACAAGCTGTGTGTGTGTGTGTGTGGGGGGGAAACTGACGGACACAAGGGGACGGTTGATTGAAGCCTGGGCTAATACATCAACCCTAACCATATTAAATGATGGCGCCGGGACCAGACTAAACCCGATAAACGGCACCTTGTCCGCCATTGACCTCACCCTATGCACAAATACACTGGCACAAGTGGCTAAGTGGGAGGTGGATCAGTCTGACCCCATGGGCATTGACCACTTCCTAATTATCACCACCCTGCAAATGACAGTGCAAACACCAGTACATAAAAACAACCCCAGGTGGAACTATAAAAAAGCAGACTGGGAATTATTCCAACAAATACTAATTAACGAAGATACTACCCAGTTAGAATCAAATGACATTGACCAATATTATGAAAACATCACTAATATAATTAGCAATGCAGCAATCAAAAGCATTCCAACCACTAATTTCAAGGCATCCAAACTAAGTGTACCATGGTGGAATGGCGAAATTAAAACAACCAAACAAGCTAAAATCAAAGCACTGAATAAATTTAAACGAACCAAAGTCACCACACAATTTCTGGAATATAAAAATCTTGCTAAAAAACTAAAAGACCTAATCAAAAAAGCAAAGATGGAAACATGGCAAGCATATTGTGGTACCCTAAACCACAAAACAAATTCTAAACAAGTGTGGGACAAAATAAGAAGGATTAGGGGTAAAAACACTAACAACACTCCTAAAATAAGTAATACATCCAGTGATAAAGAACAAGCTGACCTATTAGCTCAACATTTTACTAGCATGAGCAAAAACAGCAACCATACCAAAGAATTTCAATTACATAGAGCCATTGAAGAAAAAGCAAACTCTCAAATATTTCAAGACCTGGGACCTAAAGAATCCCCTTTAAACAACAAAATAACCAAATATGAATGGGACCAGGCACTTAAAACCAAAAAAGAAACTTCACCTGGGGAAGATAAGATAGGGTATATAATATACAAGCAATTACCACCAAACATAGTTAATATAATAATAAATTTCCTCAATAAAATATGGGACACGGGAAAGCTACCAATTAAATGGAAACATGCGATAGTAATACCCATTTTAAAACCCAAAAAAGATAGCCATGACATCAACTCTTATAGGCCTATATCTTTAACAAAAAACATATGTAAATTCATGGAAACGATCATCAACAACAGAATCAAGTCACACCTTACTAAAAATAACCTCCTCTCAGAAAACCAATGTGGATTCAGAAACAAGCGCTCCACCACAGACCAACTAGTAAGACTTGAAACTGCTATCAACCTAGCATTTAACTCCAAACAAAAAGCAAGCAGATACCTCACTGCGGTATTTCTCGATCTCGAGAAAGCATTCGATCTAGTATGGACCAAAGGCCTTATAGCTAAATTAAATGATTATGGCATTACTGGACGAATGTTCAACTTTATCAAAGATTTCTTAACAAACCGCACAATAACAACTAGGGTAGGGGCAACTTACTCTGAGAAACACTCCCTCGAAAACGGAACTCCACAAGGAAGTGTACTCAGCCCCACCCTCTTCAACATCATGATAAATGACCTAGATAAAAATATGGCAACTACCAAAGTCTAATTATCTCAATTTGCTGATGACGGTGGCCTATGGAGACCAGGAAACCCCTCCAACCACAAAAACATCTCTGAAATCCAAACCAGCCTTAACAAAATTGGAAACTGGGGAAATCAATGGGGATTCAAACTATCGCACCAAAAAACGGTAGCTGTACTGTTCACCTTAAATAGAAAAGACATAAAATATCCCAAATTAACAATCCAGGATAAGGAAATAAAATTTGTTAAAGTAGCTAAATTTCTGGGTATGTACTATGACCAACATCTAACATGGGCATACCACATAGATGACTTAGTTAAAAGATGTAGCCGGGACCTTAACTTAATACAAAGCCTTAAAGGCACACATTGGGGTGCTGACCAAGAAACATCAATAAAATTATATAGAGCCCTCATAAGATCTAAAATAGATTATGGATGCCAATTATACTCATCAGCATCCAAAACACAACTCAAAAACTTGGATCAAATCCAACGAATGGCACTAGTAAAGAGCACCGGAGCTCTAAACACAACATCAACAGCCGAACTGCATGTAATAACAGGAGAATTGCCCCTACACCTGAGAAGGCAAGAACTCATTTTAAAGTATGCAGCGCGGCTGTCCGCCCACCCCAAAACGCACCCCACCCTCCTGGCCATAAATAAAACCAACATCCCGTTTAGAAAAAGCTTGAAACAAAAACTACCCATGGGAAAGCAAGTTCATCTATTAAAAACAATACTACCAGTGGAACTATTCCCATTAGAACCTAACGTAGTGTACGAACACGAACCTTGGAACAACGTACAATCTAAAGTCAACACCTCCCTAACTCAAAAAGGCAACAAACAAAATCAAGAAATCAACCTCAAAAATGAAGCCTTAGAAATTATAAACTCTCAATACCATCAATACAAAAAAATTTACACGGATGGATCCAAAATTACTAATCCATATAAAACAGCTGCAGCTATGGTCATACCAGAACTTAAAGTACAAATAGGCAGACGTCTACCAGACCACTGCTCTATATACACAGCTGAATTCTGGGCCATCCTAAAATCATTACAGTGGATTCAAGAATTCAAACCCAATAAGACAGTGATTATTAGTGACTCGCTAAGTGTCCTCTCTTCAATTCAAACAAACACCACTAAATGTAGGGAAGACTTTCTCAATCAAATAAATGCCAAACTAAAACAATTAAATAACGAAAATACCATTGTAGAATTCTTGTGGATACCCTCCCACATTGAAATTAAAGGCAACGAAATGGCCGACAAACTGGCCAAAGAAAAACTAAACGAACCAAATTTCGAGCCACTACAATATAGTACATCAGAACTATACAGTCTAATAAACACTCAAATAGATAAAAAATGGCAAAACGATTGGGATACTAGTACATTAGGGAGAGTGTTGTACACTACTGTCAAGGAAGTAAATAGGAATAGAAAACCGCCCAAGGGCTTACCTAAAGAACAAACAACCATAAATAGAATAACTATAGGCAAAACCAAGCTGGCAAACAGCATGGGAAAATACATAGGACCCTTTCCTCATAACATAAACTGCTACAATTGTAACACCCCTGAAGATCTCCATCATATCTTCAACAGCTGTAGTAAAACCACAAACGAAAGGGAAATATTCAGATCAAAACAACAAAATATAAAAGCCCCATATACATACCCAGAGATTATACTAAAAACAAACCCCAACATATTAGAAACACACAAAAATATGATAGAATTCCTTAAAAATATAGAGAAAATAGGAAAGATATAAATTAACAGCAATAAACAGCCAAAATAACCCTGATAAACCAGGTAGTGTAGGCCCATTAGAATAAAAACCTCTAAAGGCAGGAAAGCTAAGCAACGGTCAGGACCATGGTACGGTTCCTAGGTGCAACAATGGAAAACCTTTGACGTGTCGCTTAACGGCCCCTTGAACTAGGCAGAGGCCCATTTGTTGTCACTTGGTTACCAAGCCTCGCGGTCAAAACCGTGGTGCGGTGCAAGGTGCGACAATGGAAAATCCCTGACGTGTCGCTTAACGGCCCCTTGAACTAGGCAGGGACCCATCTGTTATCACTTAGCCACCAAACCTCATACCTGCCAAAAATAGAGGAAAAATAACTAAACAAAAATAAACCGCACTATCAGGGACCCATTAACGGGGGAAAATAAATACAATACAAAAAAGGTCATAAATAAATACCTCATAAATAACAACACAAGCAAGTTGTAGGGAGACATAAGAATAAAAAGCATAATAGACAGTAAGGACATAGGACAAACAATAACCTCTCCACTTCCTCTGCTTCATCCTTTCTCTAGAAACCTTTTCTCTAAAAAAAAATACAATCGAGTGTACAGTGTTCAAACATACATCATTAACAACCAACAGAATAAGGAGAACCAACCGGTGCACCGAGACCGGTGCACAAAAACTAGATAGTAAATTATGATAGAAAACCCAAATTAGTACATATAAGGTAGTCTAAAAGTCCAAAGACTATCAGGCCCAGCGACACAAGGTTGCAAAACAAAAATAATATAAGATTGAAATTACATAGGACCTCAAAATTAGCTCATATAAGGTAGTCAAACACCCAAGACTATCAGGTCCAGCGTCACAAGGCTGCAAGTAAAACCATACGACTTAAGATAATAAGGCTCAACTAGAACCCTAAATAGTGTATATAATGTGATCAAACCCCAAGATCATCAGACACAGCAACACAATGTTGCACAAAAAATATTAGGTAAAACAACAATAAATAAATACACACTGAGCACCACATACAAAAAACACTGTACCACGAAAGTTGTATACCCAAAAAAACAGCACAGGGTATATGAATAGGGATAGGTCTCCATAACAGAAGTCGCCCTTGCCAGGCACTTCGACTCGCCCGCTACCTCTGCAGCAGTAACTACACGTGCTTAGCACGTCCATGAACAACCAAATAACACCGGATGAATAAAATATGAGTGTTTGCTGGAACTATTCCCACTCATACGGCATGAGGCCCTACAATCACACAGTAGTAGCTTAATAGCTACTCAGATGTGACGGCCTAATTTAAATAAGTGTTCCCTGAACACATAAACGCCTGCAGGGTGGTGGCTCATTTCCCACCCTCAGGACCAATTAAATAACCGTCCATTGACGGATAAAACAGTGATAAGAGCCCTCGGGACGAATCACTTTAAACAAATACTCATCATCATCATATAAAGAAGTTTGCACATCATATAAGGTCGAAAGCACCGCATATAAAGAAGTTTGCACATCATATAAGGACGAAAGCACAGCATATAAAGAAGTTTGCACATCATATAAGTACAAATGCACAGAATATAAAGTTTGCACATCATATAAGTAAAAATGCACAGCATATAAAGAAGTTTGCACGTCATATAAGGACGAAAGCACCGCATATAAAGAAGTTTGCACATCATATAAGGACGAAAGCACAGCATATAAAGAAGTTTGCACATTATATAATGATGAAAGCGCAGCATATAAAGAAGTTTGCACATCATATAAGGACGAAAGCACAGCATATAAGTACAAATGCCCATCATATAAAGAAGTTTGCACATCATATAAGTACAAATGTACAGCATATAAATAAGTTTGCACAGCATATAAGTACAAAAGCGCAGCATATACAGAAGTTTGCACATCATATAAGTACAAATGCACATCATATACAGACATTTGCACATCATATAAGAACGAAAGCACCGCATATAAAGAAGTTTGCACATCATATAAGGACGAAAGCACCGCATATAAAGAAGTTTGCACATCATATAAGGACGAAAGCACCGCATATAAAGAAGTTTGCACATCATACAAGTACAAAAGCACAGCATATAACGAAGTTTGCACATCATATAAGGACGAAAGCACCGCATATAACGAAGTTTGCACATCATATAAGGACGAAAGCACCGCATATAAAGAAGTTTGCACATCATATAAGTACAAAAGCACCGCATATAAAGAAGTTTGCACATTATATAAGGATGAAAGCACATCATATAAAGACGTTTGCACATCATATAATGACGAAAGCACCGCATATAAAGAAGTTTGCACATCATATAAGTACAAATGCACAGCATATAACGAAGTTTGCACATCATATAAGGACGAAAGCACAGCATATAAGTACAAATGCACATCATATAAAGAATTTTGCACATCATATAAGTACAAATGTACAGCATATAACGAAGTTTGCACATCATATAAGGACGAAAGCACATTATATAAGTACAAATGCATAGCATATAAAGAAGTTTGCACATCATATAAGTACAAATGTACAGCATATAAAGAAGTTTCCACATCATATAATAAAAATTCTCATCTTAAGACAGCTCTGGCGTTCCATAATTGTCTACCTGGTTAAGATATAATATGAAAATAGGTCATGGACTACTTTTACATAAATACACACAAAATTTCTCTAGCTCTGGCGGGCCATTTAAAATCAGCCCGCGTACTGCAGGTTGAACAGCAGTGTCTTAAAATGTCGATTCCAACATTCAGTCAAATTACCCTGCAATACTTGAATGAATGCGTTGACACGTGTCTTCAGTGAATACATAATTTATATTTCACCTTTGTAATCGGACATTATTTGTTTAGACCACGGACATTAACTTTTTAGCACACCACAAAATAAATAATTACAATATAAATGTACGAATACGTTCTAAAATCAAAACTATCTCGAATGAACTCCAGACTAAAGGACTATTCGGTAAGCCTATCGGTGTTATTTCAATGCAAATAAAACCGACCCTTACTAATATTATAATTGGTCGTGGGCAGGCTATTCCGAAACAGTGAACACTCGTACAATAATGAGTTACGTGCAGAATACAGCTTTCCCCTCATTATAAAGCTCTACCTGGGGACCATAACTGTCAATCGCATAATGCACCGAAAATTCTTATGACGCGAATGCTCGTGAATTTAAATGAATGGGTTGTATATGTTAGGGAGATTGTGCGTTTGTGAAATGCCGTATAATATAAACGCTTCTCAATGTGTATGTGCATATATTTTAAGGGGAGGGGGTAGGTAGGGGGTATATATTTATAGAGATAGCGATTTAAAAGAACATTAGCATCATTTATGTACGTTATATATCATTTTTCCTTGGCATGATATAGCCGATAATGTGTTAAAAGTTTGGTTATAAAAATACTATCTCGACCCCCCCCCTCCTCCTCCTCAAAGCAACAACATTTATCCTTCTGAAATTTTTCTTCTTTTAATCCATGTGTTTGCGTTTTACGAGTTCAAATTTCATGTTCGATCTTTGAAACAAAATAGGGACACCTGGGGTTATAACTAACTCAGTATGTGCTCATTTATAATTTAGTTCAGACACTGACCGGTCAAAGTTTTATATGGTCATTGTTCGAGCAGATGGATTCGTAATCCAAGGGTTTGGGGTTCGATACCAGTCTATGTCTGCCCCTGTCGGCTACCTGTGTGTTTTTGCGAATAGCACTATGCTCACATTTCCTCGACACGATATGTCACGTGTTGAAAGTGCCGTTAAGATCGCAAAAGCGAACATCATTCAGTAAATGTGTCCATTTCCAACACACTCCTTCAGTCACAAACGTGTATTCTCATATTGGACGATACCTGCCTGGAATTTCAATAATTATGAAAAATTTCACTCGCATATATAGTTGCCAACGTTTTGCAGAGAAACCGACCGAGTTGACCTTTAGTACTAGCTATCAAGGGCTGACCTCCAGTGACACCCACAGCATGTTAGAATAATTACATCTAGAACCTGTACCAATATGTCTTGTTTACTGGCCATCCACATGTTTGCTTAAAAATTTAACGTTTTCCTAATGTGGGGTGGCATTAATGTAGTTGTGGACTGTATTTTATGGTTACACTCTTTTTTTTCATAAGGATCGAACATGTGATTTTCGCTGTGTGGTTGAACATGCGGGCCTGAATTCTCTTTTCATCTAGGATATATTTTAACATTAACTTAATGGATTTACTTGAAATGTGTTTTTGTTTTTAAATAACATAAAATAAATCTATTTTCGTCAAGCTCTCTGGGGGTCAGTCATTTACAGATGGATGAAATTAGTTGTATGTCTTTTATAAACTATAAATTGGAGCAAACAGTCTTCAATTTATCTGGGAACCAGACATTTTTTTAAAATCCAAACTTATCTTTCTCTCTGCCTTTTCCCCAAAATGAAGTTGTTCTTTGCATGCATGGATGGATGTATGCATACATTGAGTGCTGTCTTAGGTGAAAATCATTTCTTCCACATCCTCCAATTTCTGGTTCTGAACATCAATTTCAAAATTTAAATTAGTTGTCCAATTGAAAAATTCCAAAAGCGAGTTCTTGATATATTTTAATACAATGAATTTTTCAAGCTATTAAGAGTAAATGCAATATGACATACATGAACTGACAAAGATGGCACTAGATGACCGTAACCCTGCTTAGATTAGGAAATAGTCTATGATGTCGATTGCCATTGTACAAAATTTGGAGTGTGTGTATTTGATAGTGCCCCGTTTTAAAGAATTTTTAGATTTGTGTAATTACCTGTGTGAATAATGGGAATATCCTTTGCCAGAAATGATTAGCAATTACTAGGAGGATTTTGTTTGATTAGGATTTTTAACATAGCTTTAACAATTTTTCAGTCATATCGCTACGATATCTGCAGTGAGGCAGTTTATAGTGATGTGTAGAATTGGGGCATCATGCCGCAGACAAATAGCATCCAGTCGCATTATTCTGAAATCAGGCTGACCAGTCCTAGCACTAGCCTCTTAATGCTGCGCGCCAAGTGAGGCAGCTGTTAGTAAAATGTTTGTAAGTCTTTCACATGACTGACGGGGATCGAACTTACGACCTCCCGCTTCCGCGGCGGACACTAACCACTAAGGCACTGGAGCGGTTCACATGCAGTCAAGTGTTAGTGAGTTCGATTATGCCATGGTTGACTAGAAGTGAAGTCAGGCCAAAACAAAATTTATGTCCCTGGAATAACGTAGTATATATCAAATAAAATCTAGTGGTGTACATTTGTGGTGTGACTGCAGTGGCATAACTTACGGTAGGAAACCGGTAAATTACTCAAAGGAATAAATAAGATACCATTTATGTCACGAGGGTGGTAAATGTGCCTGGAAAGCATACATTGACTAGCCTAAGGGGGTGGGTGGGTTTACAATAAATAGTTCCCC
Organism: Unio delphinus; assembly: GCA_029339505.1. Classification (NCBI taxonomy): domain Eukaryota; kingdom Metazoa; phylum Mollusca; class Bivalvia; order Unionida; family Unionidae; genus Unio; species Unio delphinus. The sequence continues at coordinate 1,826,561 of JAQISU010000061.1, read as the reverse complement.
GTTTAGGGGAGAGTTTTTTAGTTTCTACAGCGTGAACTGCTGGCAATACGGAAACCCAATGAAGAGAAACCATACAGAAGTGTGATTTATAGATATTGGGCAGGCTTGAGATCTGTGGTCTTTCCTCGACTAGAGTAAAATTTATGCCTAGAACAGACATACTGAGCTTTCCAATTTTCAATGCAAGTTGTATGGAAGTCTTTAGAATTTTGGGGTAAACTTATGACTCGTAGTGGGAATCGTGCCAGGGTTTGACAACCGCTTGTAATAAATAGTATGATAGGGTACAAAGTGACATGTATATTACTAGTATTTACTTTGCTCAACAGCTGTTGAGTTACGTGTGGAACGTATATGTAAATTAATAATTATTAATCTGACTTCACTCCATCCGAGGGACGATGAACATACAGCATCCTTTCATTCAAAATCCATGGAGAGCGAGCAATTTGGGGCATTTTTAGCGGTGTACCACTAAATGCCTTGTTATAATATGTTGATTCTGAAACAGTGGCATGCTAGATTACCCATCATGAATGCTAAGCAACAGGCCTAACAGGGGCACCAGAAAAATTCAAATTAATTGTTGATGATAAAACTAGTTTATGATCATTTCAATCTGCATGTACGAGTACGGTATTTTGATTTGCAATGTTGGCAACACTGGTATTACCCCACCTTTTAGAGTTTAATAGTGTGTTGTTTTTTTATATTTACAGTTTTACAATTTATAAAGGAGGTGGGGTGTGGCATACTATTATTTGAGCTTAGGGCCCTGAAAGGCCTTAATCTGGCACTGGACTACAAATTCTGGATATGGAGAATCACCACATTATTCTAGAGACAACAAAATACTAAGAACAACAAGATGATGTTTATTGTTCCAAAAGTACATGTACAAAATGATAAAAAATATTTAATTGGTTAAAATGCGAAAATATTTTCTAATGCCTGTTTACAAACTATGCTTTCATGGTCTGGCTGGTAATAGTTTTAAATAAAATGACTCGACTATGACTACATTTTGATTCATAAAAACAGATTAACGCTCTAAAAATATTACGACTTGGGAAAGATGATTTAAAAATATTTGTGTAAGACACATAAAACAATAATTATTCAATTCACGACTCTGGTAAATAAATCTTAAATCAGCATTAATTTCAATCCTTATGCGATTTTAATTACAAAAGTATAAAACTTGAGGAAAACCCAAAATGCACAACTTTAAATTACATACTGCCACCAAATGGGCTAGAGATTTATTTTACTCGATGCTTCTAGTTTCTGTATCACATGACATGATTTTAGCCAATGATAATGCTTGATTGAAGTCTTAATTGTATTAACAGATATCACATGTAAGTTGTCAAATACTAATTGAAGCTGACAAAAAACACTTTCAAGCCTTGTTCCATCATCAAAATCAACATGGCATGCAGCCAAATTCGAAGACAAAGAGAAAAAGTTCAATTAAATGTTAATGAACTCTACCATCATCTTATGTACATATATCAAATTTAAAAGGAAAAACATATCTTGCCATTTCAATATTTTCCAATCTACATGTATATATGAATTTAGCTTAACACGTGTACCTTTGACTAAAATGTCTATCGATCATTCAAATTTAACTAAAAACACTTCTAAAAAATCCTGGCTACATAGTGCTAATTCAACGACATGTTCTAAAAATATACAGGCAACAAATGAACATATCCTCTGAAAAGATAGACAAAAGGTTAAGACCTTAAAAAAAACAAAGTTATTGAATTTAAAGCATTCAGCATACTTTTTGGATATCTCTACAATAGCCCAGAATCAAGACTTCCGACTTTAAAATCAAAGTCAATGTTGATTATCAACTTGTTGACTGAAATGCAACTAAATACAAAGTCTGGTTAAAAAAAAAAAAAAAAAAAAAAAAAAAAAAAAAAAAAAAAAAAAAAAAAAAACTTTGTTCATATGCACAATGTTATGTATAAATGTATAAACAATGAACTTTAGTTTTACCCAAAGGTCACTCAGATCTGATTCTTTGCACACCTTCACAAAACTGAAAATATGTTTGTGGTCAGATCTACATTATTTTCATAGTCAGATCTACATTATTTTCATAGTCAGATCTACATTATTTTTGTTCAGAACAATCTACATGTTGCAAGAAGTGTCTAAGCAAAATGTGGCTAATGGATCGATGATAAATGACAATTAATTAGGTTCCTGTGCCCTCTAATCAACAGAGCTAAAATTAAGTGTCATTATAATTCCTTTGCTAAACATGTTCAAAATACAATCTGGGTCATATTTAAAATGTAGACTATCCCATCTCTTCAATACATTCCTTCATGTCTAATTCTTCTCAATTACTTTTGTTTTTTTTTTATCTGTCTGAATAATTGTCAATAGAAAATCAAGAGCCTGCAAATTATAAAGTCTAAATATCTTTGACTAGATTATAACTCTTGCTTATGACAGAAACCCAATACCATAAGAATTAGGATAACAACCCCATATATGAAAATATTCATTACAGAAAATAATCAGGCATTCTTGTATTTTATTGTAGCAAGCCCAAATATAAGCATTGCTCATTCATATGAACCAAAAAAAAGGGCGGGGATACAAAAAAAAAAAAGGGAAAGGGTCGAAGATTACCAGGAACTCCATTTATGACCCATACAATGAAATTTACTAATTAGACAATAATACAGGATTTGGGCCAATTATTCCACCTAAGTAAGCTAATACAACCAAAGGTTAACCCAAATTGGCTTGTAAAAATAAATCTTTGTAACAAGTCTCAATACTGAAATTTCACCAAGTTCAGATGTATGACATCACGTTATCAACAAGTGTATTCTAAAATAAAATGCAAATGACGTTCATTTAAAAAATAATTACCAGTGTACAAGTTTACTATCCAGATTTTACTGTACATTTTATTCACATCAAACTCTGTGCAAATATATTTTACGTTTTTTTTTTAGATAAAGTTTTAATTTGTGTTCAGATTTTAAAGTGCCAGTGACAAAGCTTGCTCTGGATGATTGCTGCACATTCTCATCAAGTTTCTGCATTAATAAAACAAAAAATTTAAGTCACTGATCAGCTAACAGTCTTACACAATTATAATACTTGGCTATAAAATAACAAAACAGCTACAAATACATGACCTCTAGATTAGATTAGGACTGTCTGGAATAATATGTCATTTTTATACAATACTAAGTATACAGGTATCAGTGTTTTGAACATATGCATGAGTTTTTCTTAATTTGAAAGTAAAGATTAATAAAATTATTTGTATAAAACAAATAATTTAGGATTTGTACATTACTAAAATGAATGGTACTAAACTTAACTGAATTTTGTATGTCAATGAAAACTGAAGGTTAAATTTTGAGTTGCACAGCAACTCTGGGAATGTAAAAATTGCAAACACAAAATGCTGATCCTGCTGATGATGGTGCCAGAAATCTGAAACCCATATCTTACCATGATCCATCATTTCCTTTCCATGTATTAATAATTACAGACCTTTTGAGGATTTAAAAGTAGGGGGCAACGGAATGGAGTAAAAATGAAGTAAATTGAAGTATTGTTTCAAGTTAACATAAGGAGGCAACCAATAAATCTGCATCAGTTATCAACCAGATCAATAATCAATAAATTTACTGAAAATAATGGAAACAGAAATGAAAGACGGTAAAAATTTTAAAATTATAAAAACTCATGTACAGACAGGACATGTTCCTTGGAAAATAAATGCTACTAACTTGATCCGTAGCGCTAACAACAAAACACATTCAATCAAAATACTAACCTAAACGTTAAGTCTGATATTTGTATCTGTAATATTAACCTAAACTTTAGTCTGATATTTCTATCTGTAATCAACTTCACAACCCTTGTTTTTTCAGATGTTAAAAGTAGTTTCATCCTGGGTAAATCTTCCTCAAATGAAAACAATTGAGATACAAATTTATATTAAAAATTCTCCCTAATTTAGAAAATGCATATATCAAGGACGTTATAATATCAACTTAAACACACCCAAGAGGGACAAGAAGAAAAGAGGAAATGACATCAGCATGTGACTTTGTCCATTGCAGTTGTCTTTAGTACAGTAGCAGACGGTCAACTCTCTGTAGTCTTTACAAGTGTTGAATGTTAAATCTTCAAGCTCTGCAGGTATGTTACAGGTTCGAACAACCTTTTTACCTGAAAAAAAAAAGAAAAAGAAATATAGAAACATGCAAGGATTGTTACATTACATCATCAATGACACAAAAAAATGACTTTATATGTGTTTCAAAGCAGGCTTTTGATATTGTGGAATAAAGATTTTATTTTCTCAGTGTTTTGGATTAGTTGTCTGGGAAAACAACACGAGGTAACCTACAAGTCTATCTATTATCTGGCAGTGTGTGTTCTCCAACTAGATGTCTACAGGCATTCACCTGTTACTGTATCTTCTCTTTAACTACTAGATGGAACTACACCAAAACGTAGTTTTCTTCACGTTTTCAATCAGTCTTAACAAATATACAAGCCACACGATGGAAAACATCCCATTGACCAAACGAGTATTATGAGTGGTAAATTAAACGCCCATCCAATATTGTGATTTAATGTATTTAGGAAATATCCCCGTTTCGTACTTCGCTACATTATTCCAATGCAATATACATGTAGTTGCTATTAAACATTCAGCTACAACAGTAATTTCTCCCCATAATTGATACAAACTGACCAAACATGTTGTCGTTCAAGTTAATGTACAGAAACTACTGCTATTTTTAATAAATGAGCTTGACCTCTGACCTATAAACAAAGAATCATCAAGGGTCTTTCTTGCCTCAAGAGTAAGCCATTACAAAGGTCAACCAAGACAGATGGTATAAAACTGAAATCACTGCACAGGAACAAAAGAGGTAAATGAAGGATGAATGCACAAGATGGATGGTCAGAAAACATTACATCATATTCTCCAACTTTCAGCATGCATATAAAAACAAACATTGTTACACTTTGTGTCTATTCAGAGGAACTACCTATCCATTTTAAATGAAGTGCAATATGTTTCAATTCAATACATAAACACTACCTGTATGAAACTTTCTTTGATTAGGATTTTGAGCATAGCTTAAAAAAAATTCAGTCATACTGCTTTGATATCTGCAGTGAAAGAGTTTATAGTGATGTCTACCACTGGGGCATCATGCTGCAGACATGTAGCATGATGTCCCACCCAGTCACATTATCCTAACACTAACCTCTTAATGCTGAGCGTCAAGTGAGGCAGAAGTAAGTACCATTTTTGTAAGTCTTTGGTATGACTTGGCCGGGGATTGAACCCACGACCTCCCGCTTCTGTGGCAAATGCTCTAACAGCTAGGCCACTGGAGCGATTCCTGTATGAAAACACACATTCGGCAAGCAACTACATGATATCTCAATGTCTTGATCTGTACAAGTCCTTTTATTTAGAAGAAACAAACAAGAACAATGATAAAACAAACAATTAACCATTGATAACATAAAACCGAGAAAAACCTTTAAATCTAAACATTTTGAAAAGAAAAACAGTTACAATGTACCATAAGCACCAGGCATATCTGAAATCAACTTCTTGCAGGCATCACTTTCAAGTAACTGTGTACTATTTTTCTTTTCTGTTAATGGACATGGTCCACTGATATTCAGTTTCTTGACCTCCTCTGCTGAGTAGCCAAATGTTTCTGCACACTTTGGGTGTCGGACCGAGTCGCACTGGAAACACTGCAGACTATAGGCTGCAAAGAAAAGAAATAACTAAAAACTAGAAATGTGTTCATGGAATGCTGAAACTCTACCACTACATTCTTTGCAATAAACAGGTCCCTTACAACACTGCTCAACAGCGAACCTTTATGGTAAAATTTATAAAAATATGATTGTAGTTCTCCACTTAACAGACGTGTACTAAAAGCACCAATCTTAGTCTATATACATCTCCCAAAGTACAGTACAGTACAGCTCATGTGATTTTTCATTCTAAAGTTGGAGATAAGAGGGGAGAGGATTAAGAAAAAACAAACTCCACCTATCCACTCATCCTCATGGAATGACGTGCTTCTCTGCACACCATACTTTTTCACATCATATCCAGCAACTACCATGTAAGTGGATGTGGGCGCAATAAATTACGAATAGTTTACAGTTTATGACCCATGCAAGACTGATGCCAATTTACATCCTAATCTCTTTCAGAAGCAAGCAATCTGATCTTTATGAATACTGTTTTTTTGTGTAATGAATACATCTTAAAATTTATTTTAAAAATACTATCAGATTCCACATATGCAGTTATGCCCCTATTTCTGTTGGCAGTTTTTGCGATTAAAAAAAAAAATCAGGATTTGAAAGAATATTAAGTCATTGATATTATCTTTCAACCGTGAAAAGATTGCAAAATTTTTAAACAAGTACATAATTGAATTGCACTCATACCTGACTCTAGTGAAACTACCCAGCTCACCTTTCTGCAGAACTACCCTGCATCCAAAAGTAATCCTTGCCTTGTAACCTAAAACTCTTATGCAATATTTCAAAACCTACTTTAACATAGATAAAAATAATACTCTTATTATAGCACTGATGACCAACACTGATGATCACTTAGGCCAAATCCAGAATATTGCAATGGAAACCAAACATAGTAGTTTAAGGAATGATTTATTCTGAAATCATTTTTGTCAACACTTATATTGCATATTCAGAAATACTGAAACAACTGAACACGATTAAAATGTCAACAACATACGGCTCTAAAAGACCACTTTAAAAAAATTTCCAACTTAAATTTATGACATGTTTGGGACATTTCCATGTATTCTGATAATATGCACATTATTTATATCAACGTGAATCTTCATAAAATTATTAAAGTATTTTTCAGCATGGTCATAACCACACTTATTCTATCTTCTCTCCATTACATCATCTCTGCAATAATTACACATGCTCACATGTTTGTATTTTTTTATGCTTCATCTACTTTATGTCAGTACACATGATTATTTTTCAAAGTCGGTGTAATTTTTCATAAACATTCAGCTTTCTACTGTTTTTACACTGAACATCAATTAAATGTCTATATATAGAACATCTCATTTAGATAGAAAGAAGAACAAATAATTTCATTCATTATGACAGACAGTGCACCTTTCATCTGTTGTGTATAAAATATAGTCCCAAACAAAGTTGAACTAGTAACGTTTTAAAACATTACAAATAAACTAGCCTATTCTAACATGGGACGGGGAAAGAAAAAAATATGACAGATCATCAATATACTTCATATTTAACTTAATTATTGAATTTTATGTTTATCCAATAAAACTAAACATAGCTGACTTAAGTCAGTACAAGTACTTGTTCCGCAAAGTAAAATCTTTTGGAAGTCCCAGTCGACTCAAGTTTTAATTAACTTTTCAGGTAAAGCATTCCAATTTTCTAGTTGGCAGAGTAATCAATTGTAACGATACATGTCAGATTAATCATTGTGATTTGATTGGTGAACGAAAACATTAAAAAAAAACATGACACTGTACAAGTGTTGATCATCTCTAATCACAGTAAGGAATTAAAGATTTTTACTATCTACATTTTTAACTCATTTACTATTTTGCCCTGCTTTGCCTTGCTGATATTGTAAAGTTTGGAAGCCCTCAACAGTAGAAACTGCCACCTACCACAGGCAGAAAAGTATCTGATATTAACCTTAGTAAGAAGCCTGTATTAATGCAAATTGGAGACACTCTTACTCCTGGCAAACTTTATACAATGTCAGGGTGATAAATTAGTACTCACTAGAATGTGTGTGTGCAGGGCTTTTGGGCTAAGAAACAATGAACAAACAGGTCTGACAGGAAATCAGTAAAGCATGTAATATATGGCCCTGCCTTGTAGTTGTAATTCAACTTGTCATATTTATGTGGTGGAACTTTAAGGCTGAAAGCTTAAATTCTGAGATTTTACTATTAGACAAGATACTAAGATGTTATTATATGTAAAAGTTTGCTATTTATATGCAAAACAAGCTCTAAACTATCAACCCCAACACACCACTATCTAACATGGACAGGTCACAAAAGTGCACAACAATAAACTTGATAAAAGCTGTAGAACTAACTGAACATGACATGGAAAGTAACCAAAAATTTGCCACTATCTGCAATGGCATAAAAATAATGCCTGGTAGTACAGGCGGGAGAAGAAAAACATCTTTACAAGTTATATACATGAATGGAAAATTCTTAATTTTATGATTTTTATTATGCCTGCCCATTAGATGGCTGGTATTTTCAAAACTGCAGCATTTTTAATACATTAATATACTAAAGTATATAGAAAATATTTTTATTAGTATCTAATTACTTTTCACAAGGAAACTCTACAAGTTGCATTTGAAAGAAGGATTCCAAATTTCTCAATTTTCATTAAATCTTGTACGAAATGGATCCACTTTGGTCAAACATCTAGTCCGCAAATGGGCACTATAAAATAGATTGTGGACTGTCCAAATGAATCAATAATTAAATGTACATTTAACAGTTCAGTCATATTGCAGTGAGGCAGTTTATAGTTATGTCTGGCACTGGGGCATCATTCCGCAGACATGTAGCAAGATGTCCCACCCAGTCACATTATTCTGACACCAGGCTGACCAGTCCTAAGACTCAACTCTTAATGCTGACTTGGCCTGGGTTCAAACCCATGACCTGCACCAGAGGCGGATGCTCTTTAACCACTTATGTCACCAGAGTGGTATCTGGTCAAAAGAAGTAAAATATTTCTAGATCATTACCCAAACTAGATTTTGACTGGTCTACTGTTGTCTTGATATTATCTACTTTCAAAGTAGATTACAACAGCAAGCACTGTGCACAAATTTTGTGTAAAATGATGAGAATTTTCTTAGTGTGGGTGGAATTATTTAGTCAAAGTTTTATTCGCTGGAAATACAAAGTGCTTTTCAATAATATTCTTGGACAGAAATATTACCTTGAATTATACTGAATAATAATTTGAATTCCACCCAAATCAAATACTATACTCTCTAATTTTCCTAGGTAGCAATGTAACATTTTCTGAAAATACCGTCCTTTAAGGGAGTTTTTCATTCTAGAACATTGTAAGGGCAGAATCAAGACTGCATTGTTGAACTCAAATTCAGGTAAATATGTTGATACTAATATTTATATAAATATTTAGTCTACACTAGGAGAAAATTTTAGCAATCTATTATGTTGTTTACAGTATAAAGAAACTATTTTGGGCAAGGTCAAGTAGTTAACAAAATTACACATAACATCATGAATAAAACTAAGAAGCAACACAAATTAAATATACATAACACTTAAATTAACAAATTAAATATACATAACACTAATGTAATACTGCCTAAGCAAATGAAAGACCAAACCTGGCATTCTCTCAACTTTTCCAAGATCTGACTACTACCAGATGGGTGATACAGTATACATAGCTCACTGAAAGAGAATCTTTCTCCACCTCAAAATGATACTCAAATTACATGTTCTATGAAGTGTCTGTAAAATGCAAAGAAATTGAGGGCTAGGTGTGAAACTGCAACATAATATGTTCATAACAGTTTTAGTATCAAGCCTTCATCAGGTACAAACAAACCAGTTTACTTTGTGACATGTTACAGACTGACAAGATGGTGCTCTACATATTTTACCAGATACGCATAAGCAGGCTACAGATTACAATAATTAAAATTAATTAATTAATAATTAAAAATATTAAATTTAATATTCAAGCACTCAATCTTTACATGTAACCAATGAAATTTGGAGAACATGAAAAATACTGTTACCTCACCGATTAAAATCAGATCTACCGGTAGTCTTACAAGGAAGTATTTGCCTCGACAAATAGTACGCGTAAAAATGGCTACAAGTAAAATAATTCAATAAATATCAAACTTTTAAAAAAGTTGTTAAATATGGTACCGGTAATAATTTTAGCTTAGTTTTTCATCTTATAGGCAATATATACTGTATATGGTACACAAAAAGTTTAAGCTTCGCATACGATAATGAAACAAATGGTACGCTCTGGAGTCACACATACTACTCAGTTCGTGCCTGGATCTGGCAAATAATACATCCAAATACTCTGATTCGGTACTCTGCGAAAATTATCTACTCGGTTAGGCCCTATCTAGCACCCTCCAGTTTGATCAATACAAGACCACTGGCAACAGACACCCACCCATTAGCATGCTTATGAAACTGACAGAAAATATCTCCAACTGAACAATGTTACTGATCTTAAACTCTGAAAGAGTTCCTGACATTAATCCAAAAAAATCCCACCATGGGTGTAATATTTTAGCATACATGTTGGTAGGGCAGTAACTAAATCATCCTTGAAACTTATGATTCTCACAATATTCATCATGCATTTTCGTATACGTCCAATAACTTAACCGATGAATTCAGAGTTTTTTGTGGTTGAGCGGTCTAAAGCACTTGTCACTGCCATTTCAACTCTATCTGTGTGGGTTCGAGTCTCAGATTCAGCCAATGTGGGTATGTGAGAAAGCTCGACAGTAGCTTCTTGTGGGTCAGTAGCAACATTCCCTCTAAGCTGCGAGCACTTGCAGCTGCTCAGGCATTCCCATGCAGCTGAATTGTCAATTTTTGCTCAATCCAACATTAAATTTTGCTAGTCTCCATAATGCTTGTGCAGTGCAGTGAGCACTGCGTGCACATCTACCATTAGCTTAGATGGAACATTGGTCAGTAGTTCTTTTTGGGTTCTTCCTCCACCATTAATACGTGCTTAAACAAGTCTTTAAAAACTTTGTTAAAACAGTCAGACTTAACATAGATAAAAACAAACAATATCATTCAAAAGAAGGAACACATTTTAATGTCATGTAAATATTTTATTGATTGGACAAAAAAAAAAAGTTCACAGTAAGAAAAATAAAAATAGCAAAAACCAGTGGTTTTCCATGTCTAGTCAGCTAAACTTAGGCAGTTTGGAATACCTAATACCAGGGCCCAGCAACATGGAACAAATTGCCCATTGATATTATACACAAAGACAGTGACCCCTTTTAAGAGTACTCTTAAATTTCACCTTTTTCGACAGCAAAAAGCAGAAATTTAGGAGTTTATGTTGAATAAATGTTGTTGTAGAGTTCAATGCAATTTTTCAGCACAAGATAGGCTATAAATGGTGGCCAGTATTAATGGTGAAGGAAGAACCCAGAAAACCCTGTAAAGAACCACCGACCCGTGAGAAGCTAATGGCAAGCTTTCTCACAACTACATTGGCTGAATCCGAGACATAAACCCATGCAGACAGGTGAGATGGCAGTGATCTGGTTATAAATTTGAATTTTTACATTTTATAAAATTTGTACATAATTAATCTTTTGTCTTTATTTATATTTAGGGTGTTGGACCCTGGCCTTGTTGACTGGAAGCTGAAAATTTGGTAATGCACATTCTGCTGTATGGTATGAAATTTTAACAAAATATAGTCATTCTTAATGTTTCAGGACACTTAAATGAAAGAAATGGGAAATCACTGCTATAAGTTTTAGCTATTTATTCACACTGCAAGTAACATCACCCATCCAATTCTACTGAGTTGTGCATTAGCCCTTAATGACTCGAGACTGCTTTGGTGGCCTTGTACGAGGGTTTGATTAACTGACTGATTAGGATTTTAATGTAGCTTTAAAAAAAATTCAGTCATATCGCTACGATGTCTGCAGTGAGGCAGTTCATGGTGATGTCTAGCACTGGGGCATCATGCTGCAGACATGTAGCATAATGTCCCACCCAGTCACATAATCCTGACACCAGGCCAACCAGTCCTAACACTAACCTCTTAATGCTGAGCATCAAGCGAGGCAGCTGTAAGTACCATTTTTGTACATCTTTGGCACGACTCAGCCGGGGATTGAACCCACGACCTCCCACTCCCTAAGCGGATGCTCTAACCACTAGGCCAACAAAGCGATTCCTAGTATGAGTCAACTGAAAACCCAGACTTGTGTACGTTTCTGTGTGCTGATGAGCATTTTAACGGTCCAATGCCACAATTGATAATGAAATTCAACATTGTTCCAATCTGACCAAGTATGCAAGTTATTTTCTAAAAAGGTGTGCATTAAATAACATAAGACAAGTGAATATTGGTGTTCAGCTGAGGCACTAGAAAACTTGGAACGAGCAAGCATGAGCTGGAGACACTTTAACCAGTCTACTGTACACGTCTTTCATGAATAGTCCTTAAATCCACAAATAATGAATGCTGTAATACATCATTGCTGAATTCTTTCAAAATCTGTAAAAAGCTATTGATTTGTCCTTTTCTGGATGCAGCATATTTTTAATAAAATTCCTATCCTCTAACATTTTTCAGTCAGATAACATCCACAAGTCACGTTGATAAAACCTGTTTCTCTTAATATATCATCATTTTATTGTCTCTATTTAGACTGGTCCACTAAGTATGTGTGTATCAAAATAAAATTAATCTGACATGTGGTTTCACATTCAAGAAACCGGTTTTCTTGGAATCGTTTGATGTACAGTTACTATAAAAAGAAAATTGAAAGGAGCAGCAGCCCATTGTCCTGCTCGCAAGCTAATCCTTACTGCGAGTCCCAGTCTTGAATGTGTTTGGACTTGGAAAACAGTTTTAAATTTTTTTAAAATAACTTTTACCTAGTTAGTAGTTACTCATTTTATTATGGGGTTATTATGAATGGGTGGGCACCAGTGCACTGGGGTACCTGTTGACATCTTTAGTAACATTAAATCTTGTGTTCCAGCTTTCATCTGAGATCAGTTGGCCTAAGATGTCACCAATCAACACTGGATTAATTTTGCACCTAACGACAGCACTGATGCATTGAGTAATGCTAGCCACATTCTTTCAAGTCCAACACACTGTCTGGTTGTTGTATGGTTTAACATCATTTTTCAGCACAAGATAGGTTATACATGGCTGCCAATATTAATGGTGCCAGAAGAACCTGGGAAAACCCCAGAAAGAATCACCAACCCACAAGAAGCTATTTGCAAGCTTTCTCATATACTCACATTGCAGAATCAAAGACTCGAACCCACGCAGATATCACTGTCTGGTTAGTAAACTCTGAAATATGCTCAAAAGCCAAAATACACACCAAAATACAAAAATATTTACATGTTTTCAGTGAATACATCAGTGTACACCCCAATATTTTATTGGTAATTATTTTAATAATAACAAAAAAAAACTATGCAATTTTGATTATTAGTTTTGAACAATTTCTGTCAAAATTCCTGTCACAACATCAACTCATACTTTATTTTACCCATCTGAGTGGTATGATAAATGAAAAATTTGGCAAAAATTAAAATATATGAATAAGCTTATGATTGCAAGATGCTTGTTAAATGTAGCTTTAACAATTTTTCAGTAAAATTGCTATGATTCTGCAATGTGGCAGTTTATAATAACTAGCACTGGTTCACCATGCTGCCAACAAGTCCCACCCAGTCACATCCGAAATTAGGCTGACTAGTCCTAACACTAATCTCTTATTGTCGAGTGCAAAGTGAGGTTGCTGTTAGTATAATTTTTTAAAACGTCTTTGGTTTTACTTGACTGGGGTTTAAACTGGAGCCTCCCGCAGTCAAGGCCAACACTAACCACTATGCCACCGAAGTGGTCAAAATCCAGGTAAAAGATGGAAATACAGAAGAGTAATGCAATGAGATTGTCTAACAAGGACTATATCACATGGAACTCCATGTTTCTCATACCTTGGGGTTATTCTGCCTTGTATGCATGCATCAGCACTTTCCAAAATGGTCAACAGATGATAGAGAAATAGGAGTTCTGTTCTGACAGTGATATTAACTATTTAAAAAAAAGAGTGGTTACGGTGGATTTTATGTTATGGGTTAAAAAGAATAAGAGGGATTGTACTTATTCTCTGCATAATAAGTTCAATGAAAACAAATTTATCAATAACTAGATAGCAATCAATAGTCTGAAAGGTATTTCTGCTGAAAGATGCATTATGAAATACCCATTTGGCTGCTGATACCAGTAATGTCAAAGAAAATAATGCAGTTAGTTTTGTGCAACTTGGTGACTTCATAATTCATTATATGAACTGGGTCATGCATGGAAAAATGTAGTAAATAATTTCGAACAAAAATCACTTTAACCAAATTTAATTTGTTTCGACGATTATTCAAACACATAAGAATCATAGTCATGATAATATATTCATCTTCATAATTTTAAGCTACAATACATACAAGCCCCTGTGATCAATAATGTAAACACGTCGTAATTTTTCTTGTTTTTGACTACACGAAAAAGCTAATACATTCGATTCATTATTAGAATCACACGTTCATGATTAAACAATTCTGACTGGCAAGGTAAAACCCAAGCAGGTTATTTTTCAAATAGCACTTTCCCCTTAACCAGCTTGTTCAAACCATTTCAAGATGTCTGTGTATTGTGTGGAAAAAATGTCGAACGTAAAAATTATACAGCCCTAAGTTATACACTTTCTCGGCAAATATTACAGTTTGTAGACTAAGTATTATATACATACCCTCTTTGGTCATTAAAGTTAAAACAGCTACCATAAATACTGGCAAAGCAACCGATGCCATTGTTTCCTATGAAGTGCTACAAAGACGCACAGAACAGTTCACTGACTTACACGGCAAATGCCATATACGGACGCCTTCGAATATTACTGTCATACATATACAAAGGCACGAGTTAAGCATTGTGTAATTGCGAAATCACAAGCTTGCGAAATGTGTCCGAGCAGGGACGTCATTGGGGGGGGGGGGGGGGGGTAGGGGTGTACAAAACTTGATGGGTTTTTTAATTTTGGTAAATAAATTACTGCAATTTTACAGCACATGTAAATTATGGGCTGGGGGAGACTAAATGCCCTCCTAAATGACGTAATGTTTCCAAGTTATTTGCATGTAATAAAAATAATTTTCGAAGTGTTTCCATTTTAAAGTCACAACATTAAATCAGAAAATGCTGATTAGAAAATACTATATTTGAAAATGAGTAAGATTTTATTTAGATGCAGGAGCTTGTAGAGTATTATTGATTGACAAGGGGTCGTATGGATGATTACAATTTAATAATAATAATAATAATAATAATAATAATAATAATAATAATAATAATGAGGACTTTGTATAGCGCCTAATCTTACGAAGCTCTAAGCGCTTTACACCATCAATAATGATATGACTACACAACAGAACAACAAATGACAAAAACAATGAAACTGGAAAACATAAAAACTTGCTGGAAACATATAAGATACAAAACATGAATAGGTCGCTAAGTTTGTCCCTGCAGTCGAAACAGGTGAGTCTTAAGAGCACTCTTAAAAGGGTCCACTGTGTCTTTGTGTCTAATTTCAATGGGCAATTCGTTCCACGTCGCCGGGCCCTGGTGTAATTATCAGTCATACATATCAAATGTATTATTTCATACTAGTATCTATGACTGATAGTTCAATTTTAAGCAACGATGCGAGCCCCATGTACACAAAACAAACAGTAACACACTCTTTAAAAATTTAAACCACTTGGTCGTTGGAATTACTACTTGTATCAGCTGGAACCAAACTACATCTACGTGTGCATAAAATGAAGAACCATAAGATATATGTCTATTTTGTAATTTACAAAATCTATGCATTGACATGGTCAGTGTGATATCGCATGCTTTACAAATAATTTAGTTTAAAAAATAGTGGTTTGGGGGTTTAACACCACTTTTCAGCACATAGCGGTCAGAATCTGGTGGAGAAAGAATTGGGGGTGGGGGTTTGGGACCGAGAACAACCACCGACTACGGTTAAGCTACTAGCAAGCTTTCTCACATGATGATGATGAAGCTGAATTATAGTGCCAATGCACTAGGGACATGTGCTGTACATGCTCACGTTCGACAAACCTTAGGTTTCAACCCAAACAGGAGAGTAATCGGTAGAGGTTAAACCGGGGTAAAATAAAGTTCACATGCAAGTTGTAGGTTTAGGTCAGAGATGTCATAAACTCATTTGCTATGGACAGACAGATATTATATGAATGTACTTTAGCTGCGCCATGCGTGTCGTGAATTATTTATTATAGGCATATGTATTACGTAAATATCTGACAGCAGTCGCTTCTGGTGACCTATGTATTAATCAATATTTCTAATTTTATCCACCAATCATATTAAGTATTATATCTTCGCGTTTGGGAGACTGAGCAGTGTGGCTGAAAATCATTAACGTGTACATGTATTAAGTCCTTAACAAGTTTGAATACTTAGACATCTTAGTATTCAAACTTGTTAGGGACTTAATACATGTACACTCTGTACTAGAAATATTGGAAAGTTAAGATAGTCAAACAAATTTTACGACTTCATGGATTTGATTTAATTGCATAGGTGGCTCACACAGTATTGGTATAACGGTACCATGCGCATGAGATGATTAAGGCTCGTATACTGAGCAACCAAACCGGAAATTAAAGATGCGAGTAAACCTATAAACAAAATAGGGAGACCAAAAGAATTACATAAAAACTAGTACTAGAGTAGTATACCCGGGGTAGGCAACGAAAAAGAAAGCCTCACTTAGGAATGGAAGCACCACCAGATAAAAGCAGGTAGATCTTAACCGTCCTTGGAACCCACATACACTACGGTAAGCATGAGATCACCAAGGCTCATACAATGAGCAACCAAATCGAACAATAAAGATGCCAGTAACCCTAGAAACAAACTAAGGAACCTGGAAAAATTACTACAAAGCCCTTTGAGTAATCAAATCACTCCGGAAATAATAACAAGTCAACAAAGTAGATGAAAGATAAAGTGATAGGGGTACGCAAACCACAGCGAATAGATAATGAAGACAATTAGGGAATAAAAAACACCATGTAATAGGAAAAGAAAAAAAAATTGTTTTTAAAAACAGCCCGTAAAATAAGTATAGGAACCTACCCTCACTACTATTACCTTCTCTAACTTTCCTCTCAATACAGCCTCATTGACCGTAAATAATACTTACCAAATACCTATCAAGTTCTAAAGTCAGATAGCCAAAAATTAAATATAAGTAGATAGTCTGATATCATAAAATTCTGTCCCGATATTATGGTCCCAATTTAGACAGTATGCTGTAGTCTAAAAGCCCAAGAATATCAGGCTGCATTTACATTTTATCTAACTTTAGGCATATAGACCCCTAACTCAACTTTAAGGGCTGGGACTTATGGGCAGTAGATTCTATTAACTCAAAACAGGACAGAGTTCATCCAGTTTAGGGGTGGGGGGGGGAGAGAAAGTTTGGATAAAGGGACATCACCGCTGGACCAAAACTGGAAAAACATCAGGAGAGAAACAACTTCAAAGAACCCAGGACAAAGGAAAATGCTGGTACGAGGGAACAACCATATGCTGGGACACCATGAGAACAAGATGGCAGCCTGACATTAGGGGCTACTCAAACAGACAAGAAAAAACAACACAGAAAAGAATCCGATTGCTTTCATTGCCTGGATAACAGGGTCCTCATTTGGTACGAGAACCCTTTTCGAACAATCTATTTCACGAAACCTGGCTTGATCATTTTTTTTTTTTGCACACTGTTAAAAATTAACAAGCTATTTTTACCAAACAGTGACTATACTTATTTATGTCGCATAGACATATTAGTATTCAAACTTGTTAGGGACTTAATACATCTACACTTTGTACTAGAAATATTGGAAAGTTAAGATAGTTATACAAATTTTACGACTTCATTGATTTGATTTAATTACATAGGTGGCTCACACATTATTGGTATTTTCCTGTCCATTAGTAATAACTGGACCAGATTTGAATTAAGCACGGAATCACGATATTGCGGGCTGTACGACATCCCTGGACGTAATGGTACCTCTCTTTTATTGCCACAACTCGGATAACTTCAAAATGGCGGAGATATGAAACTAATTTCCAATACTTCTACTTATGCTATTGCACACCATTAACACACATAATTGGCTGTTAGGGTTGAATGTGTGTTTGGTCTATTCCCACTCACCCAGGGTCCTCCATTCAGGTCGATTGTTACTTAATAGCAACCCCGACCTGACGACCAAATTAAATAGTACTCCTTGAGTACATAAATGCCTGGGGAAAACGACACCATTCCTCACCCCCAGGAGAAATCCAGCTTTGCTGGAAACTTAAAACAGTGCTTCATGCCCCTAGTGGGCGATACAGCACTATAATTCAAATTCATCATCAACCAATTGCGCAAGTCCAGGTGGGTGGAGCTTAAGGTGTAGGGAACCTTGCACTCAGAAATAAACAACAGCACTAGCAATGATTTGGTGGATTTTGTAAGAGTTGTACTTTCTGTTAGGCTTAAAAAAAAGTTTAACCTCTTGGCAACATGTGAATTTATGCTAATTCCTATATAGATCATATTTTTTTTAATTTGTTTTTATTTTTTGAAAATGTGATACACATGACTAAAAAAAAGTATGTTATGACTAGATAACTCATACCACTGTCTAGTTCCAGCAGAGTTATCTCTCTTATATGCAATGGAGCACCTGGTTCTGTCATTGTCAAATTGACACTAAGATTGTTCTCTGTGACAGTGTGTGACATGCTTGCTGAAGTAGGACAGAAAGTATATTTATTTCACAAAACATTAGTATTGATGTCTATGGAAAACAATTGGTTTCGTGATACTTGCATTGAGAAGGCATATGATCAGAGTATCGCCGAAATGTCCACTGTGCAAAAGCGCCCCGTACACAAAGTAATGATTCACTGCAAAAAATAAAAAAAAATAAAAAATAAAATAAAATAGAAACAAAAAATAGAAAGAGAGAAAGAAGCGAATTAATAAGAGAAAAAATAAAAAAGGGTATTACAGAAAGTAAAACATTATGTTTAGACGGAGAATTTAAAAAGAATACACTATATTAAATTACAAGATGCATAACATAATCCATTCTAGTATGGTGACAAGTAATAACAATTGTGAAAGGTTCCCTTTCCCTTAGAATAGGAGGAGAGATAAAAGGGACAGGGACCTGTGTGAGATAAAAGTAAGGGATGTAGACATCCCATGGTTTTGTCACAAGTCGCTACGCGAAGTGAACAGGTCTGAGAAAAAGCCCCTGAAAAACTATCCACTTTTTACTTTACATGTACTTGGAATAATAAATAAGAACATTAAATTTTTGCAAAACTTAAAAGAAGGTATGAACTGATCCAGTCAAAAGAGAAGTATATAGAAAAATGAAAAGATGCGGCTCCTTTAGGCATGATTAAATAACCTTATTTAAATTAGTGAGAAACGCTACACATGGATACGTAGTAGAAACATAATTTTAACTTCTCATTTTTTTTAGTAAATAGAAAGTAACGCACCGTTTTTATAGAAATTTTAAAGAAAAAAATGTAAGGACTATTTGTGGAGTCCAAATAAATAATTAATAGGCAAACTGGGACCAAGTTTTGAAATAAAAAAGCTATTTCAACAGCAAAATATATAACATACACAACAATTAGCAAAATACATGTAGCATACACGGGACTAGGAGACATTGGCAATGGTCACAATGGAATAAAGGGGGAAGAATTCACCTACTAGGAATCCAACCTAGTAGGAGCCACAGTTTAGACACACATGGGACCCAAAAATACCCCGCAAAAGCAAATTCTTTTTTTAAAAGAAATTAGGAATAAAAATAGTAGACACATATATCTTAGGGGGTAAACAACTACACATAAAACACTTTTTATTTTTGGGAAATTGGGGGGGGGGGGGGTAGAGCATCTGCACCACACCCAAAAGTTATGTCATTCAACAATTGTAACTAAGCGTAGAATATCCAAATTTGGGCCGACTGATACAGTGAGGTTAGTGTTAGTGTAAATTCATAATAAATTCAAATAAGCCAAACTTTTTAAACAACATGAATATACTTATGTAGTAGATTTCAACACTATTTGTTTTTCTGACTTTCATAATGATTGTTTTTGATCCATTACACGAATGTAGTTCTAGTCTATTTTTAGAACATTTTTTTTTTCCTTTCTCATTTTGGTGGCGATAGAGGAGTTATAATGATGCATTTCTGGTAGGGATTTAAAGATAATTGTTTATTCTTGATAATATGAGCTCAGAGAGTGGTTATCTGTGTATATTTCGGCGACAGTGCAAATTGAGTACTAAGGCCTTGGTGAGGATCCGTACAGTGCAGCCTCTCAAAAAAAAAAATGCCGGTGAACCTTTGACAAGAAATTTACCATGAAGTCATCTTAGGAGGTATTTTAAATTAACATATGATTTGTATTATTATCATATAGTGGAAAGGTTAGTACTGAGAAATATATTTAGAGAACATATAGTAAAATTAATTGTGATGTATGTCCATATGCAAACAGTTCGTTGCCTCAACAATAACAAATCAAGTTGTGCTTGGATATCGTAGCTAGTACGAATCGAGTGCGCCGCAAAGTTAACAGTGACAAAATATAAATACGACGTGACAGTTCATTGATGTGTGGACAGTAATACCTCTTTTTCTAAACAAATTTTAACGTTTATGTGTGAAAGAGGAGGTTAGTAGTTTTCGTTTGAATCGAAAGAGAGACAGTAATCGAGTTTGTTAAAGAGAAACGTTGAGAGGGTCGGTGGGATCACAGACACAGGGGCTCTTATAGTTGCTTACAATTTGCATGTCATACGAGCCCCCGTGGGTGGGATGAGTGAGAAGTCTTAACTGAGATCCAATGGCTTTTTTTTTTAAAATTAGCTCTTGTTTGAGACTGATACTGATAATTAGTACATTATACTACACTTCATACTGATACTCAGTACATTATGCTACACTTCATACTGATACTCTGCATTATGCGACACTTCATACTGATAATCAGTACATTATACTACACTTCATACTGATAATCAGTACCTTATGTCACATCACATGCTGATAATCAGTACATTGTCACATTACATTACAATGATTACATTATGTCATACTACTGTTGGAATATATACTTTTACTACTACATACTGATAATCCTTTATGTCACTTTATGGGGGCCCCGAGTGGCCGAGTGGTCTAAAGCGCTGTCCGTTACGGACCACTGCCATCTCACCTCTGTCTGCGTGTGTTCGAGTCTAAGATTCGGCAAATGTAGTTATGTGAGAAAGCTTGCCAGTAGCTTCTCGTGGGTCGGTGGTTCTTTCCGGGGGTTGTCCGGGTTCTTCCTCCACCATTAATACTGGCCGCCATGTATAGCCTATATTGTGCTGAAAAATGGCGTTAAACCATCAAAAACAAAAAACATGTCACTTTATACTGATTATCACAATATGTTATGCTACACATCATACTGATAATATATTATGCCATACTTCCTACTGATAATCAATACCTTATGTTACACTACATATTGATAATCAATACCTTATGTTACACTACATACTGATAATCAAAACTTTATGTTACACTTAGTGTTGTTCCGATTATCGATTATAATCGATCATCAGTTGGTTGAGCAAACCGATAAGATAATCGATTGTGAAACTCCATAATTGATTGTGTGCAAAGGGTGACAACTTTTTAGGTGCATGCAAAGCACAAAGGTTAGTAAAACTCCCAGCCACTAAAGTCAACCTGAAATTTAGTAATCGCTTCACAACTACAAATAAAAATTCTTACGATTCATTATTTGGAACATTAGTCATTATTACATGTTCAAGTTGTTAAATTGTTGAGTTAATAAAATTTAAACACATTTTGTTTATTTAAGTTAAATTGCAACATCTTTTGTAGTATTTATAAACAATTACAAACAAGAAAATCATGTCCTTCTATACTTTAAATTATAGACACATCACATATGAACAAAAGAATTTCGGGGGATTGTAGCAGTATTTCAGTTATATATGACTGACCAGCCATAAAAAGTTGCATTCATTTAACAAATATGTAGAACAAAAGTAACACAATGTATTTTTGTAATATTATTGTCAGGTTAAAGTATACATGTTGTTAAAATAGATTATTCCTGTATATTTATAAACATATTGAATTCTTGATCAAAGATATAACTGTGTAACAAAAATTAAAATTTGCTCTTAGTAACCGATTATAATCAATGATCAGTTGGTTAAGGGGAACCGATTATCGATTATGAATTTCTGACCGATTCCCATCATTAGTTACACTACATACTGATAATCAATATCTTATGTTACACTAAATACTGATAATCAATACCTTATGTTACACTACATACTGGTAATCAATACCTTATGTTACACTACATACTAGTAATCAATACCTTATGTTACCTTATGTTACACTACATACTGATAATCAAAACCTTGTTACACTACATACTGATAATCAATAGCAACAGATGACAATTTTTTTCTTCTGACATTTTAGAATCAATAAAAATGATACGTTTTCTGCATAGTTCAAATATACAGAATAAATAAATGGACTCCTCCTATCATTTCATATAAATTTATATGAAGCATTGAAATGCATGCACCATCCACTGTTTGTAATATTGGTCTTAGGTCACTTTTTCCAAATTCTTGATCTCCATATTTCAAACTGAAATTTCCATATTTTTTACACTTGGTTCAAAAGAAGTATTGTGTGAACATTCACTTATAAGAGTAGTTAGACTTTTTCTATGTTCCAGGTACTTCCAAAGCCTTTTTATGAGCAGCAGAGGAGGTGAACAGACCAACTTTTATTCGGCAATCCAAGGCTTCCTCGTAAATCGTAAAAAAAAAGGCGTCCACGGGCAATCCAACGCTTGTTCGAAATGGACGCCAATGTCGTTGTCGCGCCCCCTCTGCTGCTATTGGTTAACCGAATATTTGACCTAATCCGATACGATATCGCGTCCGGGGATCTGCTAAATTTATTGTCACAAATCCGTGTGGGGTTGACTCAGTGTGACTAAAGAAGTTTTTAAATTGATTATAATTCATACCACTGCACCAGGTTTGCCAAATATTTCGTTGTAATAATGACCCAGATGGTGGTGGTAGGCATATTGCTTCTCAAAATGTGAATATATCCTCTGTGATTGCATTGAATTTAGTATGTGATGTTATCGAAGGAAGCTATCAAATAAATCTCGAGCGATCAAATCAAGCTCAGCAGGGATATATTCTATACTCATTTGCACCAACAGCTCCTCCAGGATTTCTAATTATTGAGGATCCAACTAATCCAGTTTATATGCGATGTCATAATGACTCGTTAACGAGAATTAATTTTAGACTCACTGACCAGTCCAATAATCTGATTGATTTACGAGGTGAGGTCCTACAAATTAGTCTGTTTGTGAAATCCTAAAAAAAAAAATTGTTAACCAATAGCAGCAGAGGAGGCGAGGCCAACCACATTGGCGTCCTTTTTTTTTACCCTATTAAGCATTCACAAGGAAGCCTCGGATTGCCGAATCGATGCCTGTCAAAAGTTGGTCTGTTCGCCTCCTCTGCTGCTCTATGCCTTGCTATCATATGCCCCTCCTCCCAACATGTTTGCATGAAATAGTATATTCTTGTATCATACACATGTTGAAATTATATGTTGTTCATACAGTTTAATTTTTTATGCGTAATGTGTGTGCAAAATTTACAAAAATGAACTCATCTTTATTAAATCTTACCAACTAAGTTCACAGGTAGCATTGAGACACATGCATTGTCTACCATTTTTAGTATTGGTCTTTGGTCACATTTTGTAAATTCTTGACCTTGCCTTATTTCAAACTGAAGTTTGCATATTTCTTACATATGGTTATACAGAAATGTTTTGTGAACATTTAATTTCAAGAATAAATTCACTTTTTCTTTGTGCCAAGTACTTGTGAAGCCCTTCCTCCCCCCAGTAATCCATCCCCTAACATTTTTTTGCATTAAATACCATACTGATGAATCAGGATGAAATTATGTTACTCTTAAAACCAATAGTATATATTAACTAAAACCAATTGTATATATTAACTAAAACTAATAGCATATGTTAACTAAAACTAATAGTATATATTAACTAAAACTAATAGTATATGTTAACTAAAACTAATAGTATATATTAACTAAAACCAATTGTATATATTAACTAAAACCAATAGTATATATTAACTAAAACCAATTGTATATATTAACTAAAACTAATAGTATATGTTAACTAAAACTAATAGTATATATTAACAATACATTGTTCTTGTACACAAATGCATTGATTCGAAATCACAGTTTAAAAAAAACAAACAATTCCTTGTATTTGAATTTAGTTTTTATAAGGTAGAAATTCCACTAATTTTTCATCTAAGTAAATCTGCATTTCCACAGTGTAAACTGTATGAAAGTTTGCATATTCCAGAATTTGATTTTTATTTTTTTAATTCTGACCAATTGTTGGCAACATTATACAGTTTATGGTGTAGTGTTAAAATATGAGATGACGGAGAGAGAATTTGCCCTTTGTTCTCAAGAAATATTTATGATTACGGTATATATATATATATATATATATATATATATATATATATATATATATATATATATATATATATATATGATATGTATAGTATGTATGCTGTATCAATGATATACCACAAGATGTATACATTTTTCATTAAAAGGGAACAAGGCTTGCCCGAGTTATCTTTAAATGACTATTGTATTCAATGAGTGGTATTTAATTCATACAGCATACATACTATACATATATTTTATTTATATCACATACGAATACACATATTTGCACTTTAAATGGAGTTTGATATGCTCCTGGCAACTGTGTATTGACCAAGTGAATGAACTTTTCACATCCATTCAAGTGTGTCTGCTACAAATGTAGTTTTACAATTTTCTTCTTGTTTTCAAGCACATATGCAAATTGATAAGTTGTTTCTTTCTTTTTCAGTTTCTTTTTTTTATTCATATTTATTAAATCAATATAAAATACACTCATGATTTAAACATAAACTATGGTTTTTATAAAGATAATAGTGCACTGCAGACACGGTTACCTTCTTGTACATGTACACTGAACCTGTACTGTCAGGCATTCATGTACTGGCATATGGAAATTAGCGTGGAATAGAAACTAAGTGAAATGATGAACCAACAAGAGGTAATTAGAATATTTTAATATATTGACAGTTCATCTAAGTCATTATTCTGCTTTAATTTACATTTCTGAAGTATGCCCCCTTTGTATGACTTGAATAACATTACCATCATTCATAGATCCAGAGATATTGTCGTACAACACAAGCAAAAATCCACACAATTCATAATTTCATGGATTTTCACCCATATCTAGCTATGATATTCCAGAGAGAGAGAGGGAGGGAGGAGGTGGGGGCAACTGTTTGGACTTTTTTATATTTAATAATTAATCATCGATTTTTAGAATATTTTAATAGGTTTATAAAACAACAACAAAGGATTAAAACACAATACAGTATGTATGCCTTGTAACAGACAAATTTTACATATCGGCCTAGTGTCGCTGGCTACTGCTATCATTGATATTATGAACACTGTAGATAGATCCCAAGGAATGCGTAAACATACAACGAGCCAGATTTTTGTAGGTTACTTGGTACAAGTTCAGTTTTAATGTTTTTGTCTAGTGCATTATGTTTATCTCTCACTCCAGATTTGTGCTTATTTTGCCATTTTTGCATGAGAGAAAAATGGAAAAACAAAAGGATTCTAATGAATCCATTTTAATATCATTTATAAAACAGGGACTATTAATACTTTTTATCCAAATTTTCATGTCTTTTATGATTAATGAATAAGTAGAAATTCATCATTGATCTATAGGCCTGCGGTTGAAACAATGTTTACCGGTACATATGAGTATTAATGCGCCATGGCCAGATCACAATTTGTTATACCAAAAGGATTGGTATATCAATTTGCTTTATACCAACACTTTAAATGTTAATTTTAATGCATGTTACATATATATATATATATATATATATATATATATATATATATATATATATATATGAAATCTTCACAAGTAATTGGTTTTCTTTTCTTTGAAATATTAAAAATTTTACCAGTTTTTGCCTATATTAAAATTTGAAAATTATAATTAATATACCAATGTCGATAAATAATAAATAATAATCATACCTAGATGATATGACAGTTATAGTATCTCAGTGATAACAATAACATATACAGTTGTATATCATTATGACTATCACAAGTATCAGTATCACTCATCAAGTCTGAGTCTAAACCTCGAAAATGCATTACACACAGAAATTTGTTCCCAAATTTTGTAATACGTTTAACATAACGAAATAACGAATGTATAATATGATTCGTTGGTATAATGGGTAAATGTGTATTTTTTTTTATATCAAATGAAGCTTTTTGTTTTTTAACTTGGTTTATGTTGTTTTATTACCTTGTTTACATTTGTTACCTACCCTTTGCTGGGAAGAATTACAGTTCTTGCTGGCACAGGTGGCCTTTATAAAAGACATAATTTAGGCTTTTTGTGCAAATATTTTCACACATTTTGGCATTATTTTGATAAAATGATGTCTAAATATTTTAAAAGTATCTGTAGGTCAGTGTGTTATTCATTTATTTAGTTTTACTGAATTTTCAATAATGTTTTTTTTTTCCTTCTGAATATGTTGTACAGAAGAGGCCCTGCAATGTCATACACATACAATATGGACAGTTGTCCTTTCAAACATGAATTCATTCAGATGGAATCATGTCAGGTTTTTTTACACATGAAAACAAAGTTAGTATCAAGGGCATTGAGGTTACTATTTTGGGAGAATCCTATTATTGATTACCATTGCCCTCGAGCATCACCCCCTGCTGCTACATTATGCTACACTACATACTAATGGCTTTGGTGGGCTATGTGGTTAAAGTGTTCAGTTAGGATGTTGCAGGTCATTCGTTTGAATCCCAGTTGAATCATATCAAAGACTTATAAAAATGGGTACTAGCATCTGCCTTGCTTGGCGCTCAGCATTAAGAGGTTAGTATTAGGACTAGTCTGCCTGGTGACCGGATAATTTGATTGCGTAATACATATCGTTATAATGCCACATGTCTGCTGCATGATGTCTCAATGCTAGACATCACTATAAACAGCCACACTGCAAACAATATTACTCGGATTACTAAAATTATGTTGAAAATTCAATATAAACAAATACTACATAATTATTGATGATCAATATGTTTGGTCACATTACATATTGATAATCAGTGCAGTATGACACACTACATACATGTACTGATAATAAATTATGTCACACTTAATACTGATAATCAGTTCTTTATGTCACACTACATCATTACATTATATCACACTACATACTGATAATCAGTTTTTTGACACACTACATAAGTATAATCACTACATTATATCATTACATACTGATAATCAGTGCAGTACAACACACTACATACTGATAATAAATTATGTCACACTTTATACTGATAATAAATTATGTCACACTTTATACTGATAATACATTAAGTCACACTACATCATTATAATCAATATATTGTCATACTACATACTGATAATTATGCCACACTAATTACTAATAATCATTACATTATGTCATACTACATACCAATAATATATTGTCGTACTACATACTGATAATTATGCCACACTAATTACTAATGATCTTTACATTATGTCATACTACATACTGATAATCAATACATTGTTTCACTCGACATACTGACAATCATTACATTATGTCATATTACATACTGATAATCAATAATTCATGCTACACTAAATACTGATAATAAAGTCATTATGCTTTACAACATCATGATAATTATATTTCTTATTATTGTTTCAGAATATTAGGAAGCTTGCAACATTGTTGAGATGAAGTACAAAACAGTACAGGAGGGAGAGCAGGCTGTGGTATACAACCTTCATGGGGAAGGCCGTCTAGTAGAGGGGCCATGCAGGGTAGGAACTTTTAGGGATCAAGAAAAAAAAATTCACAAATTGTTGAGACTTTGGAAGTGTGTTCTTTTTAGAAGTGTGGTCTCTATTAATGTATCATTATCTTCCCTGTTAAGATATATCATTTTTCCATTGTCAAGAATGGTGAAGTTTTATGTTAAAATGTTAAAAGCTGAATGTCTTCTACATTAGTTATTACATTCAAGTGAAACTGCTTAATAATACAGGACCAATATAGGTGTGATATTTATCTTGCAAAATGCTGTGAGTTTCTATTTTGACTGTCTCACATGCTAATGCAACATGGAGAATGGTGTTAAAGGTTGGTGTTCAAATGTTTGAAGGTCACATATCTTCAATATCATTGTCTGGATTCAACTAAAAATACTACAGATCTGAAGATTACACACTAATATGTAGAGAGTTCCAGTCAAAAGTCTTGTACGAAATACTGAAGCACATAGCTTGGTTCATCATTGTTAGAAATGTTGAAGTTATCATATCTTCTACATTTGTTGCTGCATTAATGAAACTTGTATTATTATAGCAGGTATAAATTTTAAACAGTTAAATCTAGGATTTCTTGTCTTGTCTTACCCAGCTAAGCTGTAAGCATATTTCATCATTGGAAATGGTGTTTTAATTTTGTGCTACATTTTGTGAAAGTCACATATCTTTAGTTTCATTTATGTTTTCATCTGAAAATATAGGATAATGTTACTATAGGTCTAACATTTATACACCCATATGCATTGACCTCTTGTATTGCCTGTTTCACAGTATTTAAGAATGATGGCTATCAATGTTAAGTCTTGCATGAACATTGTCAGTAATACTAAAGTTTTGTGTGAATGTTTATGAAAGTCAGAACAGGAATGTATGACATAAATATTATTTAGTGCAGAGAAAATTTTAGTTTCCCAAGGATACTCTATGGTAGCTCACCTAGGCTGATATCCTGACAGGATTGAAGCCTGCACCCCTCCAGTCAATAGACCAGCATGCTTGTCACTGCGTCACCATAATTGCTTAAAAAAGTTTAAGGTCAAGGTCTTGTAGTGACGTTTTTTGCTGATCAAATATATTTTCACATTTTCATTTTGCAGATATTTTTGTTTCGAGAGCGGCTACACATGCTAAAACTTCACACTGCAAATCAGTACGAGTACTTGAAGCTGAAAGACAAGGATGGTTATGTCACACACAAAAGAGGGTAAGAGATTGACTTTGCACTTTTTGTTTAGCTAGATCACTGCTATAATTTCCCAATTAGTTGCCAAAGTTTGCCCTAAAAATCACTGTCATGTTTGATTAATATATGTGCCAGAAAAGGGTAGCACTATGAAATTTTCTGTTTAAAATCTTGTTTCTAATCGGTTTTAGGCAATACCAATTATGAATTAGTATTTCCTTTCATAATTCCTCACTTCCTCTGAATTTTTTTTTGTTGAAACTAATATAAATTTGGTTTGTTGCTAAATTGTACAGTTCTGCATGTTCCTTTGTCAGAAATTTAGTAGTCTTACATGTTTTATACTGGTACAACTTCACAAACACTTTACACTAGTGCACATAAGTTGTTGTTGTTGTTGTTGTAGGGTTTAATGCCATCTTTCAGCTCAAGATAGGCCACACATGGCAGCGAGTATTAATGGTGGGGAAAACCTCGGAAAGAACACCGACCCATGAGAAGCTACTGGCAAGCTTTCTAACATACCCATATTGGCTGAATCTGAGACTCGAACACATGCAGACAGAGGTGAGATGGCAGTTATCCATAACAGAGAGCAGTTTAGACCATTCGGTCACTTGGGGCCCCTGAGACATAAGTAATGTCAAGACAATATCAACCACTGTCATAGGGCAACCCATACATATTAAGCTGCCAGATACATTGTTTTTAATGGAAGCATTCTCTGTCTGACAATTTTAACTGCATTAGGTGATACTGGTTACAGCCATGATTTTTTTCCATTTTAAAACGGAATTCCGCTTTTCTCCTGACTTGAATCCGATTTTTCTTGATATAGTCCGTTTTTTTTAAAAATAATGTCCGATCTGTTTTTCTCCCGGTTTTTAACCGTTCTTTTCAGTCCCATTCCGCAACAACCCTTGTAACGTATTCGCTCCATATATTAGTTAGCCCATGAAGTTCATAAAGAGTATTCAGATTGGTCAAAAGTTTAAATTCATTCAATGAATCTTCGTGTGAAGGAAACTGATGGCAATGGAAAAAAGGAGCGTGTTTGCAAAAAAATGGCGTTCTTGTTGTTGAGAGAGATGACATGAAAAGTTTAGATAAAGGTTTTAAAAAAACAGAAGGAAATGGCTGGAACAAATTGTTGATGGAAATTTAGTTGGTCAGTTTATAAGAAAACTGAACGCTCGAAGACGCATTTTGTGCCCTCTGCAATATATACATTACAGAAGTCGTGGTTGGAAGAGTATGGAACCACACCTACAAATGAAGATGCTTTCAGAAAATATGAAGCCTTCTGTCAGAATATGTGTACTGCATGTCGCCAATACAATCTGGAGCTTGAAAGGAA
The DNA here is from genome assembly GCA_029339505.1 of Unio delphinus. NCBI lineage: Eukaryota > Metazoa > Mollusca > Bivalvia > Unionida > Unionidae > Unio > Unio delphinus. The sequence goes on along the minus strand of JAQISU010000061.1, from coordinate 1,795,885 downwards.
AATGCTCTCGTTGAGAAGGAAAGACACAATTGCACATTGAGCCAGCAAAATCATTGGTGACAAAAAGGAAGACAAAAGAAATCTTTCTTAAAGCCGCAAAAAAGAGCTCAACTGGCATATTAAAAGGCTGTGTTCAGTGGACAAAAAGACAAGTGAATATATGGGATTATTTGTATAAAGATGATATATTTGGGTGTTTATTTTACATATTTGTTATGAAAAGAGAGAAGTGTAATATGTTGGCAGCAAAAAATGCCTGATTATTGATTTAGTCACGATGTGAACACTGGCATGCACATGAAATAAATTAAGTACCAATAGTATTGGAGAACAAATTCATGTGACAATAAATACTGTAAAATTATTCAAATTTTTGATAAGTTTGTTAGTTTTTCAAATGATTTTTTTTTATTTGTTACATATTATGGTTACAATTTGCACCAGGATCAGATTTTCATGCATGTAAAATGCATTTTTAGTCGTGGGGTCTTTGACCTCTGGAACCTCCTGATCATGGGCACCGCCCCTTGAGACCTTGTTAGGGTAGTAGCCCCAAATCTAGGCCGATAAATCAGCCCTTCACCCGTTACGATTTTGATGTTGGGGTTAACATCAAAATCGTAACGGGTGAAGGGCTGATTTATCGGCCTACCCCAAATCCCCCTTTCACATTTTCAGTTTTTTTTTTAAACGGTCAAAGTCATGTCTGTGGTTATCGATAGCACTAATACAAGTAATAGCCCAGAATAAATCCATGATTGTATTTCATAATGCAAAATGTACCGAACTGTGAACAGTGTATGGAGCTAGATATGCGAAATTTACATAATGTAGTCATAAATCAGGGTTGGTGCTGTTTGCTTATAATTATGTATGGAATGAACTCAGTAGGGCCTGAAATGCTGGTACATTGTTGCAATTGTGTTACTATAAAATAAATTTGTGATTTTGCTATAAATTACACATGATGTAGACAACATTTTTTTTCTTTCATGTGTGATATGCAGGCAGTCAAATTTATGAAAAATGAAAAATCCTTTCTTTCATTTAATTGATGAAAAATAGATTTCAGGGTTTAATATAGGCTAATGTGACCTGTTTTTAATCCTTGATGCATGTACTGGTGACCTTACAAGTTCTGTTTCTGTCTTGAAAAAAAGTTAGGCATTTTTTGTTTAATTAATTTTTTATCTGAATTATGAAATTTATTTAATACATGAATCTGTATATTTTCAATTAGTAGTTTTACAAATTGAAGTTCTACAAGTATTTAAAATGGTTGATACTAAATAATGAAATGACTCCAAAAATGCCCAGAACTGACAAGAGGTAAAAATTTCCAGAAATAACATCTTCTAAAAACTAAAGTCAGCAGAATTTTAAAAGGGTATATAGTACACTGTGACCAATTACTCATAAAATGATGTTCCAATGGGTATTTAAAAATTCCTGAAATTTGCAGAATTTGACGACTGGGCATAAATCTCTATTACAGATTTCCAATTTCACGTGTAAATTTGTTGACTTCTAATTTTCTCTCTGATTACTCTAATTCTTAAAACTGTATCAGAATTTTTATTTTTCATTATTAAGAAAGACACAGAAGATACTTGCATGTTATTTTCTATCTAGTCTAGTGCTTTCATACAGTAGGCAAAGCTAAATATCGCGTTCATGATGTCCTAAAGAAATCATTAAATCATTTCAAGCTGTACCAATAAACGTCAATTTTTCCCAAAGTTGACTACCTTAATAAGGCCTTACAATAAATACTTTCCTTAAAGGACGAGTGACTGATATTAGTGTTGTTGATTTTCATTATCTAGGCATCTGACCCTGTGATAAATCCATTTCTAAAATGTATCATCTATTTCAGACCATGTTCTTTGTTCTTCAATCCACTATCATATGAAGAAATCTCGCTCCATAAAGCCACTCAAATTGATGCAAACCATCTGATTGTTGTGTACAAGCGTGTAAAGGATGGAAGTGTTCAGAGAAGAATTGTCCAGGGTCCCAATCTCTTTGTTCCAGAGCCTGAAGAATGGTAAGTATATTTTTGCCAATGTTTGGTTTGCAAATTACAGTCCTAGACTCATTAAGATTTTAGTTGATTGTAATGGATCTATGTCTCGTCACTGATGATGTCTATTATCTCTCGGTCACTTTGTAAATCGGAGCGCATCATCTAACTCATTATCTCTGAGTCAACTAGTAAGGTAGACCCCTACAGAATACAGGTAGAGGGATCACTTAGTGTGGCAGGCACCTTATCTGTTTATGTATTCTTGAGACTCGCTGAGAGATGAACTCCTTATCATCTGAACCAAGCAAGTACTTAGTCCCATATAGGATACAGGTAGAGGATCACCTAGGCAATGACACCAGTTTTTGTCTCCATTGGGTATTTGAAGGTCACTTTCAATTTCTGCCATTGAAATTTTTGAAAGCTCTCTTTAAGAATTAGTCACCTTATTGTTTGTAATTTTTATTTTAAAATATCTCCTCAATTTCTGAAATTAAAATTTTCTTTTCTCTGTTGTCCAACACTTCTGTATATTTAAAGTTAAAATTTTATTTCATGAATATGGAAGAAAATTTCCCTGTGGTGTGTGCTATATTAACTCTTGCAGGATAAAGGTCAATGCCAAAAAATAAGACTACACTCTTGTGGTATTCAGTCCACATACAAGATTAACTATACCACAGTTATGACATTTTACCACAGTGTTAGGGAATAAAGACTAATTTTTTTTTGTGCATTTAGTTTTGTTCCTTATTCCATTGTGCCTACTAGGTTGTCTAATTTTATTTAGAATTCTGAACACCATGCTTGGATGAAAGTAGTTTACAGTGTACTAGATTTTGGACTCCATTATGTTCAGTGTTGTGTTTTGCATTTCTCAGACATTTCAGGTATCATTCATCATTAGGACTGTGAAATGTCGTCTGCTTGCCAAAAAGAAGTCAAACTAGTGTTCGTCCCTTTAATGGCATGATTGACACCAAATCCCATCATTCATGAGGTACTACTTTCACTCATGCCTGGTCAACATGCTGTGTTGATACGCCTTGCAAATAACTTCCAGTTTGCATGATTTCACATGTTTGATTAATCCTTAGGTGTTTTCTCATAGGAAATTATACTCCATCTGTTTTCTGTCTTGAGGTTGTGCTGTCTTGTAGATAAAATATTTTCACTTCCATTATCTATTTCATTATTGGGTAAGCTGACTTGCACCATTGTAATTATTGCATTTTGAAATAAATAATATTTTATGTTCATTAATTTGAAGTTTTCCTGGTCATTCTTTCCATTTCTTTGCATCCACTTCACTGTAAAACCAGTATGGTGCTCTGCTGATTATGTATGTAGATACCATTCTTTTGCTTTCTATAATATTTATGTACAGGTAACAGTGGGCAGGTTGGCAATAGTTCTGCTGTCCAAAGCTTTGCACGAAATCCAGAAAGCTACTATTGCTAATGACTACTACCTCAGTTGTGAATTTCTTAAGGTCACAGTCACTTAAGGTAGAGAAGTTGCCCAGCATTATTTTCCAACACGGCTCTCACACTGCCATTACTCCTTTCCTGTTTTGCCATTATTAAACAATAAAACTGGACCATTCTTGGTATGGTAAAGTGGCCTACATTAATCAGTCTTGCACAACCCATCACCTCATGTTCTTTCAGGCTATGGTGATCTTTTCACACAATAGCTTGTACAAGGCCTTGTGCTCAGGTGTCAGCTGATCACATACCTTGCCTACTCCAGCTGAGGCACTAACTCAACTCATCTTATGCCCATTCCCCCCAGTACTCTGATACATTGAGATTTTTTCTCAACCTACCCAGTCCCCAAAGCAAGATACAGGTTCTGTCAGGTAAAAAGTCATGTTACTTCTAGCCCATGTCCTGTTGCCAACACATATCACAAATGGCACTGTATGTGGTGATAAAGTCTATCAGGGTTTCCAGTGCTGGACCTATAATGGTAACAAGAGACCAGCACTGGACAGTTCTATCACTGGTATGGATTAAATGGTAATATGTACCAGTTACAACTGTTTCCCTTTCTTGGGGACTCAATACCTATGTCCGTCTTTTGATGATTATCAAAGCTATTACTTGAAGATTACTGATTCCCAACATGGATGGACTCCCAATCTTGCTTTTATTGTCCATGGCTACCTGTTTCAACTGTTCAGTAATTTCTACCATTTCAGTAGGCTTCTTTGCTGCTCCACATTTCTGACTTTGAAGATGTATTTTTGCAACTCCTTCTTCTCTACTCAATCACTTAACTAAGAATGAGCAAGTTTCTTTATAACAATCGGAAGTCTGGTCGAGATGCTGACATCCATTTCTATCCAACTCCTCTACAACTTCAGTGATTAGTAGATATGTGATCACTAACAAAAAGGGAAAAACCTTGACATCTAGTTTCAAAATGCTAAAAAGCCCAGTGCTTGCTAGTACCTAAGTGTCTATACACTTGAACCTATCAGAAGACAATAAAAACTGTATTCATTCAAAATGTATAAATCTTCTAATCTGATACAAAGCTCTCTTGTAGCAATATTAATTGGAAAGATAGAGTAATTTGTTTGATTTACCAATTACATACTATACAGCTGGTAGACATCAACATCTATGTCTAAATTGGAGTCCAGGCAGTTTTAAATTCTGAAGTCCTGGCTGTTGAGAAAGATATAGCATTCCTGGGTAAGTCAAGGTTATCTTCAGTACATATAGTCAAGGTTATCTTCAGTACATATAGTCAAGGTTATCTTCAGTACATATAGACTAGAAACCTTTCCACAACAAGCAACAACTTACCCACAGTATTGTAACTGTTTGCTACATGCTCAACTCAAAGATAACATAGAATCGACAGTTAAGCCCCCCTCTACTAATGGACATGTTAGGTAGTCAGTCTCATGTCTGGCTCATGTACTCAGCAGGGTAGCTTAACATTCGTTTTCCAATTCCATTTGCTGCTTCCATTGATCTACCAGCTTGTGGAAAAATACTCATTTCTACCCATACCAGCACCGCTCAAAGATCACCATAAAGCAGTCTTCAGGTCTCAAACTTAGTTTTCAAATCTCCATGGCGACATAGAAGTAAAGATATAGCAGCCCAAGAGGCAAAACCTTACAAGGCCAAGCAATCCAGAGCCCAGGCATAATTTTCTCTCTTAAGCATGCAAACCCTTCTCCAGGCTTTATTCTTAGAGTCCAGTTTCCCATAGCAAGTTTTGGCAAGACACATTTAGAGAATGACTGATTTCTGGCAAGTTTGAAGCAGCCATGTCTCTGACAGAAAATGACACAATGCTCATACAGCCATTTTCAGACATCCTAGAGGTGGAAAGACTTTCACATTTTACCATGGAATGTAGTGACTCTGCCCAGAGGACCCATGTGTCTTGCAATTTGCCTCAAACAACTTTCTGATCACATTCTCTACGATCCTTCTTATCAATGGTTTCCTTTGCTGTAGACCATTCAAGGCTGATGTTCAGCAGCAGGATATAAACTCTCCACCTGAAACTCATATTAGGCATCATTCAAAGTAGTGACTTGCTTGGATTTTACTGTAGACTTTTCATAGTCCTCCAAGTCAGTGCCAAATTTAGGCCAGTCATTGAGCTAAGCTCCCACAGCTTACACATTTTGTCACCCAAATTCAGAATGGAAGCATGGTCCTCTGGATTTTCAGGAAGGATCCTTTGCAATCAACCCAGACCTTCAAAAGGAACATGATCTGCAAAGGTGCCAGTTCTTTAATTGAATCTGCATCCACTGGTCTTGCTCACTTGTGGCCCATTTTTGCAATAAGGTGGAATATTCACACTACCAACCTTCTCACTGATCCAAAAGCTTTGACAGTTTATACCCTTTAACTGACTTGAATGGTCTTGATGCTATTGTTTTTCTCTCAGGTCACCTGGAAACTGGGGGAATCCTTGATCTTACTAATCCTGATTGCTCCTGTCAATTGGGAGAGATCATGGATCAGCAACGAACTGAATCTTAAAGCATAGATTCCCAAGAAAATCCTGACTTTTTCTTGATTGTTGGAACTACCCCACACACAGGTTTTCCATCCCATCCCAGAAATGCTGAGTATGTATTCTGATCATGGATGCATGACTCATATCAAAGAAGCTATCAGAAAGAACATTTCTTTGAACAAGTGTCTGATGGATTTGTTAATGCAATTATGCTCATCTACTTTGGAAGTCTAAATGGAGTTTTCTCAGATTGGTGTGAGATGACAATACCCAGCTCAAGGAGAGTGAATCCAGGATGATATAATTTTCAGAATAAATCAGGCTGCTCTAGTTCTTATAGATTCCAGGCAGTATCCATTTATTGATATATGCTAACCCTAGCCCATCTCTCACATGAAACTTAAAGTTGCTTTATGTACATTATATAATTTCAGGCTTCATGAATTTCGATGGCATGGCAGTGATCCAGAGAACAAAGCTCGCATGATTCCCAGTCATAATGTCTTCACCCAGTTGGCGGTTATCCCTGATCAGTTCTATTATAATGTAAGATGTTTATTTTTCCTCTCCGTTGTCCTTTATGCCATTAACTATTTTCTCATTATCAACCAAACAGAAGCTGTTTAGACACCCAAAATATCAACCACCAAGGCCATCTTAAAAATCATATTATCACTACTCCTCCTGAATGTATGGTTATATCAACACAGGATTTTCACTACATCATTTCTTATGATGTCTAGTTGGTCCTTTATGAAAATTATCCATATATGAGGTCAAATGTGTCCACCTGATCATGCCTCTTGAAAATCTTGTTATTACTACTCCTCATATTATCAGCAAAAGATGTTTTTTATGATGTCTAGCTGGTCCTAAATGAAAATGGTACTGCTCATGCATCCAGTATGGCTGCCACAGTGGCCATCTTTGAAATCTTATAACTACTTATAAATGAATTGTCATAATCAGCTTGGGGTTTTCACTGAAAGACTTATAATGTCAAGTTGGTCATAAATAATAATGATAACATGACCTCAAAAATGGCCACTATAGTGGTCATCTTGAAAATCGTATTTTTGCTACTTCTTGAGATGGTTAGATATATGAACATTATGCTTTCACCATAACACTTTTTATGATGTGTAGTTGGCCCCAAATGAAAATGGTGCAAATCTAATATCCAGTGTTGTCACTCTAGCAGCCTTAAATTCAGTTGTTGCTACTCCTCGTAAATGGAATTTGACAATTGGCTTTCATCAGAAGAGTTATTATGGTGTCAAGTTTGGTTCTAAATGAAAATGATGGCTACTGACCCTCATTATTGCCACAGAGGTGGCCATCTTGAAAATATTGTTGTCTCTGCTTCTCCCAAATGGATGACTATATCAAAATGGGCTGTTACCAATAGATTTCTTAATGATATCTAGTTGGATTTAATTAAAAATGGTGTCGATTGTAATATGACCACCATGGTGGTTGTCTTGAAGATCTTACTGTCATTATGCTTCCTGAATAGATTGTCATAATAACATGAGGTTTTCATCAAAAGACTTCTTATGAAGTCAACGTGGTCTTAAATAAAAAATGGTGCCAATCTGACATCCACTATGCCCAACACTGCAGCTAATTTGAAAATCATTTTATCATTGATGAATATCAGAAATGCTTTCAACACTCAGCAGTTATTAGGAAGAAATTGTTTAATCTTGAATTCTTGAAAATTATTTTCAGCATTTGAGCATCAGTTCCTTCGAGGGACTCTTGTTGTTGTATTGTTACATTGACTTATCCTGGTACATTTAGTGTTGCATCTGCTAATTCAGTGATAATTAAAAAGTTGCATTCTCGTGGGTCGGTGGTTCTTTCCGGGGTTTGTCCGGTTTCTTCCTCCACCATTAATACTGGCCGCCATGTATAGCCTATATTGTGCTGAAAAAATGGCGTTAAAACCATTAAAAAAAAAAAAAAAAAAAAAAAAAAAAAAAGTTGCATTATGTGTTCTTAGCACTTGTTGAATGTAAGGTTTCTCATGGATTTAATTTTAGAAATTAAAGCATTTGAAAAACTGTATATCTGTTTTAGAGGTTATTTGAAACAATAGTAGACCATGTATTATAGTCTTATTTGTAACAATTAAGATTCAGGATAATTTGTTTTCTTCAGTGAATTTTTCCACATTGATGGATTACATCATCTTGCAATTGTTCTTTAAAAAGTGAAAAATGGAACTATTTTTAACTTTTTATCCAATTAACACTTACATAGGCAATTGGTATGTACAGCTGGTATGAATAATCCAATAAATTTAAATGTTCACATATATATTTGTTTATGATATTGGTAGATTTGCTTAAGGATTTTGGAGATTGTTCTATTACCGGTACATGGAAGTCTGTGCTATGGGGTGGGGTTGATAGAATATAAAATGGTTAATTAGGTTGACAAGATGTGGCTTTGTTACCAATATCTACTTTTATAATTTTTTCAAAGAGAACATGCAGACTGTGTAATGCTACCTATCTAGGTGAGTGAGTGTATGTGTGGATGTTTTTAGTGAATGTTTCTAATAGTTGTAGTTGAGCCAACTTGGGCAGAGGGAAATGAAAGAATAGCCAGAACGTGAAAGGTGATCGGTATCAGTAACCAAGCAGCAAAGTCCAAGGTTATATTGTTTTGTGACAAATTTCTTCTATGCTTTTCCAGGTGCATGAAGTGAGGACAACAGATGACACAATGATCACCATCAAACTGATGCTTTTCTACACGCTGAGAGATGTTGTGTTGATGGTTAGATTTCTTTTTCTGTTCTTTCTTTCAAGCTCCCTTATTCCAAAAGTTGTAAAGAAAGAACTCATTACAATGGTTCAAGTTTTCATTATTTATCACTCTAAAACTCTCATGTAGTTTGAGGAACAGAAAATCTGAAAATCTGAAATGATTCTGTAAATTACAAACATTTTCAGAAGCTTAAGAGTAATGTACATTTAATTTGACATCTAAAATTTTGATTTTTTTTCTTCATTGACCATTACATTTTGTACAGCATATATATTGCCATTGAGTAAGATACCAGGTTGAAAAAAATCTGTTGTTTTTAATAGTTAACACAAATTCAGTTTGGTAAAATATTATAATCTACCGTAACTACAAGGGCATGAAAGTCATTAATATAATGGTATTATAGTATGAAAAATGAAAATTGAACCATCAATCCTAGAAGTGCAAAAGTTGAGTAATTCCACATGTATTTTATGGGCTTTACTTTTGTCATGCCAATAAGATACAACACAGTGGTCACCTACATGCATAAGGCTTCGCTTGTCTTGTCTACACTTACCATTAAATACATACCATTTATACTTGCTACAACTACAATTAAAGACACGCCATCTATATTTGCTTGTAAGTCGAGTCCAACTTTCCAGCTACCTAGACCTGCCATTGCCTAATATTCTGGCAGATCTGATTTGATGCAGTTTGTTACTAGTAATCAATTAGACAAACAAAATAGACCCCGATCTGCCAGCACATTTCATGACAGTAGATCATAGTCTTTGTTGTTTACACTTGGACTTAACCGCCATCATGTATATATACACTTGTGAGGGATTTTGTTGTCGAAATTAAATAGACTTTTGACTTAGCAGTTGACTTAAAGGTTACAAGAAATCAAGGCAGTTTTTTGTATAAGAATGAAACCTGTTTTTTTTTAAGTTCCAAATTTCATCAGTAGAGTATTATTATTAAAATCAAGTGATTCATTTTTATTAATTGAGATATAGATACACTATAATAGCAAATATTGGAATATTGTATGTACCTAATATACAAATCGGGGTCTACGCAGTATGATTAAGGCCAACAGACTGTAAAGACCTAGATCTGCAGGCACTTTATGTGATGGCAGATCTGATTCTTTGTCGTTTGCACCTGGAGCTAACAAATGCATGCAGTAATTTATTATAGAAGGACATTTAATTGCTATATTTTGTTTATTGTTTCCAAGTTTTTCTGTTTTGGATAAATAAAACTTTGTTATGTAATTGAATTCTCTATGATGATCTGTAATGATCATGTCACACTGTTTGGAAGGAGGTCTTTTTTTCAGCAATGGGAAAAGAATACAACAATTTAAGATATTTGTTTGCTTCTAATTGTAGTTAACAGTTAAGAAAAAAATGATTTTGATTCTTGATAATTCTTGATTTGATAATTTGATTCTTTTACTTTCAGTTGGACACAACTCATGATCCTATTGCTGATATGATAAAGTGAGTAGAATTTTGTTGTATGTTTATACATCAAACCAGTAACTTTGTTTTGATAGGTATTTTAGTTTTGTCCCATGCAGAACAACATAAGATTAGGTGTTGACTTATAAGCCGACATTAAAGCCAAGTTGTTGATTAGTCAGTGAATCTGATACTGTAGGTTTTGTGAATAAACATGTATTTTATTTATAAGACTGTTCCAGCTGCAAATAAAATAGACATATATCTGTTGGTTCATAATGAGAATGTAGATCAGGGGCTGACTTGTTTGTTATTTTAATACTCCAGACTGCATAGACATGGATCTGCAGGCACATTATACATTGGCCAGTCTGGCTCTATGCAGTTTGCCGTAGGACTCAACTTATAAGCATGTCCATATGCTATGCAAAGCTGATTTAAATTATGAAACAAGAATTCTCTCAGAGAATACAACATAATGAGACATCAAACACTTTATAAAAATAGAAAAGTGTTGGGTGTGAAACCCACAACAACGACATCGATCACTTTAAGTTCAAATGAAATACAATGGTTCTCCTCTTATCATTCCACACATTCTGTAATGTAAATATGGCCGTACAAAAGGTTTAGCTTCTCATTAGGGGCCAAAAGTGTTGAAAAATACCGTAAATTATTTAGTATCCAGATATTATTTATTCAGTTTTTTATTTACTCAGAATGTGATCCTTAATATTTTTAACTTTTTACAGTGTGTAAATACCTAAAATAAGTATCTACAATATAATTTGCTGATAAGGGTGCCAACATAGAACAGAGTAATAATAATCAGAAACAAAGTTTAATATAATCTCATTCAATTATTAGTACAATTGTTACAAATAACTAATTATCTTTTAAAGTAAAATTAAATGTAATCAAGAGAGAATGGGGGGGGGGGAGGGAGGGAGATACAAAGAGAGGAAGATTATTTTTTTACACCCAATTGTTGCAAAGTGGATTAATTTGTGAGAGTGTCTAATTTTCATTCAGAAATCTCAAGCTAATTAAGCATGATTAAAGACTTGTAATAATCAAAGACATTCTTTACTCCAAGACTCTGTAATTAATCTCTTTGATCAATAATAACTTAATTAGTGATAAAAGATATCATCTACTGTCACAGATATGAATAGAATCAACATAAGACCAGATACTTGGATCAATGCCAATGATGCTTATGTTTCCAGACTGTATACAATGACCGTCCATTACAGTCAAGTTATCATCCCATCATGAATTAAAGTAGCAGGTCTCTAACATTTGTGGAATGTAAAATCTTTTCTCATAGTGACAAGATTAATATCAACGTGAGACTGATTATGTTATAAAGGCTGTTCAGCTGTCAGATGTAAGTAAAACATAGATATGTACTTAATTACTGATATACAGTTAGGCATACAGTGATTGGACCCATTAATTAGTAATTAATTCAAACATCAAATTATTAGACCCATTATTAATCCAGATATTTCCAGTCTGGAGTTCATTGACATGAGTGGTCAAATTGTCTAAAATGATTGTCTTTACTGATCACTGCCATCTGATCTATGTCTGCATGGGTTCGTGTCTCATGCAAGGTCATTTTCAGTATGTAAGTAAACTTTCTGTAGCTTCCTGTGGTATAATGGTTCTTAATGGGGTTTTCCCAGGTTCTTCCTCCACCAGTTATATTGTCCACCATGTATAGTCTACCATGTACCAAAATAATTATGAAGCCAAAAACAGCAACGTCCAGAGTCCTACTCTTTTACCAAATTTGAACAACTTAATGACCAATGGGTCCAGATGTAATCTGTGTGCCGCAATGGTTCCAGGTGAAATTTATATGCCCCAATGGGTCCAGATGTAATCGGTGTGCCCCATTGGGTCTGGGTGAAATCTGTATGCCCCAGTGGGTCCAGATGTAATTGGTGTGCCCCAATGGGTCCGGGTGAAATCTATATGCCCCTATGGTAGGGCATAACCGAGTAGATAATTTTTGCCGAGTACAGAATCCGAGTATTTGGATGTACTATTTGCCTGATCCGGGCACGAAGCGAGTAGTAGGTGTGACCCCAGAGCGTAACGTTTGTTTCATTATCGTATGCGAGGCTTAAGCTTTTCGTATACCGTATATATCGGCTATAAGATGAAATTTTTATTATTAACTAAAATTATTACGTACATAAAAATACTTTTTTTTAAAAAAAGTTCGATATTTATTGAATTATTTTACTTGTAACCATTTGTGCGTGTTATTTGCTGAGGCGAATACTTCCGAATAGTACCGAAAAACCGGATATTCGGCCGAAGCGAATGTCCGAGGCGATTTCTGGTTAGGCCCTACCCAGTGGGTCCAGATGTAATTGGTGTGCCCCATTGGGTCTGGGTTAAATCTATATGCCCCAGTGGGTCCAGATGTAATTGGTATGCCCCAATGGGTCCGGGTGAAATCTATATGCCCCAATGGTAGGGCATAACCGAGTAGATAATTTTTGCTGAGTACAGAATCCGAGTATTTGGATGTACTATTTGCCTGATCCGGGCACGAAGCGAGTAGTAGGTGCGACCCCGGAGAGTAACGTTTGTTTCATTATCATATGTGAGGCTTAAGCTTTTCGTGTACCGTATACCGTATATATCGGCTATAAGATGAAATTTTTTATTATTGACTAAAATTATTACGTACATAAAAATACTTTTTTTTTTAAAAGTTCGATATTTATTGAATTATTTTACTTGTAACCATTTGTGCACGTTATTTGCCGAGGTGAATCCTTCCGAATAGTACCGAAAAACCAGATATTTGGCCGAAGCGAATGTCCGAGGCAATTTCTGGTTAGGCCCTACCCAATGGGTCCAGATGTAATATGTGTGCCCCAAAGAGTCTGGGTGAAATCTATATGCTCCAATGGTTCGAGATGAAATCTGTGTGCCCCAATGGGTCCAGGTAAAATCTATATGCCCCAATGGGTCAAGATGAAATCTGTGTGCACCAATGGGTCTGGGTGAAATCTATATGTCCCAATGGGTCAAGATGAAATCTGTTCCCCATTGGGTCTGGGTGAAATATATATGCCTCAATGGGTCCAGATGATATCTGTGTGTCAGTGTGTTAGACTAACAATATTTTACTGTTCTGTTTGGTGTTGGGCAGGGTGGTCTATGAAAGGAGTGACCTCACATGACTGGAACCTCCCTAGAGGATGACCACTATTTCACTTAGATCCAGATAATGTTCACATAATGTTCTGTCAGATCTGGGTCTGTGCAGTTTAGTAGGATTAATCAAGTAAAATAAACAACAAGCACATTGATCTTCTGACACATGTACCAGCAGATCAAGGTCATTGTTGCTTTTGTAGTTAGACCAAACTTGTTTGCAAGTATATAAAGTAGTGAATACCTAAACAGATTAAATCTTTCACAATGGGAAGATTTCAAGTATATAAAGTAGTGAATACCTAAACAGATTAAATCTTTCACAATGGGAAGATTTCAAGTATATAATGTAGTGAATACCTAAACAGATTAAATCTTTCACAATGGGAAGATTTCAAGTATATAAAGTAGTGAATACCTAAACAGATTAAATCTTTCACAATGGGAAGATTTCAAGTATATAATGTAGTGAATGAACAGATTTAATCTTTCACAATGGGAAGATTTCAGGTATATAATGTAGTGAATGAACAGATTAAATCTTTCACAATGGGAAGATTTCAAGTATATAAAGTAGTGAATACCTAAACAGATTAAATCTTTCACAATGGGAAGATTTCAAGTATATAATGTAGTGAATGAACAGATTTAATCTTTCACAATGGGAAGATTTCAGGTATATAATGTAGTGAATGAACAGATTAAATCTTTCACAATGGGAAGATTTCAAGTATATAATGTAGTGAGTGAACAGATTAAATCTTTCACAATGGGAAGATTTCAAGTATATAATGTAGTGAATGAACAGATTTAATCTTTCACAATGGGAAGATTTCAAGTATATAATGTAGTGAATGAACAGATTAAATCTTTCACAATGGGAAGATTTCAAGTATATAAAGTAGTGAATGAACAGATTTAATCTTTCACAATGGGAAGATTTCAAGTATATAATGTAGTGAATGAACAGATTAAATCTTTCACAATTGGAAGATTTCAAGTATATAATGTAGTGAATACCTAAACAGATTAAATCTTTCACAATGGGAAGATTTTAAGTATATAAAGTAGTGAATACCTAAACAGATTAAATCTTTCACAATGGGAAGATTTCAAGTATATAAAGTAGTGAATACCTAAACAGATTAAATCTTTCACAATGGGAAGATTTCAAGTATATAATGTAGTGAATACCTAAACAGATTAAATCTTTCACAATGGGAAGATTTCAAGTATATAAAGTAGTGAATACCTAAACAGATTAAATCTTTCACAATGGGAAGATTTCAAGTATATAATGTAGTGAATGAACAGATTTAATCTTTCACAATGGGAAGATTTCAGGTATATAATGTAGTGAATGAACAGATTAAATCTTTCACAATGGGAAGATTTCAAGTATATAATGTAGTGAGTGAACAGATTAAATCTTTCACAATGGGAAGATTTCAAGTATATAATGTAGTGAATGAACAGATTTAATCTTTCACAATGGGAAGATTTCAAGTATATAATGTAGTGAATGAACAGATTAAATCTTTCACAATGGGAAGATTTCAAGTATATAAAGTAGTGAATGAACAGATTTAATCTTTCACAATGGGAAGATTTCAAGTATATAATGTAGTGAATGAACAGATTAAATCTTTCACAATTGGAAGATTTCAAGTATATAATGTAGTGAATACCTAAACAGATTAAATCTTTCACAATGGGAAGATTTTAAGTATATAAAGTAGTGAATACCTAAACAGATTAAATCTTTCACAATGGGAAGATTTCAAGTATATAAAGTAGTGAATACCTAAACAGATTAAATCTTTCACAATGGGAAGATTTCAAGTATATAATGTAGTGAATACCTAAACAGATTAAATCTTTCACAATGGGAAGATTTCAAGTATATAAAGTAGTGAATACCTAAACAGATTAAATCTTTCACAATGGGAAGATTTCAAGTATATAATGTAGTGAATGAACAGATTTAATCTTTCACAATGGGAAGATTTCAGGTATATAATGTAGTGAATGAACAGATTAAATCTTTCACAATGGGAAGATTTCAAGTATATAAAGTAGTGAATACCTAAACAGATTAAATCTTTCACAATGGGAAGATTTCAAGTATATAATGTAGTGAATGAACAGATTTAATCTTTCACAAGATTTCAGGTATATAATGTAGTGAATGAACAGATTAAATCTTTCACAATGGGAAGATTTCAAGTATATAATGTAGTGAATGAACAGATTAAATCTTTCACAATGGGAAGATTTCAAGTATATAATGTAGTGAATACCTAAACAGATTAAATCTTTCACAATGGGAAGATTTCCAGGTTTCTGAAGAGTTTGGAGGTTTTGGTTACTTGCAAATGATTTCTCTCTCTTTCAGAATTTGTTACTAAGATTTTGATAATTAATTGAAACATTATATTTTATTTCAGAATTTGTTACTAAGATTTTGATAACTAATTGAAACATTGTTTTATTTCAGAATTTGTTACTAAGATTTTAATAATTAATTGAAACATTGTGTTTTATTTCAGTGCCTTATGTGCGGATGTCATTTCCTTCATTTCTAGATTAAGGTAAACACCACACCACAAATTATACATCAATATGAATAAAGTCAATTTATGTTTCACTAGCAGTACATACAAAGATGCATGCAGTACATGTACTTTATTTTCAACTTACTAATTACCTTTGTTCACAGACTATTATAATTTCACCTGACCTTAAGGCCAGTTGAGCTTATGATATGACCCTGTACTTACCTTACATCTGGAGTCCATATTTCAGATCCAGTTTTAATCAGACTTGAAATATGAATTTATGGTTCATTCATATCTCAGATCAGTTGAAGAATGAGTGAGATCAACACATATTCAAGAGTTGATTTCACATTTGATTGGTTGATCTTGTCATTTCACTGGAGGCCATGTTTCCGATATGATTTGATCAGACTTAAAACATGTAGAAGATATATACGGTTTTTGAGTAGTTATACAAAAAATATTTTATGCGTCCATCTCAGTAGTAGTTTTTGATTGTCATTTAAGTTTGGTTTGCAATCAGCACTCATGAATCCCAATTTGTACATTGTTTTTAAACATGATTGTGATGCAAGTTAAAATTACTGCTAAAAAATTGCAGTACTATTGATATATTAACGCATGAGTTGTTTTTTTTTTCTTCTAAAAATATATACCATTTGTACAGTATTTTCTTTTTACCCCAGCTATGATGAATTTCTGAAGGTGACGCACAAATTAAGTGAGCTTGAGAGTTATTCCCAACTAATGCAGAGAGCAGAGAGGATTGGTTACCAGGTTCAGAAGGTTGTCTTCAGGGGGTACCATGCCAGTGAGCAGTTACAGGTAGAGTTCCTCCTCCCTCCCTCTTACTCTCTGGTAAAACTCAGTGAGCAGTTACAGGTAGAGTTCCCCCCCCTCTTACTCTCTGGTAAAACTCAGTGAGCAGTTACAGGTAGAGTTCCCCCTCCCTCTTACTCTCTGGTAAAACTCAGTGAGCAGTTACAGGTAGAGTTCTCCCTCCCTCCCTCTTACTCTCTGGTAAAACTCAGTGAGCAGTTACAGGTAGAGTTCCCCCTCCCTCCCTCTTACTCTCTGGTAAAACTCAGTGAGCAGTTACAGGTAGAGTTCTCCCTCCCTCCCTCTTACTCTCTGGTAAAACTCAATACCATATTTACCATATAAAATATGTTGGGACATGATAAAATAATAATTTTTTTTCCTGTCTCAGAACTTATGGTGAAACATTTTTCACTTTGGTCAAATGTCCCAAGACTTAAGAAATGAAAAAAAATTGTATTACATTTATACTGCCCCCCCCCCCCCTGCACATTGCAATAAAACAGATAAATAAAACGCTTAATTGATAATAAAAATATAGAAACTAATCTCATAAAGTTATCATTTATTCCTTTTTTGTATTTGAGCATTAAAGAATATAATATATCCATGAAATACATACAAGTAGCATAGGCTTCCATGCTGTAGCGTGTATCAATTACACCTGAAAATACATGCCATTTTTTTGTTCTTTGATGTGAACATTGAGAAACACATTGTGTCTGGTTGTGTTAAAAGTTTGAACATGTTATCTGACTGAAAAAAAACTGGATTCAGCAAAATCACAAACAAGGGAGAAATAATCAACTGATATCTTGAAGAAACCATTCACGCATGACACTGTGTTAGGTGATAAATAATCAAGATTGAATAACATCCAGGTCTACTGTATGACAGTATCTTGCAAATAAAATCATCATTTGAAAACATATTCACCTAAGTGCCAATCTTTTCACCAGCTCAGGTTACATAAGTATGCTTAGTATTTACCCGCAGACATCAATGCTATGTTGTATTAATTGTAACTACAGATGCCAAGGTGGTGAATAAAGACAGCTGGTAGCCATCAGTAACCTTCTTCTTTGAATGTATTGACAGGACATAAAGGACGAAGATTTTTTTTATTACAAAGCAAGTTGACCTCATATGCCGACTTTGGACTTTTAAGTGTCTCGAGATTTTATTTTTTATTTGTGAATATACAAAGACGGTCGAGATATGGAAGCTAACTTTGGTTCCTTTTCAAGGATATTTTGAAAATAATTTGAAACACTGGAGCAGTTTTTAAAGTGACACAATATAGTGCTTTGTGCGTGAACATCGATGATCCAGTGTCACCCAGAAGATTTAGGGAAAATGAAATCATGTCATGAATTTGTGAAGGCTAGAAGAGAAACAGATCATTTCATCAACAGTATGATCATTAATATGGATGAAACTTTATTGTACTTTGATCGCATTTCTTGATAGACTGCAAATAAGAGGGGGCCAAAAGTGTGAGAATTAGCAAGACTAGTCCAGTTTCTGCTTCAGGTAATGTGTTGCCTTAAAGAATTTTTCACAGGATGAGAAAGCTAAAAAAATATTCATGTACCGAAAGAATGGATCATACATGTGGAGATTAAGGGTTGCATTGATGAGATGCTGCTACAGTAGGTTAAAGAGTTTTTTCTCAAGTACAGTTGTATATTTTTGAAAAAAAAATTTTCCAACTAGTAATTTTTGAATGATTTATAACTTACAACTCTAAAAAATTGATGCGTCCCAGAACATATAGTGCTCACAAAAATTAGTTTTCTTCCATAACTATATAAAAAAGTGTCTAGAATGCATCAGTTGGGTTCGACATAGTGTTTTGACCCATAGTGTGCTTGAGCGGCCATCAACTTACTCCTTGCTTTCTTTGTATGCATTTACCAAAATTTTTACAGTGAGTGATTTTATGTAAAATTGATCTTTTGTATGATCCACTTTCTCTTCATTAAAGTGATTACTGGGATGCAAAGTTTGTACTGCCTTGCATACAAAATATATAATTTGATAAAATGTAGGTTGTTTTTATCGAGTGGAAAATATTGAATTTCATGATTTTTTTATGTTAGGATAGGGGTGTTGTTTTGACTTTGTAGAGAGTAAACATATAAGTATCAGCTCTGTTGTGCCAATCTGATTTACTTTCTCCATTCTCAGTTTGAAGAATGTTTCATTCCAGAAAGATGACTGCTATTATTTAACTGGCTCGAAGCAGCTCTTCCATTTTTGTGGTTTTTCATTATATGTGTGTTTGTTTTCAATCTTTGTCTACATTATTGTGTTTCATCTTGCATTGGCTGTACAGTTCATATATGTTTCTTCATCTCCATGTTTTGGAAACGAGAACAAAAAGAATTTTTCACATCTATCTTGCTCCACTGTTACGACGTCCTTTGTTCTTGAATAAACCGCCATCATGTGATCACCATTCAACCCGTTTATGTTGTGTTTTTATGACCACTCATTGGCTCTTCATACTACATTGTTCTCAAGACTAAATGAACTGGAGCTACATTCATCATTACTTAAATGTAAATGGAAGCAAGAAAAAAAATGTTTTAAAGCTGGCCGGTGTAGAACAGGAAGAAGAATTCCAGTTATCTCCCTTTCGCCCTATGCAGCCAAACAATATAAAAATTCTGACATTAATTTAGATAACCTGATGTAAATTCCTATTAAATTGTCAACCATTGTGTGAACTATCCCAGAGGTACCACTGCATGTTGCATTATTCAATGCCCAATCAATAGGACCACTGAAAAGTGCACAGAAATAGTTATTTTTATCAATTATCAGAATGTCGACATATTCTTCCTGACAGAAACATGGCTGAAAACATCAGGCAATTAGCCCAAGTGCACAGATCTAACATCCATCAGTTACTCCATTAAATTCTTGTGGGTGTGGTATTGTTGTGAATTCTATGATAAAATATCTTAAATACAGTCAACCTTCAATTTCTGCCACACATATCGTTTGAACTAGTCCAAACAACACACTCACACAGGTACAAAGGTCAGTCCATTTTTTCTGCCAAAACCATCTTTTTGGAGCAGTTTCCAAATCTCCTGGAATATAGAAATTTGATAGGTGGCAACCTGATTATTCTTGGAGATTTCAACTTTCACTTTGACTGTCCTGGAACCCTAAACAGTCAGTTAACCAATCCACCCATAAACATGGTCACATTTTAGACAGGATTCTTCATTGACCTGATGATAATATTCTATGTTCCACCCTTGTATCCCATGAACTTGCATCAGATCACCTCTGCATTATATGCCATCTGGACTTATAAGTTCCTAACCCTCCACCTTTATTTTCTACTAAGAGAAACCTCCGTATGATAAATAGAATAAAACTAATGCATGACATCCAAGAAAACCTAACAACTTGCTTACCTCCTACAGCAGAACAACTCAATAACTGCTTGTGTTCAGTGTTTGAAAAACATGCCCAAGCCACCAAATGCAGAGTATCAATTCAAAAGTTTTCTCCTTGGTATAGCAGTGTTAGGGACCAGCTTCACATTGCTAAAAGACACTGCCATAAAGCAGAGAGGCTTTGGCTTTCCACCAGACTCACTATTCATAAACAAATCTATGAAGCTGCTTAGAAGAATGTCACAAACATAGCCAATTTAGCCAAATTATCCTGCTAAAGTAGTTATGTCATGGAGAGTTCCAGCTGCAAAGAGGTCTTTGAGATTACTAACGAACTAATGTCAAGGAACAAATGTGCACCACTTCCAACTACCTTATCTCCAGTAGACCTTCCAGACTTGTTTGCATATTTCTTCCATGACAAGGTACAAGCCATTAGAGATAAACTTGACAACACAATTTCATTTGACTCGTCACCATACAGTTGCGATACAGAATTTCAGCGACAATCGTTAGCAGCATTTGAACCTGTCTCAATGGAGTTAGTATAGACAATCATGACGAAGAATACACCAAAGTCATGTGAACTTGATCCATTTCCAACATCACTGCTGCTTGAGTGCTTAGATCCAATATTGCCTTCACTTACTGATGTTATTAATATCTCTCTGTCATCCGGGGAATTCCATCATTTGTCAAAACTGCCATTGTAAAGCTTCTGTTGAAGAAATCAGCACTCAACCACAATGATTTAAAGAAAAACTGCCCATTTTCTAATCACCCATTCATATAAAAAATCTTAAGAAATGTTGTTCTAACCCAACTTTTATCTGTTCTTGGATCTGTTCTCTTCATTCTATACACTCAACTGCCTTTAAGAGTCATAGATCATCACCCAATCTCACCAATAGTATACAAATATACAAATCTAGCCACCCAACTGAAGGAGTAGAGAGGTGCATTTCTGATGTAAAATCATGGATGGCATGTAACAAGCTGCAAATGAATGATGATAAAACTGAGGCTATTCTGATCACAACACAAAGACTTTCTTATTCACATCTTTTACCTCAGAAAATAAATATCAGCAACACCAACATATAATTCTCAAAGTCAGTACGGAACCTACGCGTTACTCTAGACAGTACTCTCACATTGCACCAACATGTCATGAACATATGCAATGCTGCAAATCTTGAGCTGAGACGCATCAGCCCCATTCGCAAATATCTTTCAGTTAATGCCACTAAAACACTTGTGTGTTCATTAATACTTTCAAGACCGGATTATTGTAATTCAATTCTATCTGGTTCATCGCAATTTCTACTCCAGAAACTTCAAAAAGTTCAAAACACAGCTGCTTGGATCTTTAGAGTACCATGATCAGAGCACACTTCCACACTGCTCTGTACCCTACACTGGCTATCCATTCAATCCAGAATCAAACACAAAATTTGTTCTTTATGCAATATTTCACTGACGGACTCCAGGCCATCATACCATTTTGGCTTCACCCATGTGTACACACCAGCAAGATATGTACACTCCTCTTCTGAGTCCTGTTCTGACATTTGTATACTCATTATTCCCACAATGAAAATGAAGTCATATGGACAATGCTCTTTTGCATACCATGACCCAGCAACGTGAAATAATTGCCCATTGCAATAAGACACAAATCACCGTGATCCCTTTCAAGAGTGCTCTTAAAACCTCACCTTTTTCGACTGCAAGAACAAACTTAAAGACCTAATAATGTTTCCTACCTTAAATATTTTCAGCATTTTTATGTTGTCTAATTTCATGGTGTTTGTTTTTTTTTAAATTTAAAAAAAAAAAGTCATACTATTGTAGATGTTGTACAGCGCTTAGAGCTGCTAAAGACTAGGCGCTATACAAAGTTGTCATTATTATTATTATTATTATTATTATTATTATTATTATTATTATTATTATTAAGCTTTGTTTTGATAGTGGATGGCATCAGAGGTGAGAGTGTGCATCCTTTACTCAAACCTTTGCCAAAATCCTTTTGATACTGCCTCACTTTCATTGTCCTAACTGCAAAAATGCAAATGTATAACATGATTTTTAGCATCATAATGAATTCAGTAAATTTAGAATATTGGTGACATAAATTTTCATGTTTTGGGACATCAATAACAATCATATTGTAAAACTATTGTTGCTATTGAGAGATGAATTAAGTTTAATATTTTTACAATTGGTCTTTATTTATGCTTGACAAAATACTGTATGTTTAAAAATTATTATTTGGTTAAATTAAACAAGTTTTAACTCATTATCATGAATGTAAACAGGCAGTGTCAAAAACTTCACATCACAGGCATTTAATGCATGCAGTAAGAATTAGCTCCCTTTGGCTTCAGAGATTTGAGCTGATCACTTTGCAGTTGTTCCTTCAAAAGTTACATTGTGTAAAAGTTTTTTGGCTTGATTTTGCCACAAGAATTAAGATTTAAGTATCAGTCATAGATGGTTTATGGAGCTCTTGGTGCTTACTTTCTGGTTCTGCAAACTCTTTGAAATCAAGGAAATGTTATACAGCTCTGTACAACAAGTTCCATGCTGTCATATTGATGAAGTTTTGTCAAAACGTATTAAAGGCTGAGATAATATCAAAATATTCTGTATAAAAATGGGATGATGAATAAATTACATTTTGGTTTCAAGATAAAATTTGTCAGAATAGACAGATATGTTTTTTGTTATAAAGATTTCTTTGAAAAGTTACAAATAAATTAGCAATTGCTGAGCATAATTTTGAGTGTCTCAAATATAATGAGACATTGTCTATTGCGACAGGCGATGCAGAACAGTGCCATTGAATCACGCACCCAGCTGCGACTGAATGCAGAGATTGAGGACCAGAAACAGAAGTTGGCTGATTTCAAATTTGCTAAAGAACAAGCAAGAACAAAACTGAGTGAGTTCTACCTTTCATCTGGGATTTATAATATCTGTAAAGACAGTACTTCTCTCCCACATTACCAAATGTTAGTTTAGGTCACTGCCAGCTTTGTTATTTACTGAGTCACATTATAGGGAAAATGATACATGTAGTGAACCATATTATAACCAGAAGCACATATGTGCCAGACCACTATATAGTGAGAACCATGATGGACTGGTGAATAGCAAGAACCTTGTATGTACTAAACAATGGTGTAGCTACAACCTCATATGTACCAAACAATGGTATCATGTAAACCTCATGTGTAGAACAAGGGTATAATAAGAACCTTGTAAGTACCAAGCAATGGCATAGCAAAAACCTCTTATGTACTAGACAATGGTATATAAAAAAACCTCATGTACTGAACAATGGTATGATGAAAACCTCATGTGCTGAACAATGGTTTAGCAAAAACCTCATGTATGAAACAGTGGTATGGTGAAAACCTCATATGTACAGAACAATGGTATAGTGGGAACCTTGTAAGCACCAAACAGTGGTATTGTGAGAATGTCATCTGTACTAATCAGTGGCATAGTGAAAATCTCAAATTTACCAAACAAGTTTATAGTTGGAACCTCAAACAGTGGTATGTTCTAAACAATGGTATTGTGAGAACCTTGGATATACCAAAGGTATAGCGAGAATATCATATATACCAAAGAAAGGTATAACAAGAATCTCATATATATACAAAACAATATTATAGTGAGAATCTCATATGTACCAAACAATGGTTAAGCAAAAATATATTGGCAATCTGAAGATGCATCTATGTGTTTTGACAAGGAGTGGGGTAAACATAATATGTATAATAATATTTTTAAATTTTACTTTCTTTCATTTGTTCATGTAAAATATAAAAAAATTGGAAAGGAAAATGGCTTAATCATTTAGCTACAACTGCTACATTTAAGTGTCACCCGTAAATAGCTTCTAACCCCACTGTTGTGTGTGTGTGTGTATATATATATATATATATATATATATATATATATATATATATATATATATATATATATATATCAGTAAGCCTCGTTTACTGCCCTGGTGTGTCACTTATGTGCATATTACTTGAAACCCCGGTGTCGCATCTATGCAGATGTGACTGCTGTGTTAATTAAATTATGATTGTTTTAAAGTACAGAAGTTTACATATTTTTGATTATCAAACCCAATGAGAAGATCGTTTACATTTTGAAACAAGTTTGAAAGCTGAGAGGTTAAATTTAGACACACGTAGTATAGCCTCAGTAATCGCAGTCATGATGGTACATCAGCAGCAGAGAGGGTGTATCGGACAACATTTTTAGACAAGTTTTCACTGAAATCACGCTTAAAAACAATGAAACCAATGACATCAGACCCAAAAGTCAATGACATCAGGTCCCAAATGTGTGTGTGAATCATGGATTAGGTCCAAAAAAAAATTATGAAAAAATCAATGAAATCAAAAACTTTTCAACAATTACATTTTTTGGGAAAAAGGGACTACAACATCGTTGTCACTCACCCTCTCTGCTGCTATGGGTTAACCGAATATTTGATCCAGTCCGATACGATATCGTGTTCGAGAGTCATGTAAATTTATTGTTACAAATCCGTGTGGAGCAGACTGAGCATGACTAAAGAAATTTCTAAATTGATTGAAGTCCATATCAGAACACCATGTCTGCCAAATATTTCGTAGCGTATGTGTATCAACGCCGTTGAATACAGCAAGCATATTACAGTTATCTCTAATCACTTTTGGAATCTGAGTGTAGCGTTGAGTGACATAGATCACATCCGTGTTTTTATGCCTGCCTCGGGAAAATATTCTAGCAGGATTTTTTTGATTATCTAACATGACATCGTCGTATACAACTAAATTGTTGATACTTCCATCGAGGTCATTCACGGATGGCGCCTCGTCAATATCGGTTATAAATTCAATAACATCCTCGCCGGCAATCTCTGAAGCGTTTTCATTAAAATCTTTTAGCACTTCATAGCATCGTTGGTCGTCTACGCTAGGGGCAATTAAATACAACTTATCCCACTTCATCCATCTCATTATTAAATTGAGCAACAATTGCGTCTTGCCGGATCCAGATGGCCCGATTATAATTGCGCGGATAGAGTTTGGTAGCGCTGCATGATGCTTCACTGGTTCTGTTGTTTTAGTCGCTGAAAAATCAATTATATTCATATCTCTATACATAAATTATGGATCTATATTGCGTGAAGTGTAAGGCGCGTACTGGCACAGATGACTTGACGACGATTACAACTAAAAATAACCGATCAGCGCTTTCTGGTAAATGCGTACAGTGTAGTACAAAGAAATTTAGATTTGTTTCTAAACCCAAGGAACCCAAGGAACCTTTAAAAAAAAACGAGGAGGTGATATCGCTGCCAAATTAGCAAAACTCCCTGGAACCCCATGGGCAAAATACCCCGGAGAAAAACACCTTCCAGGATATAGTTACTGTGGACCGGGAACAAGACTTGATATCAGACTCAATGATCAAAATCAGCCCCGACCCGGTGAGGAACCAATAAACGCTATTGATAAGGCCTGTCACCTTCATGATGTTGCTTATAAAAGCAGCAATTTGCAACACAGGCATCTAGCAGATGTGAAATTAATTCATGCGTTGAATTCTATCACTGATAAATCCTTCAAAGAAAAATTGGCCTCCTTTTTGATAAAATCGGCAATGAAAAGTAAATTGATGTTAGGTGCTGGTAATTAATAGCAACATGGAATCTATTTACTATTCCCCAAGAGGATACTGGAAGGGTAACGCTGCAATCAGTAAACTCGCTAGCGCCGCAAAAGTGAAAAAAACCACTGCGGCTCATTGGTTATCCAAACAGGCACTATGGCAAATTTATCTACCACCGCCTAAACAAATTCAATTCTCGCATTTTGATGTAACCTTTCCTAATGAAGTTCATCAGGCTGATCTATTATTTCTGCCACATGATCGTGGTTACAAATATGCGTTAACTGTAGTTGATATTGCAAGTCGATACAAAGAAGCAGAACCGTTAAAAACAAAATCGGCCACTGAAGTCGCTTCTGCATTTGAAAGGATTTATCGACGAGGTCCTCTGCACTGGCCAAATCTGTTACAAGTTGACCCGGGCAAGGAATTTCAGGGTGCAGTGTTATCTACAATGAAATATCACAATGTCGCTATCAGACGAGGGCATACTGCACTGCATCGTGATCAGGCCATTGTAGAACGGTTTAATAAAACCCTTGCTGAGCGGTTATTTGGATATCAATATGCAAAAGAATTCATCCAAGAAAAAAGATCCCGTGAATGGGTTAAGAGATTACCAGGTGTAGTTACCGCACTGAATAACGAGATTACTAGAACCATCAACATGAAACCTATCAACGCGATTAAAAAGAAGTCGATACCTGAAAAACCACAAAAAGATTTCCCTAGAAACGCTAGCGTTTCCCAACCAATTCTTGGTAGTAATGTCATTGTGAGGTATTTATATGAACCAGGAGAGCTTGAGGGTGGTACAAAAAGGGCTACTGATCCTATTTGGAGCGTCACTACGCATAAGATATCTAGTATAACACGATCTACGGGTAGACCTCCAATCTATAAACTGGATTCAACTGCCCCTCAACGGGGTTTTACTAGACAACAATTACAAGTGATACCCGAGGATACTCAATTGCCACCCCATGGGCTTAACTAGCACCCTTGCGTCTATTGCACTCAAGACAAGTCAACATCACATTATTTCTGACATGACCGAGATTGTTATTTTTTCTGTCTACGGTGAACTGGCGAGGATCCTTATCCGAATACTGCCAACGCATTATACAATTGCAACTCGCGCAGTGATTATTCTGTTGTTTCTTCAAAGTGATTATTAATTCAGCATCAATATCAAATTCTCGTTGTTTTTTTTTGTCCTGCTGTTTGTAACCGGAGAGTTTTTTATCAATAATATCATTATCGTCACCAATAATTTCATCATCGCCAATGATTTCATCATCGCCTGACTCTGTCAGGACAATTCTTCGAAGTTGATTTATTTTTCGTAGTCTGGATACTGCGAGATAGACTAAATTCGACCATTCTATGCGATTATCTACCATCCAAAGAGTTGTATCCGATATAGTCAATCCCTGTGAAGAGTGTATTGTTGCTGCGTATCCTAGCGTCCACGGGGATTTATTAGCACGCAATGCATCTTCAACAACATTGATATCAACCAGCACAATATCATTTAATACTAAATTCTGTTTTTCACTTTGTCCTGGAATATCAACTTCGATGTTCTGTTTTCGCGTATCCGATGGCTTATAACAAAGAGGCACTGGAAGTGTTGCAAATTTTTGTTTCTGCAATTCAAATAACTTCATCTGAAGTGTGTCCCTGACTATTTTTCTACTTGCAATGATTAAATCGTTTGGTCTCCACATTTCCCAGAACTCATTCATTGGAGTTTCCGAAATTATTTCACGGGCTATTTCACATTGGATTCTATCCGGTTGTAATCTAATTAGTTTCTTCAATTCTTTTAATTCATTATCAAGTGATCTGTGATCGGTATCAATTTCTTCATAATAGTCTACAAAACCCTTTAGCCATTCATGGGGGGATGCACCGACAAATGGTGGTGGTTGCCCGTGATCACCGCACATGACGACTTTTGTATTCTTCAATAACAACCACTCAAGAAATATTTTTAAGACATCTTCGGACACTGTGTCTATTTCATCCCAAATGATAATTTCAGGAATAAATTTCTCTCCCATGCGCTCAGGAGTCCATTTATCTCCCTTCCATCGGAAAAAGCTGTGATAAGTGCAAGCATTTACCCCTCTCTGTATCATTTCTCTTGCAAGTCTATGAGTTGGTGTTAGCACAATCATGTTTGGATTGGAAACACGAAATAACTCAATTGCCCGGGTTGTTTTTCCTGACCCACCACAGCCGTTTAAATAAACTGTTTTATACATGCATATTGGATCAGAAATCGGTGGTGCACTAGAAAATTCTGAACACTGATTGCTTTCTAAGTAATTATTTTCAATGGTAACATCTGCTGATTGAATATAATCATGAATCATTTCTTTCTTAATTCTCCATGATCCCCATTTCTCGTTGCCAGTAGCCTTAAAATCAGCCATTTTGCTATTTATGTAAAATGAGTCAGTGGCAACTCTAACTGCGGTGGTAGGAAATCTATTGATCATTGAAAACAGATTGATAGAAGCATAACCGAGCATAGAAGCTCTCAAATGTGTGTACTGCGGATGGTATCCATCATTGTAGGTAACAATTGTACCCAATTTGGTTCCATCGGACATAAATGCGTCCTTACGATTGACATATAGGCCCTTATTCGTTAAATCCGTGATTACAAAATCGTATTCAGCGTTGTCTATAATCAATCGTGAAGAATATTTCGTATTATCATCTTTGCCACCTTGGGTAAATTTACCGATTATTCTTCGTCCAAGATTTTTTGCTTCATTGTTTCTGATTTCAAATAACTGTCTGGACCAATCCATGATTTGTTGTTCATTAAAATCAGGAAACAGTTTTCGCTCTTCGCTAATTATTTTTTCTAGATCAGGTTGTGGTAACCAGACTGATTTCTGTGCTCGATAGGATATAATTGCTTCACTGACAATTAATGATTTTAACATCTTACAATCAAGCATATACCGTAGTAACACTATTGGCATCCAGTGTTTTTCAGACATGTGTTTACCAATCCAAAGATAACTACACGGATGAAGTCCTTCAGCCATTTCAAATGATACCACACAAGCGAATCCGGTTAAATCAAAATCAGGAAGTGGTCCATTAATAGCAACACGGGTCATTTCGTGTGTAGGGTGTCCAAATCGTTTGAAATATTTCTCGCATTCTCCATACCCAAGAAAACTTCCTGGATAACATGCAATCATATCAACTGAAATAACGGAATCAGAGGTGTATTTTGTGTTCCATAATCCGCCGTGGCTGTATTCAAGACAGGACAATTTGACATCTGATAAAAACTCACTTCGTGTTGGTTTCCACGCGTTTTTCTTTCTAGCAAAATGTGCTGCAATGGATGGTACTGTAAAACAGTTTGCTAATAATTGATCGTCTTCTTCTCCGTCCTCAGAAAACTCACTAGCTAGTTGTTTCATTTGATTCTGCAGTTCTTCAGTACGGTATAATTCTCCGTTGGGCCTTACAAACTGATCAAATCTGCATTCCTCGTCTGAATTACTATGAAATAGCCACGCTGACACAGGATCGTTTTTACTCAAATGGTAAATAGCATCAAATAATTTCTGCTCGGTAAAACATTCTTCAGGTCCCAACCCTGCTGGGGATAGATATTTTACGGTTCTATCCCGTGGAAATATTGTTACTGCAGATGACCACGCGTGCGCGTTATGATCAATAATTTCAATGGGGGTTCCTTTTGATTGATATTTCGATTCGTATAATACTTCACCGGTGATTGTTCTTACCGATATTGGAAATCTTAATGATGTTTCTAATTTGGCTATATCCTGAATTGTTGCTCCATGCTCTTTTACCGTGAACTCCCACTCGGTTATTTTTTTTCGTCTTAGATCAGTGAGTTTATTCCCCCGGGATGCATTTGTGAAGTGTTCTATTATTCGTTCTGCTACACAATTGAGCCCTGTCGAATATTTCATGGGTGCTAGTTTTGAAATATCAGGTTTTTCATTGAGCGGATAGATCCCGTAAACAACTGCTGTGACAGGATAAGATCTTTCGTAGTAGGGTTTATCAATTCCAGTCAAAATTCCCGGTTTTGAATCCTGATTCACTGTGACAGTTTTTTTACCCTTGAGAATGGGTTCAAATTTATCCTTAATAATCCATTTGCCATTCTCACGGATAATGAATTTGATTCGGAAAAAATGACTTTTTTCCCCAACACGTGAAATGATCACTGCTGCTTTTTCATCATTCATGGTAGCGTCAACAACATCATCAATTCGAAATGTTGACCAACAATAAGATGCTCCATCACGCTTGAATTCATTAAAACAGTCTCTGATGGGTTTATCAAGAATTTTATTCTTGGGTGTATTAGAAACTATATCAAGATTGAATTGAGCATCCTTCCATGATGATCTCATGTTTCCGTCTCTTGGACGTTTGTTACGTTTTTTGGGTCTATCGCGATTAAATCTAGGATTGATTTTTAATAATCTCTAAAACTCTTTCATGTTTCCGTCTATTGTGCGTTTGTTACGCTTTTTGGGTCTATCGATATTAAATTTAGGATTGATTTTCAATAATCTCTTAAACTCTTTCATGTTTCCGTCTCTTGGACGTTTGTTACGTTTGTTTCCGTCTATTGGACGTTTTTTTGGTCTATCGAGATTAAATCTAGGATTGATTTTTAATAATCTCTTAAACTCTTTCATGTTTCCGTCTCTTGGACGTTTTTGACGTTTTTTTGGTCTATCGAGATTAAATCTAGGATTGATTTTCAATAATCTCTTGAACTCTCTATCAGCATTGAATTTAGCATTTGTCGAAGTCAATCTCTTGAACTCCTTCATGCTATATACAAAACAAACATTTAAATGAAAGTTTTATGTATAATGAATCACTGCAAATGGCTCATGATGGGAAATGTAACCCCGTGTAACAAATCATGCAGAAAAAATGAGTACTGTAGGTATCATATGCAAAGTTTTCGACGTGGAAGTCTTGGTCCGTTACCCTGTATTCGATGTGGGGTTGGGGTCAAGGGAAGATCACAATTGTGTAGTGATTGTGGTGGTAAGCGATATAGGGAATTGAAGCGTTATTATGATAAAAGAATAAAAAATGGACAATCTATCAGAAATTTTGACCCTGAAAAGGTCTTTGACCCTGATAACGTCACTGACAAAATCATAAGAACCCCGCAAGACTACATCGAAAGATTCTCCAGTGATGTAATTATTGAACCAAACACTGAATTAGACAAACAATAGAATAGTATATATGAACCAAGAATTCAGACAGCATCCAGTGATTACAAATTATGAAGCATCCAGTGA
Organism: Unio delphinus; assembly: GCA_029339505.1. Classification (NCBI taxonomy): domain Eukaryota; kingdom Metazoa; phylum Mollusca; class Bivalvia; order Unionida; family Unionidae; genus Unio; species Unio delphinus. The sequence goes on along the minus strand of JAQISU010000061.1, from coordinate 1,764,625 downwards.
TGGTACTGTCAGAAACCGTAGACTAAAGAAATCAGTTGGTGTTGTGAATAATCACGGATACTTGATATTTACTGTTAGGGAGGGAAAAGAAACGAAAAATTATCTCATTCATCGTTTCGTATTTGAATGTTTTAATGGATTGATCAAAGATGGTTTTGTTATTTATCACAAGGATTCTAATCCAAAGAATAATTCTGTATCCAATCTGCAGGCTATCACACTGAGTGAGAATTCCAAACGAGGAAGAGCTGGCACTTGCAAAACGGTTTGGAAGAGACCTGTGACATCTTTGAATACAACAACTAATGAAGAAAAAATATTTCAATCATTATATGAAGCCGGTAAATTTTTCGATATTTGTGGACCGTCAGTACGAAAAGTTGCAGAGGGGATTTATCGATCGGCTATTTCAAAAAAGACGGGGCAAAAAGTTCAATTTAGTTATGTCTAATGCGTCATAATTTCCAATTAGAGATATGTCATACTTATAGAATAATGAATTCTGAAAACATGAATAGCATCATAGTTGAAATAGCAAAATTGAAAAATCAGGATATCAAACTATCAGATGGATTAAATCCTGACCAAATTGTGTCTGATTTTCAGGATATAGAATACGGGGTTAGCACTAACAAATATATGCTACCCAAGAAATATGCACTCATCAAAAAAATTCAGAATTCTATTAAAGACTCTCTTTCATTTTCCAGTGACATCAGTGTGTTTGTTCCGTTGTATACTATCGTAGAGGGAATACGAAAAGAATTAGGTAACGAATACGAATTGAAAAAAGAAGTCAACTCTAAAATTAGAAACCTACGAGCATTAATTCAAGAAAATGAACAATTTTGATTGCCCGACCATTGATTGCCCGACCCGTATCATTTTTTGATTGCCCGACCATTATCATTCCGACCATATCATTTTTTTTAGCCGACCCTCAAAGGGTGTCAAAAATCGATGGACGATGTGTCAGATTGGTCAAAACTAGAATGTTGAAACTATCAGTATTATTTTATTTATATACAATTTTGATACTTTCAACATCAATGATAGAAGGTGTCTCACGATGAAATAACACTTCCATGACCGTATCAAAAATCATCCGACATGTAACAAAAGTGAGGAAACTGTGGTATTAATTATTTTATATACAATTTCCACACTTTCCTCATCAATGATAGAAGCTGTTATAGAATGAAATAACACTTCCATGACCGTATCAAAAATCATCCGACATGTCAAAAAAGTGGAGAAAGTGTTTTACAATTGAAAAATAGTTTGCGATTTCAAATAATGGTCAATGAAGCATTAACAACCCGATTGGCTCGTGAACGACTGGATGCAATCAGGAGATTTGTACCAATTCGTGACTCTGTAAGAAATAAACTGCAACAACGACAGAGTTTACAAACTGATTTTGCTCTGGGGTCTGAAGAATTGTTTAAACCAGTAACCACAGCAACGAAAGGAGTAGAGCGTGCTTTACTGGGAGATGGTCCCGAGACGGGAAAATCTGTTATTGGTGAACTTAAAAAAATAGCAGCGAAAACTGAACAAACAAAACAAATAGAATCAAAGAGAACAGTAGATGATTTACGCATGAGATTTAACGAAGAAGGGTTAGCAGCAATTGATGAGACTGATCCAACAGAAATTCCTACGCTTGTTGTTACTTCTTATGAAAACAGAAAAAAAATGTTGAAACCAGAACATCATAAATATGTTAAGAATTTAACTCACTGGGCTGATATATTCTACAAAATCAAAACTGGAAAAAGTCAAAAAAAGACGGATAGTGCATCATACATCGAATATATCAGGATGGTGGATCACGTGTATAATCAATATGAAGAACTAAAACAACAACAAAAACCGCCAAAATTGCAAAGAAAGCGAGAGCAACCTGCAAAGAAAATATCTTTTTCACCTAAAAAACAACAAATACCACGTGATGATGATGATGATGATGATTATTTACAAACTACGGATTTAGAAAAACTAGATGAAGCAGCTGGTTATAGCGGAAGTGGATTAGGAAATCCAAGGATTGGAAACACTTGTCCTGATAGTGTTATCAATGATATATCACGATTAGATGTTCTTGTAGGAGGGTTCCGAGCTGGAAATAACTCTCCAGAAATAATTAATGAAGCAGCTGATATCTGTAGACGGTTATTTGCCGGCGGTATCATGGATATCAAAACCTATCGAGATTTCATTGACGAGTTAGCAAATGGGTATCATAGCGATTAAATAACAATTGAAAACACTATTGTTTTTATAATAATGATCATCCATTACAATCATGATAAACCAACCCCAGTCTATGTAGTTAATTCACGGTTTCCAGTTTATAGAGCATACTACGGAGATGGCCTCGGCAATACCATTTTAGGATTCTTTTCAAGAATGGCTCCAAAAGTGATGCCGTTAGCTAAACAGTTATCAATGAAAGCCATTGATGTTATTCGTGATAAGGGTATTAGTACTGTTGGAAATCTTGCCGGGAAAGCGTTTTCAACTGCGAAGGATAAAATAACATCATTAGTGGGGCGAAAAAAGAAACCGTTACCGTCTACAGAAGAAATGCCTGCAAGTGTTAGTAAAATTATAAATAACGCAGTAGATGAAAAACTAGCGTCGATGGTAAATCAAGGGGACCAAAGCAATATTGCAAATATGATAGCGGGAAGTGGCCTTAAAAAACTACGTCGATGAAAATGGAAAAATCGTTTACGATTTCACTATTTAGACTCTGATAAATAGAATAAAATGTTCAAAAAATCATCTGATCCAGCGTTTGATATAGACGCCCCAGTTGGCAAGGATGATTCTGTACGCGATTATCAATATTACGCCTATCATGCCATAGACTCAAATAGTCGAGCAAGAATTGATCTTCAAGTCCATGATACCAGTAAATACTTTTTACCCTGTGAAGCATTTATTGAAGTAGAAGGAGAAATTGTAACAGCTGCTGATACTACTGCTGTACCAGCACCGTATCCAGCTGGTACTCAAGTCGGTTTTGTCAATAATGGTATTATGGCGCTATTTGAGAGTGCTAGATATCTCATTGATGGAAAAGAAATTGAGTCCATAGATCGTGATATTGATGTGGCTACAACAATAATCGGGTTAGCGAGATATTCTGATGATTATACAAGATCAGCAGGACCTTCTATGATGTTTGCAAAAGATGGTAAGAATACCGCTGGTGGAAATCCATTTGTTGTAAGACGACCAAAGAATAATGCTGGCACCGCTAATATTGATGCCGAAGATATGATTATAAACAACGATGTTAATTTCAATCTAGGAGCTGCAACACGAAACGCAATGTTGGGAGTAGGGCGTAAACCATTTTCATGCGCGATTCCACTGCATCATATTTTTGGATTCTGTAGAAACGTCAGAAAAGTTATCTACGGGGCGAAGCATACAGTATCGCTTGTACGAAAAAGTGATGATAACGACGCAATTTGGAGGATTCCAGCAAACCCAGCTGCAGCACATATAAATGATGATGCCGGTAAAGTCAATTTAACAAAAATATCATTGTGGATGCCAGTGTTGACTCCAGCAATCACCGCAGAACAACGACTACTATCATTTATGGACCAAGGAGGAAAGTCGTTGTTGAGTTGGCTAACCGTGAGTACAGATGTGAAGCAATCAAATATCAACGGGTTATTCACTTGGAACCTAGCATCAAAGCAAGGCGTTTCTGCGCCACGTCATATATTTATTGCGTTACAGGATAACGCACGAGTTGGCAATCAACTCTCCAGTCATATGATATTTGATCAATTAGGTGTGAAAGACGTCTCACTGAGAATAAACGGCCAGCAGGAACCATCTGAGGATATACAACTTAATTACACAGAAAATCATATTGCACGAGTTTATCATCGTCTGTTGTCATTTATGGCACGCGATCAAAATGTCGATACTGGTTTGCAAATATCACAATTTGATTTAAAAAATCTGTATCCGATCTACTACTTCTCACTGGAACATCTCGATTTGACAAGACAGTCAGTTGTTGATATACACTTTAGAGCTAATGTGACTCGTGGTGTTATTGCTGATTATAGAGCGGTTGCTGTCATTCTCAGTGATAAATCAATGCTACTCGAAGGTGTTGGTGGAAGAATGAGAGTGGTAGATGCCCCAGTAGAAAATCTTTGAACGATTTTTCATTGAATTAGAATCAATCAATTATATATAATGTCATATAGTGTTATTAGTGTTACGTTAACTCCTGGTCAAATCAAAAAATTGCAATCAGAATCGGCTAAAAAATGTGGAACCACAATCACGTTGAAACCTAATCAAATGACTGGTGGTGAAAATAAATTATCGCTGACAACTCGTCAGGTGAAACATTTCAATGATGCTTTCAAGGATAAAAAGGGAGTTCAGATTACTCTCTCTGCGGCTGCTATTAAAAATATGATGAAAACGGGTGGTATATTTCCATTGTTTGCTGCGTTACCAGCATTGATTGCAGCAGCAGCCCCAGCGGTGGCTAAAGCAGCGGCGTTAGGAGCCGTTGGTACTGCAGCAGGAATGGCACTAAAGAAGGCAGCTGGACAAGGATATAAAAAAAAGAGACGATCCGTTCAAGGATTGGGTCTAAGACTACCAGGAACCCCGTATTCATGGTACAGCGGAAAAGGTCTAAGACTACCAGGAACGATTTATTAATTCAGGAATCGATGATTCCCATGTCCAATTTTGATTTAATGGATGCTGCTAAAAAACTAGTGATTAAAAATTTCAGAGGTGTTTTTATGAAAGATCAATTACCACATCAACCAAACAAAACTGAAACAGGTATTATTAATCTCGATAACAGCACCGGACCTGGAACTCACTGGGTTGCATACGCTATTGATCCACGTGGGATTGTCTATTTTGATTCATATGGATTAGCCCCACCAAAAGAGTTTATGCGTTATATAAAAACCCTTCCAATGAAGACTTGGTATTCTACGCTACCAACACAACAAATCAATGACCCACCAATATGCGGCAGTGAAGTATTAAATGTCCTTGACGCTATTTCTAACTCCTTGGGTAACCCATGGGGAAAACCACCTCATATTGTTGTTAATGACTACACTAGTAATCGCTTTTTAGAGAGAGATATATAAAATATCATGATTGATATTTGGGGAAGACCTCTGAAACCCAAACCCGATGACACTGCAACCTCTGATTCTATCAAGGATATACAAAAAAAAATTAAAGATGAAATCGCTGAGACGTTGAACTTAACAAGTGTTGACCCGAATGAAATAGTTGTATTTCAAGACAAACAGGGTAAATTGAAATCCAGTAATATTTCTCTGGATGATATTTTGGTTAAACAACAAAACGCAATCGAGAACACCGTTGCGCTATTTTCCGATCAGGGTAAACTCAAACCGGGTGTACTTTTTTCGACGATTACAGATCGATTTACAAACCACGATAAAGAATTTGAAGATCATTTAAAAAACTACAATAGTTTCCGTAGAAATGTCGTTCATAAGTTCTTTGGATCCCCAATTGTAGTTACACCATCTATCGCTGAAATTAAAACGTTTGTTGATGATCAAAAGGTTATCAACGAAGCAACAAAAACAACAACCGACGCCATTGATACATTTATTGGAACCCCGTTAGATAAAATTGAACTAAAACTCCCTGATATTAAAAAATCCATTGATGAGACGAAAACTTCCATCGAAGGCATCAAAGGTGATCTTTCGAGGGTGATAACAGCCATTGGAAAAACAAAAATTCCTCATGAGAAAACCAACAACTTAGTATACACAATCCAACACGGATCATTTGAGTGGACACCTACAAACAACACATTAGATATCACTGCAACCGTTAAGGGTATTTATCGATTAACACTAGTAACACCATCGTCTCAATTTAAGATTTCATCGTCCAGTTCATCCGGGTTCAATAATACGATTTCAACGATCATCGACAAGAATACAACTGAAAAGTTCACAATCGCATCTACTGATACTCATTTGGTTAGGGTCTCAACAACGTGGTATGTGGAATTCGTAGCGAATTTAAGTAAATCGTAATTGAAAACGCTAGCGTGTTTAAAATAAAAATGATTTCATCATCTCAATATCGCTATGATCAGGTCAGAGAGTATCAAACTAGACTCAAAACCTTGTCTGAGGAGTATGAATTGAAAATTAAAAAATATCGCAGGAGAATTACCGCAATTGATGTTACTGTGTACGCTGTGAGTGGTGTAATCACCGGAGCCGGTATTATACTGTCTTCAGTGACAATGATGGCTCCGATAGCTGTTCCAATTTGCATTTCTGCGGCAACAACAATCGCTGGAATAATTTCAATAATCACAAAAAAAATATCCTCATGCAGCCAACGGAAACTACAAGACTACATAATTCAATTTCATGTTGTGTCCACTGCATACTCGCAATTATCCTCATTGATATCGTCATCTCTCGATGATACAATTATATCAGAGAGTGAGTTTTCAGCGATGGTAGATATATATGATTCTGCGATGTCAAAATTAGAAGTACAACATGAGTATAATAACAATGACAACACAGATGGAATTACTTCAACAAATAGTGGAGAACACAAATCCAGTACAAACAAGCATGATCTCAATAACCTCAACGAATCCAGAATTCAGTGTGAATTTCCCCTCTCCGGTCCCAGTGAAGGAAATCGCGCTAGCAAAATTACGAGTATACCACAGTTGGCCAAATATTAGGTCAAAACCATTTGGTGGTCAACAACCGAATAATTCACTGGTATTTGCAAATAAGAATAAACCCGACGGTACCCCAGACTGGAATGTTGTTTCCATACCAACCGGATCATATCAAATTGAACAAATCAATGATGAATTCGCGCGTAGAATAAAATCGATTACTGGAGTAGAGTCAAAAATAGCTATAACAGTTCATGTGCCGACACTATCATCTGCCATTGAAATAAGCACAGAAGGATACGTCGTAGATATCTATCAAAGTTCTATTAGAACCGTACTAGGATGGCCTGAATTACCACCCGGTGGAAAAACCGTTAAATTGCCAGAACCACAAAAAACTGATTATATCACCGACAGGACAAAATCTGATAATCCAGTAAAAAGTTATAAAGAATACAAGGAATTGATAGTTTTCACTGTAGTGAAAAAGTACAACAACCCAATATATCACGCAACTCGACAAGATATCATCGATGAAAATTTCACAGCAATGAATAATGATTTTTCGCTGCTGTTAATATCTCTTAAATCTGGCTCTCTCACCCGAGATGAATTTATCAGCGTCGTAGAAACATGCAACAAAATCATCAATGACATGGAAACATTTCATTTGCAAATCATTCAAGTGGTATTAGGTGACAGTAATCCTATAACGAGAACAGAATTTGCAACGAAGTATAATATACGCGTAGAAGATATTCATGCGTTCAAACTACCAGGGTATAATCTCTTAGAACTACAAAAATCTCTCAGTGATGCCATCGATGATGGTTTTAAAATAATTCATGATACGTGGAAAAAAACAATAAAAATCCTGACCCATAATAATGACCCAGATGGTGGTGGCAGGCATATTGCTCCGTTCAATGTGAATATTTCAACGGTGATTGCGCTCAATTTAGTATGTGATGTGATCGAAGGAAGCTATCAAATAAATTTAGAACGATCAAATCAAGCTCAGCAAGGATATATTTTGTATTCATTTGCACCAACAGCCCCTCCAGGGTTTTTAATAATTGAGTCCCCGGTGAATCCAGTCTATATGCGATGTCATAATAATTCATTAACCAGAATTAATTTCAAACTCACTGACCAGTCTAATAATCTGATTGATTTACAAGAGGAGGTTTTACAAATTAGTCTATTTGTGAAATCGTAGTGATTTTCGTCCCCCAGACAAGGTCTCGAACACGATATCGTATCGGACTGGATCAAATATTCGGTTAACCCATAGCAGCAGAGAGGGTAGTGACAACGACGTTGTAGTCCCTTTTTCCCAAAAAATGTAATAGTTGAAAAGTTTTTGATTTCATTAATTTCATTGATTTTTTCATAATTTTTTTTTGGACCTAATCCATGATTCACACACACATTTGGGACCTGATGTCATTGACTTTTGGGTCTGATGTCATTGGTTTCATTGATTTTAAGCGTGATTTCAGTGAAAACTTGTCTAAAAATGTTGTCCGATACACCCTCTCTGCTGCTACATCTGACTGATTTGTGTTGTTACTGGATATATTTATGCCTCTCTAGAGTCACACCAAACACAGAGAACCAGCTGTCCACACACTACTACCTGAAGTATTTGTCTGCTCCATGACAGCATACTGGCAGATAAATCTGCCCTCATGACAGATGTCCTAAAGGAATACAGGATTTAAACTTTGCGAAATTCTCTATAAATCCCAGAATTAGTTATAGTGATTTTTGGCCAAGTTCCAATATCAAAGATTTAATAAGGGCAGACCATTTAAAAGTTACCAAGTTTGTGGAGGTGCATTAGGACTTCATTCAGGGGATGCAAGAGCTTTGTTGTACAATACACTAATATTCAAATCTTTTTTATCATTATGTCTTCTACAGCGGAAGTATATTATAGGATGATGCAGTGATGAGACATAATATTCTCAGGAACCGTAGTTTTTCTTATAATAGAAATTATCACATTACTGTTTCTTAAGATACATTACTCATTATTTGATTTATGATCTTTATTTCTCACTGCAATATTGATTCATAAAAATGATGAGAATAGGTTCATGATGATTATGATTTTGAAAAAAAAATTATTGTGAAAATCATATCTTTTAATTCAGTTATTTGAAGTACATGAACTGGTAATTATATATAGCAGTAATGAAAACCATGTCATTTTGTGTAATAGGAGTAATGGAAACCATGTCATTTTGTGTAATACAGGAGTAATGGAAACCATGTCATTTTGTGTAAATAGGAGTACATGTAATGGAAACCATGTCATTTTGTGTAAATAGGAGTAATGGAAACCATGTCATTTTGTGTAAATAGGAGTAATGGAAACCATGTCATTTTGTGTAATATAGGAGTAATGGAAACCATATCATTTTGTGTAAATAGTAGTAATGGAAACCATGTTATTTTGTGTAATATAGGAGTAATGGAAACCATGTCATTTTGTGTAAATAGTAGTAATGGAAACCATGTCATTTTGTGTAATATAGGAGTAATGGAAACCATATCATTTTGTGTAATATAGGAGTAATGGAAGGAAACGATGTCATTTTGTGTAATAGGAGTAATGGAAACCATGTCATATTGTGCAAATAGGAGTAATGAAAACCATGTCAGTTTGTGTAAATAGTATTAATGGAAACCGTATTATTTTGTGTAATATAAGAGTAATGGAAACCATGACATTTTGTGTACAATAGGAGTAATGGAAACCATGTCATTTTGTGTAATATAGGAGGAGAATAGGAGAATCTACAATGATTTTAATATGGATAGTCTTCAAATGATGTGATAGTACAGTTCTAAATTAGCCGTTAACAATTTCATTTTCACACCAGAATTAAAAACTGGTTGCATAGATTTCCTAGCCAGGTATTTGTGGGGTTTAATCCAAAACCAGTGGGAATTGGATGGTGGTAAAGAAGGGATGATAAGATGATATGGTTTATTTCCTGGATGGTGGTAAAGAAGGAACGATAAGATGATATGGTTTATTTCCTCAATGGTGGTAAATAAGGATGATATGGTTCATTTCCTGGATGGCGGTAAAGAAGGGATGATAAGATGATATGGTTTATTTCCTGGTTGGTGGTAAAGAAGGATGATATGGTTCATTTCCTGGATGGTGGTACAGAAGGGATGATAAGATGATATGGTTCATTTCCTGGATGGTGGTAAAGAAGGAATGATAAGATAATATGGTTCATTTCCTGGATGGAGGTAAAGAAAGATGATAAGGTTCATTTCCTGGATGGTGGTAAAGAAGGGTGATATGGTTCATTTCCTGGATGGTGGTAAAGAAGGATGATAAGATGATATGGTTTATTTCCTGGATGGTGGTAAAGAAGGGTGATATGGTTTATTTCCTGGATGGTGGTAAAGGATGATAAGATGATATGGTTCATTTCCTGGATGGTGGTAAAGAAGGATGATATGGTTCATTTCCTTTATGGTGGTAAAGAAGGGTGATATGGTTCATTTTCTGGATGGTGGTAAAGAAGGTATGATAAGATGATATGGTTCATTTTCTGGATGGTGGTAAATAAGGATGATATGGTTCATTTCCTGGATGGTGGTAAAGAAGGATGATATGGTTCATTTCCTTTATGGTGGTAAAGAAGGGTGATATGGTTCATTTTCTGGATGGTGGTAAAGAAGGGATGATAAGATGATATTGTTCATTTCCTGGATGGTGGTAAAGAAGGATGATATGGTTAATTTCCTGGATGGTGGTAAAGAAGGTATGATAAGATGATATGGTTAATTTCATGGATTGTGGTAAAGAAGGTATGATAAGATGATATGGTTCATTTCCTGGATGGATGTAAAGAAGGATGATATGGTTAATTTCCTGGATGGTGGTAAAGAAGGATCATATCGTTCATTTCCTAGATGGTGGTAAAGAAGGGTGATATGGTTCATTTCCTGGATGGTGGTAAAGGATGATAAGATGATATTGTTCATTTCCTGTATGGTGGTAAAGAAGGATGATATCGTTTTCATTTCCTGGATGGTGGTAAAGAAGGTATGATAAGATGATATGGTTCATTTCCTTGATGGTGGTAAAGAAGGATGATAAGATGATATGGTTCATTTCCTGGATGGTGGTAAAGAAGGATGATATGGTTCATTTCCTGGATGGAGGTAAAGAAGGATCATATCATTCATTTCCTAGATGGTGGTAAAGAAGGGTGATATGGTTCATTTCCTGGATGGTGGTAAAGGATGATAAGATGATATTGTTCATTTCCTGTATGGTGGTAAAGAAGGATGATATCGTTCATTTCCTGGATGGTGGTAAAGAAGGTATGATAAGATGATATGGTTCATTTCCTGGATGGTGGTAAATAAGGATGTTATGGTTCATTTCCTGGATGGTGGTAAAGAAGGATGATAAGATGATATGGTTCATTTCCTGGATGGTGGTAAAGAAGGATGATATGGTTCATTTCCTTATGGATAGAGGCAAGAAACCTATAAAACATTTAGATTTGAAGGAAGAATCTGAAATGCATTTCTTGACTTCACTACCTGATATTAAAGTGATTTGCTTTCCTGTATTTAGTCCAGGCAGAAAGTTCTTGATACCTTTTGATAAGGTCAGTATCAAAGTGGGTATCAAGATCAGTTTTAATAACTTGCAAAGCTAACATTTTCCTTCGTTTATCTTGCAGAGCAGGAGATGGAGAAAAGTAAGCAGGAACACCAGCAGAAGCTGGATCAAATGAGGAAACAACACAGTCTGGAATTACAGGAGCTAACACATGCGCAGAAACTACAACTGCAGGAGATGGTAAACAAGATCAAACTGGGTATGTGTGGCATCTCAATTCAAACATTTTAAATGATTCAACTACTTTTGTTACATTACAGATTGTTATAACAGGAGTTAATACTTTATGAGAAATGATTTTGAATGAGATCCAGTGGAGTCACTTTAGCCTACACAGAGTTAGTTTTATAAGTTATGGTCTGGTTTACAGTTTGATATTGGAATGCACTTATTTGAAATTAAACAAAGGTAGTACAGAGTTCCAGACTGTTATGACTGTATCATGTTGACCAGTCCAATTAAAGTTTGATAACAGGTGGCATCCTTGAAAACGGTACTTTCTTACCCCTGTCTCCATTTAATGCTGGAACAACCCATAGTAGTAGTTTCATTAATACAGACAAGAATCACAGAAGCTAATTGCAAATGCAGCATTATTATGATGAAGAAAGTTAAACTATATCAATTAGCAGTTCAGCTTCGTATGAGATGGTATACAAGACATCTGGCCTCCATCTTGATACATTTTCAAGTTTAGTCATATATATTTCTCTTAATTTCAAAGCACATTATGTGGTTATTATATCATTTGATAGGTCCGTAATTGATCAGGTGAAATGCAGGAGATTAAATTCACTTAGGTTTCATGAATGGTACTTTTAATTTAGATATTCCTTTTTGTGTGTGTGTGTAATTTTCATTTGTGCACTATACACCGCTCCCTCGATAACTCGCGCCCTGATAACTCGCGAACCCGCTTATAACGCGGTGTCCGGCGTGGATCCCGTTTTTTTAAAAGAAAATATTTTTTAAAAATAAAAAAAATAGTGATCAGACTGGTGAATGAAACCTTGATATATCGCCCGTTTTATCGTCGAAAATGACGGTTAGTGCCCGAAAAGTTAGAATCAACATCGTGAAATGTTCAGGTTTTAATAAGGAATCACATATCTTGTTAGATTTTATCGGAAAAAAATATTTTCTCAGTTCACTGTAAATAATAATACTGTATATGTATAGGGGAAATAAGTGTTTTAATCTTTTCATTGTGTTGCAGTGTAAGCAGTATAATCTTTGCATGTCCTCTTCTATTCAAACATGAAAAGAGTCAATTGACCGTCACATCGATGCCCGCGAGCACATCTGTGAGAACCTAATTAACTGCCGGCTGCGTTTTGATCGACGACTTGGGGAAGTGTTTGTTGCATTGTAAAACTGAATTAAAATAGACCTGCTTTGTTTTATAAGGCGGTCTTTTGTATCAAATCAGGTGAAAGACGTACAATACAAAAGTTCAAAGGAATGCAAATCCTACATGCATAAACTGTTGTGGTCAATATCGTGTCTCAACATAAATCAAATTAGTTGGACCAATCGAACATGGTTTCAAACAGTACATACTTATTGTCATTAAAGTATATATTAATCAGTAATTTATCCTAATCATTTGTAAATGTGATCATGGAAAGCAAGGGAATCAAGCGTAAGGCGTACTCGGTGAATGAAAAGCTTACTGTCATAGAGAGGGTTCGTAATGGTGAATCAAGATCAAAAGTTTGTAGTGAACTTAAACTTGCCGAGTCGACACTCAGAGGTTGGCTCAAGGATGAGTAGAAATTTCGGGATTATTTGCATGAAGTTGATTCTGATGATGGATTTAAACGGAAACGAGCACGCACTGCAAACGACACAGAATTAGATGATGCTGTGTATACTTGGTTCACACAACAACGTGAACAAAGTGTTCAGATTTCGGGAACAATTCTCAAGGTCCAGGCAAAGAAAATGGCAAAAACTATGGATACTGAATCAGATTTCATGGCAAGCCATGGATGGTTTTGGAGATTTCAGCGCCGACATGGAATAAAACAAAATTCTTTGTCGGGAGAGATACGCTGAGCAAATCAGGCGGCCGCATCTAGTTATCCCAACCAACTCCGAGAGATACTGACCCGTGATGGATATACAGACGACCAAGTTTATAATTGTGATGAGGCTGGTCTATGCTATCGGATGATTTAAATATTTATATATATATATATATATATATATATATATATATATATATATATATATATATATATATATATATATATATATATATATATATATATATATATATATATATATATATATATATATTTTTTTGTTTTTTCGTTTACATGTCTGACGTTTAGACCCATTAAATTCATGGTTGGTAATGGTTTATCTTTGTAATTTATTTTTTTTACGTTTTACTCTATCTATCTAATTAATCTATCTATGTATCTATTTAGTGATAGCAGAATTTTATGTTTTAGATCAACACAATTTTCGACGTTGTCATTTTTCGATATGAATGTTATCTTTTTTGATAAAATAAATTTTGATTCATTTTGAACAAACAATAAAACTATAATGTATCCAAATCAACACAAAAAGCAGTGACGTAATACACAATGTGTTTAGCGATACACATGTTAAGAGTACTGATACATCGTGGAATAATGTTTGTTTTTACGATCTTTTCAAGATATTTTATCCAGAAATTAAAGGTAATTTATAAAGAAAAACGAACAACACTTTTATAAAGAAATATTTATTCACAGTTATTTTCAGCACAATTATAAAACGAGTATTTAACAATGCACCTCCCCCCTTTCGCATCTCTGTCGATCTCCCATCTCTATTAGTTTCTTTTTTATAGGTCCCTCGGTAACTCGCGCCCTCGCTTATAGTGCGGTCGATGTTTTTGGACCCCGTTGTGCGTGAGTTATCGAGGGAGCGGTGTATGTAGTGAATTGTTACTTTGTAAGAGTCATGTCCCTTTCAAGTGACCAGAATTGTGGCTTTCATGAAAGTTGCATATTTTCCAAGCTGATCGTTTCTGTACAACATTTACTAATGCTTAATTTGACAAAGTCAACAGATGATGATCACATCTTTCTGTCCATAAGTCTTATATAACTTGATTAGGAATTATTGGGTTGTAACCTAATTTCATAGGTGACTTAATAATGATGAAATGTCAAACGAGTTCAGTTTCTAACCTTTAATCTCGTAATTTTGAGAATTTAATTCCCCAGATTGCACATTCTTCTAATGTTTGTTTCAGTAGCGATTTCGACCAGTTTTCTTTTGTGCCTTTTTATTGATGAGAGCTTGATTGGTTGATTTTGTTTGTTTTGTGATATTATTTACAGGAGTTATGTCCCTTGATGGCTTGTCATCATCATCATCATCATCATCATCATCATCATCATCATCATCATCACTTGGATTCAGCAACATAACTTGACCATGATTTGTTACATTTCAGCCATATTTACCGTGTGTCTTTATATTGAAAAAAACCTTGAATGAGTTTTGATTTCTAGCATTTCATGACATCATTTTAACATGTGATGCTACCTGATTGCCCATTCTTTAGACTATAGGTTTCAGTGGCACATCTTTGTTTGGATTTCAACCAAATTCGGTATGTGATTTTATGTGAATGAGACAATGAATGATGTGATTTCCAGCATTCCATGACATTTTTTAGGAAGTTTTTTCCCCTGATTGTTGATCCTTTTGTTTTTTTGCAGCATTAATTTATCAGCGGTCTTGGATTTCAGCCAAATTTCGCATCTAGCTTTATATTGATGAAAGTTTAAATAAGTTTTATTATTTAGCATTCCACTATATCAATTAGATTTTTCCTCCTCCTAAGTTTCTGAAGCTTAACATAAATGTTCATTTAAAACAGATTTAGAATGCATAATTGAATTGATAGGATCTTGAATTTGTTTTATATCTGACACTCCATTTACTGGTTTTATAGTCTCCCCCACCTACCCACCCAATTATCTTTCCTCGTGACTTTACTACACCAAGAATTGTATTTTAACTAGCTTAGCTTTACATTGATGAGATGAAGGAAATTTACTTTCCAGGATTCCACACTATCTGTTAGAAGAGTAACTGTCCTGATTGCCTGACATTGGTTTCTGTAGTATTGGTTTACTAAGTTTTTGTTGGATTTCATCCAAATTTGGTATACAGCTTTTTATTGATTTGACATTAAATGTATTAAATTTGGTATACAGATTTTTATTGTATACCAAATTTAATACATTTAATGTCAAATTTTTGATTTGACATTGAATGTATTAAATTTCCAGCAATTGTTTCAGTCAGTGCATTTTTCTCAAGACAAGTTCCCCAATTTATGTCAATTCTAAACAAAACTGTACTTAGCAGTGCCCTTTGCAATGCACCCATCACAAGTATCTCTGGCATCATAAAACTATCCTCCCAGCACAAAATGTTTATGATATACTAGCAATCAAATTTAATGAAAATGTCTTTACTCACACATCGTGGACTTTTTTTTATTCTCCACTGTGATAATGATAGGGGTTTAAAGTATTACCCTTGTTTTATTCTCCACTGTGATTGTGATAGGGGTTTAAAGTATTACCCTTGTTTTATGCTCCACTGTGATAATGATAGGGGTTTAAAGTCTTACCCTTGTTTTATGCTCCACTGTGATTGTGATAGGGGTTTAAAGTATTACCCTTGTTTTATGCTACACTGTGATAATGATAGGGGTTTAAAGTACTACCCTTGTTTTATGCTCCACTGTGATAATGATAGGGATTTAAAGTACTACCCTTGTTTTATGCTCCACTGTGATTGTGATAGGGGTTTAAAGTATTACCCTTGTTTTATGCTCCACTGTGATAATGATAGGGGTTTAAAGTATTACCCTTGTTTTATGCTCCACTGTGATTGTGATAGGGGTTTAAAGTATTACCCTTGTTTTATGCTACACTGTGATAATGATAGGGGTTTAAAGTACTACCCTTGTTTTATTCTCCACTGTGATTATGATAGGGGTTTAAAGTATTACCCTTGTTTTATTCTCCACTGTGATAATGATAGGGGTTTAAAGTTTTACCATTGTTTTATGCTCCACTGTGATTGTGATAGGGGTTTAAAGTATTACCCTTGTTTTATGCTCCACTGTGATTGTGATAGGGGTTTAAAGTATTACCCTTGTTTTATGCTCCACTGTGATTGTGATAGGGGTTTAAAGTATTACCCTTGTTTTATTCTCCACTGTGATTATGATAGGGGTTTAAAGTATTACCCTTGTTTTATGCTCCACTGTGATAATGATAGGGATTTAAAGTATTACCCTTGTTTTATTCTCCACTGTGATTGTGATAGGGGTTTAAAGTATTACCCTTGTTTTATGCTCCACTGTGATAATGATAGGGATTTAAAGTTTTACCCTTGTTTTATGCTCCACTGTGATTGTGATAGGGGTTTAAAGTATTACCCTTGTTTTATGCTCCACTGTGATAATGATAGGGGTTTAAAGTATTACCCTTGTTTTATTCTCCACTGTGATTGTGATAGGGGTTTAAAGTATTACCCTTGTTTTATTCTCTACTGTGATAGTGATAGGGGTTTAAAGTACTACCCTTGTTTTATTCTCCACTGTGATAATGATAGGGGTTTAAAGTATTACCTTTGTTTTATGCTCCACTGTGATTGTGATAGGGGTTTAAAGTATTACCCTTGTTTTATGCTACACTGTGATAATGATAGGGGTTTAAAGTACTACCCTTGTTTTATTCTCCACTGTGATTATGATAGGGGTTTAAAGTATTACCCTTGTTTTATTCTCCACTGTCATAATGATATGGGTTTAAAGTTTTACCCTTGTTTTATGCTCCACTGTGATTGTGATAGGGGTTTAAAGTATTACCCTTGTTTTATGCTCCACTGTGATTGTGATAGGGGTTTAAAGTATTACCCTTGTTTTATGCTCCACTGTGAATGTGATAGGGGTTTAAAGTATTACCCTTGTTTTATTCTCCACTGTGATTATGATAGGGGTTTAAAGTATTACCCTTGTTTTATGCTCCACTGTGATAATGATAGGGATTTAAAGTATTACCCTTGTTTTATTCTCCACTGTGATTGTGATAGGGGTTTAAAGTATTACCCTTGTTTTATGCTCCACTGTGATAATGATAGGGATTTAAAGTTTTACCCTTGTTTTATGCTCCACTGTGATTGTGATAGGGGTTTAAAGTATTACCCTTGTTTTATGCTCCACTGTGATAATGATAGGGGTTTAAAGTATTACCCTTGTTTTATTCTCCACTGTGATTGTGATAGGGGTTTAAAGTATTACCCTTGTTTTATTCTCCACTGTGATAGTGATAGGGGTTTAAAGTACTACCCTTGTTTTATTCTCCACTGTGATAATGATAGGGGTTTAAAGTATTACCCTTGTTTTATGCTCCACTGTGATTGTGATAGGGGTTTAAAGTATTACCCTTGTTTTATGCTACACTGTGATAATGATAGGGGTTTAAAGTACTACCCTTGTTTTATTCTCCACTGTGATTATGATAGGGGTTTAAAGTATTACCCTTGTTTTATTCTCCACTGTGATAATGATAGGGGTTTAAAGTTTTACCCTTGTTTTATGCTCCACTGTGATTGTGATAGGGGTTTAAAGTATTACCCTTGTTTTATGCTCCACTGTGATTGTGATAGGGGTTTAAAGTATTACCCTTGTTTTATGCTCCACTGTGATTGTGATAGGGGTTTAAAGTATTACCCTTGTTTTATTCTCCACTGTGATTGTGATAGGGGTTTAAAGTATTACCCTTGTTTTATTCTCCACTGTGATTATGATAGGTGTTTAAAGTATTACCCTTGTTTTATGCTCCACTGTGATAATGATAGGGATTTAAAGTATTACCCTTGTTTTATTCTCCACTGTGATTGTGATAGGGGTTTAAAGTATTACCCTTGTTTTATGCTCCACTGTGATAATGATAGGGATTTAAAGTTTTACCCTTGTTTTATGCTCCACTGTGATTGTGATAGGGGTTTAAAGTATTACCCTTGTTTTATGCTCCACTGTGATAATGATAGGGGTTTAAAGTATTACCCTTGTTTTATGCTCCACTGTGATTGTGATAGGGGTTTAAAGTATTACCCTTGTTTTATTCTCCACTGTGATTGTGATAGTGGTTTAAAGTATTACCCTTGTTTTATGCTCCACTGTGATAATCATAGGGGTTTAAAGTATTACCCTTGTTTTATTATCCACTGTGATTATGATAGGGGTTTAAAGTATTACCCTTGTTTTATGCTCCACTGTGATTATGATAGGGGTTTAAAGTATTACCCTTGTTTTATGCTCCACTGTGATAATGATAGGGGTTTAAAGTACTACCCTTGTTTTATGCTCCACTGTGATAATGATAGGGGTTTAAAGTATTACCCTTGTTTTATGCTACACTGTGATTGTGATAGGGGTTTAAAGTATTACCCTTGTTTTATTCTCCACTGTGATTGTGATAGGGGTTTAAAGTACTACCCTTGTTTTATGCTCCACTGTGATTGTGATAGGGGTTTAAAGTATTACCCTTGTTTTATTCTCCAATGTGATTGTGATAGGGGTTTAAAGTATTACCCGTTTTATTCTCCACTGTGATTATGATAGGGGTTTAAAGTATTGCCCTTGTTTTATGCTCCACTGTGATTGTGATAGGGGTTTAAAGTACTACCCTTGTTTTATGCTCCACTGTGATTGTGATAGGTGTTTAAAGTATTACCCTTGTTTTATGCTCCACTGTGATTGTGATAGGGGTTTAAAGTATTACCCTTGTTTTATTCTTTACTGTGATAATGATAGGGGTTTAAAATACTACCCTTGTTTTATTCTCCACTGTGATTATGATAGGGGTTTAAAGTATTACCCTTGTTTTATTCTCCACTGTGATTGTGATAGGGGTTTAAAGTATTACCCTTGTTTTATTCTCCACTGTGATTGTGATAGGGGTTTAAAGTATTACCCTTGTTTTATTCTCCACTGTGATTGTGATAGGGGTTTAAAGTATTACCCTTGTTTTATGCTCCACTGTGATAATGATAGGGGTTTAAAGTATTACCCTTGTTTTATGCTACACTGTGATTGTGATAGGGGTTTAAAGTATTACCCTTGTTTTATTCTCCACTGTGATTGTGATAGGGGTTTAAAGTACTACCCTTGTTTTATGCTCCACTGTGATTGTGATAGGGGTTTAAAGTATTACCCTTGTTTTATTCTCCAATGTGATTGTAATAGGGGTTTAAAGTATTACCCGTTTTATTCTCCACTGTGATTATGATAGGGGTTTAAAGTATTACCCTTGTTTTATTCTCCACTGTGATTGTGATAGGGGTTTAAAGTATTACCCTTGTTTTATTCTTTACTGTGATAATGATAGGGGTTTAAAGTACTACCCTTGTTTTATTCTCCACTGTGATTATGATAGGGGTTTAAAGTATTACCCTTGTTTTATTCTCCACTGTGATTGTGATAGGGGTTTAAAGTATTACCCTTGTTTTATTCTCCACTGTGATTGTGATAGGGGTTTAAAGTATTACCCTTGTTTTATTCTCCACTGTGATTGTGATAGGGGTTTAAAGTACTACCCTTGTTTTATTCTCCACTGTGATTATGATAGGGGTTTAAAGTATTACCCTTGTTTTATTCTCCACTGTGATAATGATAGGGATTTAAAGTATTACCCTTGTTTTATTCTCCACTGTGATTATGATAGGGGTTTAAAGTACTACCCTTGTTTTATGCTCCACTGTGATTGTGATAGGGGTTTAAAGTATTACCCTTGTTTTATGCTCCACTGTGATAATGATAGGGGTTTAAAGTATTACCCTTGTTTTATTCTCCACTGTGATTGTGATAGGGGTTTAAAGTATTACCCTTGTTTTATTCTCCACTGTGATAGTGATAGGGGTTTAAAGTACTACCCTTGTTTTATTCTCCACTGTGATAATGATAGGGATTTAAAGTATTACCCTTGTTTTATTCTCCACTGTGATTATGATAGGTGTTTAAAGTATTACCCTTGTTTTATTCTCCACTGTGATTGTGATAGGGATTTAAAGTGTTACCCTTGTTTTATTCTCCACTGTGATTGTGATAGGGGTTTAAAGTATTACCCTTGTTTTATTCTCCACTGTGATAATGATAGGGATTTAAAGTATTACCCTTGTTTTATTCTCCACTGTGATTATGATAGGGGTTTAAAGTACTACCCTTGTTTTATGCTCCACTGTGATTGTGATAGGGGTTTAAAGTATTACCCTTGTTTTATGCTCCACTGTGATAATGATAGGGGTTTAAAGTATTACCCTTGTTTTATTCTCCACTGTGATTGTGATAGGGGTTTAAAGTATTACCCTTGTTTTATTCTCCACTGTGATAGTGATAGGGGTTTAAAGTACTACCCTTGTTTTATTCTCCACTGTGATAATGATAGGGATTTAAAGTATTACCCTTGTTTTATTCTCCACTGTGATTATGATAGGGGTTTAAAGTATTACCCTTGTTTTATTCTCCACTGTGATTGTGATAGGGATTTAAAGTGTTACCCTTGTTTTATTCTCCACTGTGATTGTGATAGGGGTTTAAAGTATTACCCTTGTTTTATTCTCCACTGTGATAATGATAGGGATTTAAAGTATTACCCTAGTTTTATGCTTCACTGTGATTGTGATAGGGGTTTAAAGTATTACCCTTGTTTTATTCTCCACTGTGATTGTGATAGGGGTTTAAAGTATTACCCTTGTTTTATTCTCCACTGTGATTATGATAGGGGTTTAAAGTATTACCCTTGTTTTATTCTTCACTGTGATTGTGATAGGGGTTTAAAGTATTACCCTTGTTTTATTCTCCACTGTGATTGTGATAGGGGTTTAAAGTATTACCCTTGTTTTATTCTCCACTGTGATTGTGATAGGGGTTTAAAGTATTACCCTTGTTTTATTCTCCACTGTGATTGTGATAGGGGTTTAAAGTATTACCCTTGTTTATTTTTCTAACATCTGTCTGCCACACCTTGGAATTTTGGTCATTTTCAACACCATTGTTGTGTATTTGTATTCCATGGAAACATTATTATTTATTATTTGTTGGGACTCTTTATAGTTTGGCTGTATGAATTACAGGGAACTTGTGCTAATAACCATACATCATAAACCTCAATGGATGCATATGGTGGGTCAGCGATTGAGTGTAAGGGTTTCCTAATGCTAATATAAAGGAACCTTACATTTAAATTCCACTAATGTGTATTAAATGGCATGTTATGGGAATAGTTTGAAATTAAGGTTTAAAGTTTAATGTTTTCTGTGTGTAGACACGTTTTGTTTGATTCTGGTAGGAAGAAAGTTTACATTTTAATTTCACATCCGTATGATAAATAGCTCATTCTTTACTGTTCCTTACCTTTTTTATTTCATTTTCTATCCAAATTTTCCAGTAGCTTCCCATGGGCTGGTGGTGGTTTTTCTCAGGGGTTCTCCTGGGGTTTTCCTCTACCTAGATATACTGGCCACCATGTATTGACTATATATAGCAGAGTAGGGGATGGAGTGTTAAAGGATCTTCACCTACCCATTTGAAAATATTTTTCAGCATTTTATATAAATCAGGAAAACCTTTTTGGACTCCATTTTGACCTTTTGGAAGAACAAAAATTCTTATTAAAACTAGTAAATCGAAACTACCACTTTTAACAAGTCTAAATTGACACTGGCTTTCTCAAATTCGCTTGCATTTATCCATTCAAATGTTTGTTCTATTTTTAGAATGGATTAATCATGAAGTATTTGCTCTGTTTGTTGAGTGGATTTGAAAGAACAAAGTTATTGGTTATGGGATAAAATGATAACCATATTTTTTCCTGATTACTGCCATTTTTTTAGTGCTTGAACACTTTGTCTGTCTGTTGGCTTGACATTCTTTGCTTTAACCCGGCACATTTTTTAGTTGAGTTTATGTGGTCTTCTAACGCTATGAAGTTCTGCTTCCATGGTTAATATATTTGCAATAGGTGTCACAGTGCATTTATCTTGGCTAATAACATTTCATTAAATCATCTCCAGGGTTTGCTCATATAATTCCTTCTTGCAAAATGAGATGTCACACAAAGATAAAGCCTGCCTTACAAAAACTATATCCTCGTCAATCACTTATACTCAGATTTAATTTTTTTTTAATAATGTCACATTTTTTCTCTGGAGATTCCTGCATTTCAAAGATCTTGTGCAAATAAGTCAAATGAGGTGTCATGTTAGCCAATATCATGATAAGAGATGGATGCTCTGATTGGTGCTTATATTACCATTTTGTCTATTAATAACATCATGGTAAAAGGTGGATGCTCTGATTGGTGGATATATTACCATTCTGTCTATTACTAACATGATGATAAGAGATGGATGCTCTGATTGGTGGATATATTACCATTCTGACTATTGATAACATCATGATAAGAGATGGCTGGCTGGATATATTAACATTCTGCTTATTAATAATTCAGTGAAAATGATTGTCTTTAATGAAGTTGGTGTTGTGCCACACCAAATGATTGGTTCAGATCTAATTACACCTAACATACATGTGAATGCAGTGTGACTCTTTACCACAAATCAAAGCTTCATGCATACACCTAACTTTTAAAGATGTTTATTGACTTTGATTATGAACAAGATACTGTGCATATTAATGCTTGCTTTATCTTTTGAAATAATTTTTATCAGATTTAGTACAATAAGTAAAATATGCATGATACAAAGTTAGTTGGATTGTTTTTTTTTTCTTAGGTTATGTTACTGCAATACTACATAAGCCTGCCTAGTGAAATGGTCAAGTGTCAAGTTAGGTAAACCAATATCAGGCCCACCTTGACCTCTTGCTTGATATAAATGTTAGACAACATGAAGGCAGCAGTTTGATAAAGCAAAGATTGTATAAGTGGTGTCATTGTGTTGTGAATATGTTGAATATGTTGACTATGTTGAAAATGTAGGGCATATGGAATGAAAACATATATATCTAGTATTTGAAGACAAGGACAGGGAGAAACTTTTCTTGCATCATTCACATCAATATTCCTTAATTTAAATTTTACTATCTTTCAGTTGGAGTTACATAACCAAAACTGAATCATAGCAAATTCGTTTTGAAAAAAACAAGTCAAATATTTTATAATCTTTAGCATTATGTTGTTTCTTTAACAAAATTAACTTGAATGAATTGGAACGACAAAAAACTTTTAAACTCATGAGATATCGCTGACCCTTTTCTATCAGTTCTGCAGATTTCTTCATTGGTTTAGTGTTGCCTGTCGGTACTGATGAACAGGTAAGCAATATTGTCTTCTGAGAGTTCTTGTTTGTCTTTTCCAGAACATGAGGCTGCCGAAGATGACCACAGTATTAAGTACTTAGAGAACTTGAAGTCTGTGAATGTGAATCTGACAAAATACCTCTCCCTGCAAAATGCTCCAAATATTAACGAAGAGGTGGTTGTAGTCAGCCAGAATAAAAGATCATCGTAGAGTTTGCGGTGATATTTGTGGTTGTCAGCAAGATGGGGGCTAATTTGTTAAACCTAATAGAAGTGCAGAATAGACCTTTCAGGAACAAGCAGATTTTAGGATTGTTAATTGTTTGAAAATTGGATAAAAGTCAAAGGAATGTGCTACTGAGAATCAATAATGTAAACAATCTTTCATGTTGACATTTTTTTTTATAACCATAGTTTTAATATACTAACTGCTAAAGAATGTATCTTATTTAGTTTACATACATATGAGTTTTAATAAAAAAAATATTTTATATGTATACACATCATATCACTGAGAAAATACTCTGTTATCCAATAAGAAGGTGGCTGCTTGACTGAATTGTTAGATTTGTTAGTGATGTATGAATTATACAGATATGCAGACATAAAGAGTTCTGCCTTTTAGCAGATATAACTTTTTTTATGCTGATAGATAGCTTTCTGAGATTGGTGTAAATTTGATGTAATAATTGTGAGGTCAGGCAGGGTGGGGGTGGGGGAATTGTAGGTACATAAGTCATAAATTATTAGTGCTTACCTTTATCTGTGTTTACTAAGTTGCAAAGAAAATATAAAATGACTTTTGATTAGCAGAGGCACTCAGAATGGTCCGGTTGAATAAGACTTAATTATTGCCAAGTATTTCTTTTCAGGGAAATCATTTGATCGGATAATATAGTTAAATTGGTTGTTACATATATTGAACATTGCATGATGCAAAGTTGGCAATTTTGGTGTTAAGGATTAAATACAAATAACAGATTGATTATGGCATTAAAATGGTGAAAATACATGACAAGAAAGTAGATCTTGAATTGAAAGAAATAAAAATAAAATGAAAAGTAAAATTAGGTGGAAGTGGTTAGAGTATGAAGTTAAATTACCAGTGAAGACTCTTAATTTGTTATAACACCATCTCTGAGTCAGTGAATACTTTTAAAAAGATGTTATAGCACCATCTCAGTGAATAGTTTCAAAAAGATGTTATAACACCATCTCAGTGAATTCTTTCAAAAAGGGAATATTCTAGGGAAAGTTTTGCATATTTTCTGCAATTATTTTAAGTTTCTACATAACAAGAAATGAGAATGATAATTGATTCTCAAAAAAAGCTGATTTGGACTTTAAACTTGTTGAATGGCTTTGTCCATTTGGGTTCATTACCAGGATCATGCCACTGGACCCTGCTTGGCAGCCTCAGTGGATCCATGATTACTAGTTTTGCTATTTTTAGCCTTTGTGCCTCTTGGGTGTGAATATGTAAACATGCACACACATATACGTCTTACATAGCCATTGTCGATTGGAATGGGACAGACATGAAAATATTACATCTGTTATTATTAATATCACTCAAATTATTTTTATAAATATAAATAACTCATCTTAAAATAATATTTGTTTAAGGTTTGTTGTCTATACTATGATTCCATCAAGACCACTGTTTGTAGGGATCTGTGCTGTTTCATGGGTCCATATATAAATTTAAGTTGTTGTAAACATGAATGCAATGTTTAGGTAATTCTACACTCTGTATATATTACACAAATGTACTCAGTACATATAAGATACTAACACTGTGTGCAGCACCTGTGCTTACAGTGAGAATTTGTTTTTTCTGTTTAATGCAAGCATCAGTGGTTTTGTGGTTGAGAGTTACAGCCGAATACAGGTTCTTTTGACTTGGGTAGTCATTGCTTTGGTACCACACAAATGTGCATTTGTTATCAAAGCCTTATTAAATGGAATTTTCATAAAGCATACAAAAAAATAACAAATGTTAATTTTTTTTGTGTTTGCAGATTAAAATCTTTAAAACATGCTGTCAGACCATTAGCCTTAAATGCCATAATTAAAGGGTGCAACAAATAGTTTATAATTGGGAATTGCAAGTTCTTGTAATTTATTTAGAGTTTGTGTTTTAGAATCTTAAAACAAGAAGTACAGGTTTTTTATGATATTTATCCTAAAATATGTAAAACCTTGTAATTTGATCAATGGTGAGATCAGACTCCATAGTAAATGAAATATCTTGGCACAAACATTGTACTTGGATCCAACATTTAAATAATTGTTTCTTTTATTGTTTTTTTTTATTTCATCTGACAGAACAGCCAGGTGAGTTTATGGCATTGTCTTGCATTTATTGTACATCACACATCCCTCTCTGTTATCCATCCACAATTGCTATTTAAAATATTTCTCTGAAACTACTAGACAAATTTCAACCAAATTAGGTACAGGATACCATGTCATGAAGAGTTTACTGTAATGATCTTAATTTACCTTTAAATATTTTTTTTTGTTTTGTTGTTGTTGTTTTTTCAGCGCATAATAGGCTATACATGGTGGCCAGTATTATTGGTGGAGGAAGAACCCGGGAAACCCCCGGAAAGAACCACCGACCCACGAGAAGCTACTGGCATGCTTTCTCACATAACTACATTAGCCAAATCTGAGACTTGAACCCATGCAGACAGAGGTGAGATGGCAGTGATCAGTAATGGAGAGCGCTTTAGACCATTTGGGGCCCCCTCAAATATGGACACTTTGACCCAAAACAGAGTAACCTTTAAACAAACCTTTTATCAAAAGTTACTAAACAAAAATTGACTTAATATGACAAAGTTGATTCTGGCATGAAGGGATTCTAGCTTTTACAAATTATGAATTTTTAATAGCAAACATGGCCATCATTAGTAAAAAAGAAACACTCTCAAATGAATTTTTGACTACTTTTCGGAATTTGACCAAGTGTAACAGAAAGTCTTGGCTTAAATGGTTTTCAGATTTATGCGAATTATCCTAATTATCCTAATTATCCTAATTATCCTAATTATCCTAATCCGCCATCTAATATTGCCAACATTACAAAAAAGTACTAAAACCATTAAATTACTAATTGAAACTGACTCAACAGAATTTGGCCCAATTTGGCAGAAGTCATCATGGCATAAAGGTTTTTCAGTACAAAGCAAATTCTGCTCATGTGCCAGAGAGGCACTCATGTGCCAAAGAGACACTCACATACCAAAGAGACACTCACATGCCAAAAAGAAATCTTGATACAGTCATTTTTCATAACATATGCAGTTAACAGCAACGGAAAAAAATTCTAAAAGTAGTATCATACTGACCCACTTGTGTCTCCCTTCTCACGCATGACAGAGACATAGGTATCAATTTGTGAACATAAAGATTCAGGTTCAGTTTTGTGTTCTCGTTAGATAAAGTATAAATTGCATTGTTCATGAGCGAGACAGAGTTCCACTGTACCCTTGAGATAGCATTAAAATATATGTAATGTAAAAGTCTTATCCAACATAGAACCAGATCTGCCAGCACAGACTGATTTGGATATAATACAGTTTGTTAAGACTAACCAACTGTGGAACCTGATCTGCTGACTCATCAATCCATGGCAGTTTAGAGTCTATTTTGATCACAATTGTACCCAGTGTATATACGAGTGTTGATGGTATTTTAAAGTGATGCACATTTTACCTCGAAACTTTATTATTTTGTTTAATTTATTTTTCTTTAAACTTTTTAAACCTGTTTGCATAATGTTATATATAGAAGAATATATTAAAAGTTTAATTTCTAAATATACAAACATTTGTCTTAGTTAAAATGAGGCCAATCAAA
Organism: Unio delphinus; assembly: GCA_029339505.1. Lineage (NCBI taxonomy): Eukaryota > Metazoa > Mollusca > Bivalvia > Unionida > Unionidae > Unio > Unio delphinus. The sequence continues at coordinate 1,737,031 of JAQISU010000061.1, read as the reverse complement.
CATTTAACTTTTTATTTATTTATACATATACAGTAAGTTATGAGAGACTGCCCCTTCTGCCACCCAAAGGTGGCCTCTCAAGAAACGCTGTCTCTCATAAGAGGTGTGTGAAAATGGACTTGTTTCCAGGGTAAATAGTTAGCATTGTTGAAGAAGAAAAAATTTCCACTCACTGTACATGTATCATATCCTTTATTCTTAAATCTTGTTGAATATTGTATGCATTCCTCTTGAAATACCTTTATATAATAAATATATACATCTATCAAACAACGTGAATCATTTATATTTGAACATCACATGAATATATCAGTACATGTAGATTTATATAATTTGTGAAATAAACAAAGGTAATATTTATCATATATATTAGGTAACTTCACAAGGTTATACATTTTAGAGTTGTTTCAAATGTAACAAAAAATGCAGTTATGACGTATATATCAAATTCTATGCGCTTAAATCACTTTTCTTTAAGAAATCCATTATACTTCTTTGGTGACATCTTTTACTTAGCTTTTTGGTCTGATTTGTATCATTGTTTCTGAGCAAAGAACCAAAAATGTTGGAGTGATAACATTCTGAACATTCATTCTATCGAGATTTAAGCAGGCTGCTATTTTGCACGCAGTCTCCCATTTTCAGCTACTTTCAATTCTTTCTTGCAGTGTTAGATTGTTTTGTTTTTTTTATCAGAGGTTCTGCCATTGTTATTAGTGTTGATGCAATAATTATGAGATATATTTCGGTTTTGATCAGGTTTTGGGGAAATGTGGAATAAATATATGTTATGTACCAATGAATGAAACCAGAAGACATCATTAATTTATCAAGAAACAATACGTTTATTTTGAGATGAAGTTTAAATCACCTGTGTTATAGCTCGATAAACAAAGGTAATCATCTGCACCCAGGTAAACAGATGGTGGCTTGGTGAAACACTGTAACAAAAGAAAAGAAAAAACGGAAATGTTTCTCACTTACTAGTATTAAAGACAAAGAGCTTGTTCACTTCCTGAGACATTTCAGATTAACTGGAAAGACAAACGATGTACTCAACTTTACATTATGCCCTTATAAAAGATTTCTCACTGGGACATTAGGGCTACTGGCATTGTGTGTTTTTTTTTACAAAGATAAAGAAAAAATACAAACTGATAAATTGACTGTGTAGGTCCATCATTACTCCTTTTGATGAAAAACTGGTTAATCTTAGTGGCTGTTCACATGAATTTGGCTCTACAATGGCGTTAGTAACATCTACTTTAGTCTGGTTTGCTGCAGTTTACAAATGACAAATTTTTAAAATGATAACTAGCCAATTTTTTAAAATAAAATACCTTATTAGAACAATCTTTACTATTTATGTGGTCCTTGTTACAAAGGATTAAATGAAGGTTAGTGGTGTTTATCCTGCTATATGTGTGTTCAACTATATTGTTATTTAATGTGCATTTTGTTTGCATCCTACACGTATCCTGAGCTCTCCTGTTTACTAAGGAATAAGTCAAGGTCAGTGGTGTTGATCTGTTTTGTTTTTGTGATGCATATTTTGCCTTAATGGTTGCTTGTCATGTTCAGCAGGTGGTCAATCATAACAGAGTTTTTATATAATTAAAATTGATCCATGCATTATGATTGTGGTCAGAAATGACAGGTGGTCAATCATAGCAGATGTTGCTCATAACAGTTTTTACTGTATATTGCATTTCATTTCTGGAAAGATAACTTGTATTTGTCTGTCTGTTTTTTCTTGTATATGGATAGGCTTATCCTTTGGATTCTGTTTTTAGAGTTTATAAATGCACCACTGCATTTTTTTTGGTGTCTTTATCTATACAATAGAACATGGAAACTTGTGTGACCATTATTTCCAGGTATTTTATGAGCTGATCTATGTCCTTACAATGATAAAACAACCTGTAGGTATTTAGGTACAAAAATCAGGGCATGGTACACATTAATGTCTAACAAACATACAGTTATTACATATTCTAAGATTTTTTTTTACTAGCTGTTGGTTTCTTTGTTCAGGTAAAATGGACAATATTGTAAAATTTATCATCTGAAACAAATACAGTATTTCCTCACTCATGGGTACCTCACAATAAGGCATTCTCTTTTATAAATCAAGTATGGACATATATCCCATTTAACTATTTAGTAGTTGGCATTGTTGTTCTTCTATGTTTTAATGCCGTTTTTCAGCACAATATAGGCTATACATGGCAGCCAGTATTAATATTGGAGGAAGAACCTAGGAAATCCCCAGAAAGAACCACCTACCCACGAGAAGCTACCAGCAAGCTTCTCACATACCTGCATTGGCTGAGCCTGAGACTTGAACCCAGACAGACAGATTTGAGATGGCAATGATCCTCTACGGTGAGCACTTTAGACCACTTGGTCACTTAGGGCCCCAATTATGTAATAGTAATCTTAAACATAAAATACCTCACTATAAGGTGACCTCACAAATAAAGTGGTCCATTTTTGTGTTTCCTATGAACATAATTATACTGTGGGATCGCTTTGCTTGTCATGGTAGCTGAGATGGAGCACATGACTTGTAATACATGCATCCCAAACTCAGTATCCTCCCAGACCATCACAGGAAATGACACTTGGCTTCCTCGGCATGATATAGTCAATAACAACTGACTTTTACATGATATAATTATAAAATTGTAATTAAACATCTTTTTTGCAATGTTATGAAGCTTTATTCTTCATATTGGCAGAGTGGAAGTCGATATTAAATTTTGCATTGATATACAGATATGGATATTTAGTACTGGAACAATTTTCAGTATTAACCAAAGTTTCTTAGGCTTAAAATAATTTGAACGAAAACAATGAAGAAATGAATGTATTTAATTACATACTGTATATTTTTTCAGTATGTTTCATTAAAATTTATATTTAATTTGTTGATGGCACTTTTAACAAATTATTGCCTATACTGTGCTGAAAAAATGGGAGCTATGAAAGTTTCCTAAGAAGACAGTAAGGTGGTCAACCCACTCTGGTCTAGGCCTGAATAGATACCAAAACCACATCCATTGGATTACAAAGACAGTAAGGCAGTCATCATATTCTGGCCTAGGCCTGAATAGATACCCAAACCACATCCATTGTACATGTATTACAATTGAAACTCTACAACTGAACATCTGCAGCTCCTTCTTTACTTTTTTACGGGTTTAGGTAATATTATGAAAATGCAATTACATTGTATTCAGCATGAAATTCCTGTTGGATAGTATTATCTCGTTATGAAATACATTTATTCAGCATGAAATTCCTGTTTGATAGTATTATCTCATTATGACATACATTTATTTAGCATACAATTCCTGTTACCACTGCGTTCTTTCATACAGCTCACAGACTGAGATAAGGACATTATTGTTTCTTCTGGATCACCTAGTGAATAATATGTTTTAATATTTTTCAAGACTGTTGACAGGTGTCAGGAAAAGATTGAATTTGAGGATTGTCTATACTCATTAAGTTAGCCTATAAATAGATGGGGGTGAATTCCAATTAAGTTAGCCTATAAATAGATGGAGGTGAATTCCAATTAAGTTAGCCTATAAATAGATGAGGGTGAATTCCAATTAAGTTAGCCTATAAATAGATGGGGGTGAATTCCAGTATGGCCTTTGCCATGCACACATATTATACTGTAAACAAACCAGATATTTTTGGGATCACAGGAAATGAAAGAGGGGGGGGGGCACATGGATTGTAAACTTGCTAAATAATATTTATGTTTCTGTATGGACAGCCTATCACAAGTCCCTGATAGTCCTTTTAAATGTGTTTTGTTCTGGGTTCAGACTATATTTAATCATTTAAAAGTAAACTTAACATTATGGTCTTACCTTGTATTGAATTCAGAATGATATTTGATAATTGTCAGAATTACATTATTTTTGTGTCAGATTGTTATGGTTCATTTTTTTATGTGTAACATGTTATTTTATATATTTTCTTTTCATTATGGTACATTGTTGAATGTATTTTTTTATGTGTAACATGTTATTTTATATATTTTCTTTTCATTATGGTACATTGCTGAATGTATTTTTTATGTGTTACATGTTATTTTATATATTTTCTTTTCATTATGGTACATTGTTGAATGTATTTTTTTATGTGTTACATGTTATTTTATATATTTTCTTTTCATTATGGTACATTGCTGAATGTATTTTTTATGTGTTACATGTTATTTTATATATTTTCTTTTCATTATGGTACATTGTTGAATGTATTTTTTTATGTGTTACATGTTATTTTATATATTTTCTTTTCATTATGGTACATTGTTGAATGTATTTTTTTATGTGTTACATGTTATTTTATATATTTTCTTTTCATTATGGTACATTGCTGAATGTATTTTTTTGTGTTACATGTTATTTTATATATTTTCTTTTCATTATGGTACATTGTTTTATGTATTTTGATGATTGTTTAATCTGTATCCAACATTTACCTGAACAATGAAAATACACCATGATTTATGATATTATCTTTTTTGTGCTTAATGAATAAATTGAATAATTAATTAATCAATCACAATTTGATTCCATTTTTCTTTCTTGATTACTTGAACATGTCTTGCAATATCAGTATCTTCCTGAAATATTAGAAATTGCAGGATTTTACTCATGACAGTTTATTGAATCCATCCATCCATCCATCTGTTTCCCATTTCATTTCTGCACAATTATTCTTCAAGTTCAGTCTAGTTACCAAATATTGTGGATAGCTTGGGAAAAAAGATAAAATGTTTAGGTTACTATAACAGGAAGAAGAAAAATTGTTTTATACTGATTTCGATTGCCACAAATTTTTGTGGATGCCTTACACTTAGGGTAAGAAAACCCCCTATTTATTCTGGGGTAAAAGAGTTAAAAATCAAGGTGAATGACTAAAAAAAAACAAAAAAAACAAATACTATTATTTCTACTTCCCATACCTAGACCAATTGCGTTTTGGGTAAAAAAGATCATCAATTTTGGGGTCAAAGGTCACAGTCACTGGGACAGCAAGAGGAAACATCATTCTGCACAATAACCTTAGTTCTGCATCATATACTTGAATCAAGCTTTTTGTGATTGTCTGATCTTAGGGTAGGGAAGAACCTTTTCAGTTTTTAGGTCAAAGGTCCAGGTTACTGGCTGCAAGAAGATATGTTTTCTGGAAAATATCATTAGTTCTATACCATATACCTGGACCAATCATTGCAGACAAGTTTTACTTGGGATAAGGGTGAAAGCTATAAATTTCAAGGTCAGTGTCATTACGACTAAAATTAGGCAAAAATGGTTTCTATTCAGAGACATTAGTTCTACATCTTTTACTGGTATCAAAGATTGAGATTATCTTGCACATGTAGTTAGGAAGAAGCCTAACAACTAGAGTATAGGAAAGCTCAGGGATTTGAAGCTCATGCGAGCTTGAGTTCGAGCTCGATAATTTTTTCAAGCTTCGAAGTTGAGTAGTACGAAAAATAAATTTCTCTATAATTTATTTAAACATCATTCTTGTTAATATAATAGTATTTTAAAAAGACAAGAGCATGTAGAGATTTATCCGATAACTTTGATCACAATTTTGTACAGAAGTTGAAAAACCCCTCTCCCCATGAGCCACAATCATAATAGTCAGAATTATTACCTTAGGAGCCCCCAGCAAAGATCATTGCAAGGCAATGACCGTCCACTGATTGAACAACGCATGGGGAAGCGTAGGCCATGTGTGTCTGTAAAGCCGCTCATTCCCACAGTCAATTATCGCACTGGTTTATCCGGTCCGATAATATAAAGAATCTGAGAATTTTTCTAGGCGTAAGCTGGAAGCTCATTGAGCTTAGACCTCAAGCTTCAAGCCCCTGAAAATGCTTCAAAATTATCAAGCCTCGAGCTTGAGCCTAGGCTCGTCCCAAACTCTACTAAGAACTTCGAGATAAAAAATGTTGCAGGTCATGGTCACTGTAACTGATAGAAGAAAATGGTTTCTGCACAGAAATTTTAAATTGAGGAATGTTTATCATTATGTTGCTAGTGTGGCAATCATGTACAAGAGTGGTGTATCATTGGCTTTGTAAAGTCTTCCTCTTAGTAAGAGGGGTAGTTTATTGGATTTAGTTATCTAGGAAATGACCTCCCTCAATATTAATACCCAATACATGTGAAAGATAGAATATCAACAGAGAACCGGGTAAGATGATTGGGAAGAAATAATGGAATACGAACCCAATTAGACAAGAAAAATAACAAATTTAATTAAACAATTTAACAGTGGTAATTTCAATTTAACTTTAATGATATCAACATGATTTAATAGCAGTGTCTAATTTGGATTTCTTTCATCATCATAACGAGTGATGAAAAGAGCACAATGTCCATGACTGATTGCATCACCTTCCTCTTGACCGTGTTCCAAAGTTCCTATTTCCTCAAGTCCACCTTTTCCAACTGCCTTGTCCTTCTTGAACTTCCTGGAATTTACTCTGTATTTATCACTTCCCTCTATTGGACTTCAGTCAACACTTCTCTTTTTTTTTTACATACTCCATCTTCAGACTGTTGAGTCCCCTCTCCCTCGGAAACCCGTTTCCTTAAAAACAAAATTATCCCTGAAACTATATGTGCCACTTTCTAGATGTATATACAATTTCTTCTTTTACATTACTCAGAATACAAATTATTCAGACACTGTGTAAAGTATAACTAGGGTAGTAGCTTGCCATAAACTACCATGTGACTGCTCCATCAAAAATGTACCGTATGCTGCTTCATGTTTGATTACTATTGCATAAAATTCATAGATCCTTCCTCACTTCCAGATTACTTAAACATTACAAAAGCAAATATAATAGGTAGTTATTAATAACTCATGCTAATCAGTATCATCCTACCAAGGAAATTGTTTCATAGTTAATCATATAACCCTATAAATCTTGCACATATAAACATTTTGATCACATGCAACCAATTCTGCTAACGAACTAATAACTGTAAAATTAAGAGATAAATTGCACAGCAACTCTAGCATCAACACATTTACATGAAAATGATCAAGATAAATTGCATAACATCTCGAGTATCAACAAATTTCCAAGAAATTGAATAAACAAAAATAATATGAATCTAGTCATATCAAGCAAATTTGCACACAGCAAACAATTTAAATTTGTTTAGAATATTATGTGAAATTAAAATTACATACCTTAATGATGTTAACTTTAGAAATTGTGTATCCTTGCACTAAGCCCTGTCTTTTCTCACAAGACAGACACCTGGTCCCTTTTCTTGTTAAACAAGGAAAGTACTATTCTTTTCCTGGTGCCAAACTTCCCTCTCTCAAAGGAGATTTCGGACTAAAGAATTTTAACCAAGGTTGTCATTTTAAATGCCCATTACTTCCAAGATGTACACATTAATTTCACTCATCAAATCATAAGCAATGGTTTCTAAAATAAAATTTGTAAGATAATCATTTGTTTCATCAGTCAGAATCTCTGAACTGCGTTATATAACTTTTCCCATTGAAGATTGTCTTTGTTTTATGCTCAAGCTGCATGAACTCACTTGCCACCTGACTGAAACAACAGCATGGGTCATATGCATTCTCCAATGCTGTGAGCACCAATCTGATGATTATTCCAAAACATTCAATGACTAACAGATAATCAATATTTTTGTTTTAATCAAGCACACCATCACAAAATAGTCTCCCATCATGGAATTTGAAATAGTGGCGGCTTGTGATGTTATTAACTACATATCAGTTATAAAAATTAGAAAGCACATATCAACATTTTCTTAACATTATTGTGAATGTACAATGAATCCATTGCACTGCAAAAGCATTCATAAATAGATATACATGAACATCTTTTAATGGCTGTACCACAACACAAATAGGCATGTTTAAAGGGACCATCTTGAAGGATCAGTGAAGTTTCAGGCCTGCTTGCATTGTGATGCAAACCCATATATAGTGTTACAATCACTCTGGCAAATACTATGTTCTTTGTTCTTGCACATTTTTTTTCAAAGTGGCTCAAACAGCCTGTACCCTCACCAACTTTATCACTTAGAATAATGGTGCTGGAGAAATATGTAGACAGCTTTATCAAACTAAAAATCATAATTTTACAAGCTTTGATAAAGAGCATCCGTGACCTTGTTGATATTGGACAAATGATTCAGATATATCTTTCAGTATTGAACAAAAAATGATATGGATCTGTCTTTTAATATTAGACGATATAGATGTGGATATGCCTTTCAGTATTGACAAATGTTAGAGATATGCCTTTCAAGTTTGGACAAATGATGTGGATATACCTTTGAATCTTTGCAAATGATGTGGATCTGTCTTTCAAATTTGGACAAATGATGTGGATATGCCTTTAATATTGGATAAATGTGGATATGTCTTTCAATATTGACAAATTATGTTGATATGCCTTTCAATGTTGGACAAATGATGTGGATCTGTCTTTCAATATTGACAAAAGATATGGATCTATCTTTCAATATTGACAAATGATATGGATATGCCATCAAAATATGAATGATACACAAAACAGTAACACATTGAAACAAGTATTATTATCACATATGTGGTCAAAAGTTTTGGATTTGACTTTCTTGAGAAATATCATCCTAACTCAGAATTCTTGACCAACATGTTTTAGCTTTTAAGCAGATGTCAGCATAGTGAGAGATGTAAGCCTTCCATGGAATGTTGCTTTAACATATCAGTCCTATATATGATTGTTTTCAAACTCCAAGTGAAATGAGAATTTATTGGGAAGAAAAGAAGGTGGTATATTTTTTTTAATTGATTGCTGAATTTTACTATGATCAGCTTGTAAGAACTATTTAAAAAAATGCTTCTTTCACATGTACTTATTCATAATTTGGGTCCAACTGCAAAGAGCATAGACCCATTGCATGTGCTGACAGATCTGTTGTCACATAATGTGCCAACAGTTTTGCCATTGTGTAGTGTACTGACAGATCTGTCATCACAGTGTGCTGGCATATCTTTTATTGCATAATGTACTGACAGATCTGCCTTGCATAATGTGCCAGAATATCTGTTATTGTGTAGTGTACTTGACAGATCTGTCATTGCACAGTGTACCAGTAGATCTGTCATTGCAGTGTACTTGACAGATCTGTCATTGTGCAATGTGCCAACATATCTGTCATTGTGTAGTGTACTGACAGATCTGTCATTGCATAATATCCTGACAGATCTGGTTATGTGCCGTTTGTTGGAAGTAATCAGTAATGGACATGATCTGCTGGTGTATTACAGTGACAGATTAGGGTTTATATTGTTTATGGTTCAACCTGACTTATAAGTGAGTGTATATGGTACTTGTTTCACCTTGAGTCATATTAAATTTTACACGTCATAAGAAATAGGGCAGTATATATAGTAGTCTAATGTATTGACAGGCATGTTATTGATAATTATGCTGCAATTATTTCTTTTTGACATAAAATCCATCATGATGGCCAGAAAGCATATTATTTCACATAATAATTGGTTATATTTTGTAGCAGAAATATAACTGTACGGTCGTACTGTTAATGACATTTTTTAGGATTATATAACCAAACAAAATCCCAATATTAAATATACAAGAACAAAATTTTGTGAACAAAATTGATCCCTCGGAAGAAGTTTAATTTCTTTTCAAGTTTTATAGGAAGCCAATTTTTCTTTTATGCATATCCATGCTAGAATATCTATGCCATGTTTTACTTTGATGGTGGACTAATATTATGAATGTAAACTTGGGTATTTTTTCATGTGTTAGATTTATAATGGTATGTAGACCATAAAATTTGTTACAGGTAAGCGGAATGTTTATGTTCTCACTGGTCAAGTGACACTCCAAAACTGAAACACCTGACGTTATTCCTTCGTCCAAGTAGAAACGTCCGGCTCTGACTAATTCTTTGCGGGTAGGTCCTGCAGATAGTTTGGTCATTTTCCTTTGAAAATTTGGAATCGATTTTCAAAATCACAGCATTCAGGCAAACTCACAGGGAAGAATATATGCTTCTGGAGTTTTGGGGCGTACACAACCTCGCATGTTCTGACGTCATTCGCTCCACCGGGCACTTGCCTTCTTTGATGCGCCCGAATATGTTCATCAAAGGCTACATTAGCCATGTAAACACAGGCAGCTGTTTTGTCACGGACATCACAACACCGGTAATAATCCCGACCATCGGGAAGTAACTGGTCACAAAAACATATGGTGCATAGGCGACTTTAATCCATTTTTTGTACGTATTCCAGCCATTCTAAAAGCTCTATCCCCACAAACCTACTTCTATCCTTTAGGCACAGCCATCTAAATCCACACACACCCATGATAAAAATCGTGACGCCAACCGTATCAAGGAGACTTACTCCCTACTGATTGGTTACCTTTAGGCAATCAACAAGTACACACTGTACACTAAATTCATGCATCATATTGTCACAAAGTAAACAACTCAAACTTTTAGATCAGTTGCAAAAGTGACTTACACAATATTAGATCAAATTAACTTGTCCATTAGTACAACTGGACTGAACTTGACACAACGCGTTCTGGCGTTTAGTTGTGCGCCTAGCCGGTCACTTGTGTCCTTTTGCTACGTCCTAACATTTTCATCAAAGCCAAAATTTGCCATGTAAAACGGGTCGCTGTGGTGTCACTGACATCACAGCCCCAACTAATTAATAATCCCGACCTTCGGGAAGTAACTTGTCGCAAAAGCACCTGGTGCGTAAGCGACTTAAATCCAATTAAGTTATTTCAGCCATTCAGCATTGAATAGTCTAAGAAGATAACAACTGATTTGTTTAATTAGTTGAGACACAATTGGTTTTGGTTAATGGATGTATCCTATGTCGTGGAAAAGCTCGAGAAATTGAAGCACTCAGGTAGACTAGACTTTATAATCAGTTTAACATTAGCGAGAGATCTGCTAGTAGATGTGCAGTCCCAATATTCCCCATGTTATATTACCATTTAACTTAAACGTTCCCAGGGTGATTTAAAAAGTGTTGACCCTAAATGTACCTGGGGTGGGTGGGTCTGTAATGTATTTTCCCATAGACCCTACATTATCCCTATTACTACTACCGAGTTTGTAAAAGGATTGAAATTCAATCATTAATAGTATAGAGTATGAAATTCGATCATTAACATACAGTCACTGTTGTTTTAAGTTTTAACTAGGATATACTCGTAACATTGTTTTCACTAAATTCTTACATTCATTATCAACCAATGCTGGCCAGATAAATCCAGGTATACCTTATTTAATGTTCATCCATTTCTAGACTAGTTCCAATTTTTGCCATCATTAGTAGCAGAAGTCATTCAAGAACACAGAGTTGACAGAAGCAGGCAATCCTCACAATGTCAGAACTAAATACCACTGAAAAACTCAAACAAGGAAGCCATGCCATGCATGGATACTTATTGTACTATTTGCCACGTGAGATATTTTATGAGTGAAAATCAGTCTTGATTGCAATATGGAAGCTAATCACAAGGATCTATCCTCAGTCAAATCTGATGTCATCCCAATAGAACATATGCTGTTGTTGGAGAGCCCACTTGAAAATCTTTTGGTCTCTTGATCATTGCTGTTGTAACATTTTTTGGGCTAAAAATACTTTTGAGCAGGGGCCACGAGTGGTCGAGTGGTCTAAAGCGCTCTCCGTTATTGAGTACTGGCATCTCACCTCTGTCTGCGTGGGTTCGAGTCTCGGCTTCGGCCAGTGTGGGAATGTGAGAAAGCTTGCCGGTAGCTTCTAGTTGGTCGGTGGTTCTTTCCGGAGTTTTCCCTGGTTCTTCCTCTACCATTAATACTGGCCGCCATGTTTAATACTGAAAAATGGCGTTAAACCCTAATACAACAACAACAATTTTTGAGCATCCAGCAAAAAATTAACTGCATATTTAGTGCTCAGTAATATTATCTGA